>VACF01000078.1:0-68099 GCA_006891605.1 Pleurozium schreberi
AACAAAAGTTATAGAGAATGTTTATCAAAATATATGAAAAAAATTTAGGTCAATGGATTGACACAATGGGAAATCAAAGACTAGCTTGCTTTACCAGATTTTAAAAAATTACTTGTTTTGTGAGCTTTTGATCCTACTTCCATGAACTTTCCTACTGCTAATTCTCTAAACCAAAAATAAATTATTTAGCTAGAGGGGGGTGAACCTCCCCATGACCACAAAGGAATCTTAAAGTTTTCAACATGTAGTTCACAAAAACATAGACTATTTGATGAAAAATGGAGTGTTTGTAATCAAAAATTGAGTTTTTTTTTTTCCAAATCTATTGTTTTGGATTGTTCACCAATGGTCAAATAATATTTCACAATATATGTATTGATTTCCCTTCTTGAAACTACGTCTCCAAGAATYCATTTTTCATTACTTCATGGTCAAGGTTAACAAAAAAAACATTTTTTAACCTGAAAAGTCTCAAGACCTTTTTTTTTCATCAAACAACGTTCAAAAATGCCATTTCTATTGCAAAGAGCAAAAAATTGTTTTCTTTCCATATTTATCCATTGAATCTTAGACTAAATTGTTACAAGAATGTGTAAAAGAAATTCTAGAAACTTTGAAAACATAAATTGCAAGATTTTCTAATTTTATTTACTAAAAAATTGAGTTGAGAGTTGGGCAAAAAAATTTCAAAATAAAACACTTGAGTTTCATTCTTGCAAAAGCTAATGTGATTTTGTATCTTTGAAAAAAGTTTCATAAAATCATGTCAAAAATTGAAGTCACACAAGTAGAAAGCCTATCCAAAATCTCAAGAGATCTCCGTAGAAACTTTGGGACTCTAGAGTTAGATGCCAAAAAAATTCAAACATTGTTTTCAAAAAAATGGGATGAAAAGAAAAACAATGCTTTTATTTTTAAACTTTTTTTGAATTGCATTTGTAAAATTTACCCCCCCAAACAACGTCTTGGTTGTACAAGGTGTGCCCAAACATGGATTTTAAAGTCTTTCTTAAATGAGCATCATTTAGCTTGTTCAAATGACCAATCAATGATGAGTGCCTACCCTTTTCAAGGCCATGTGCAACCTCAAAGCCACTATTCAAAAAAATTATCAAACGTTCCTAAGCAAAAACTACAAGTCCAAATTATAATCTAAAACCCATGCTTGGTTCTTTTGATTTCATTTTCCGGTATGAGGGGGCCATTTTCGATCTTTGAACAAATTTCTCGACTTCCCTTTTGATCCAAGTGGCAAGGAGTTTCTCTCACCCGAGAGTTAGGGTGAACAAATTTCTGGACTTCCCTTTTGATCCAAGTAACAAGGAGTTTCTCTCACCTGAGAGTTAGGGTTCTCTATTTACATTCAGACCTAGTAGCAAACTTGGTTTTAGATCATTTTATCTCAAGCTTTCTAAATGTAATCACAAGCTTGATTGTTGGACTTAGTGTCTCATGCCTTGCATGTTTTGTTGTTTAATGAAAGGGCTAGCACCCACCAGCCAAATGGCTTCAAGAAATGAAACATTCATGAAATTCTTTATGAGGCTATTATCTATTAAAATTGTGTTCAAACATGTTGCCTTGCTTCCTAACTTGTCCTCCCTAAACATACTATCCAAGGTTTAAAAAGGATTTTTTTCATTAAAACCCCATAATCCTTATRGTTTGATACATTGTATATTGTCTACTAAACAATTTATAATTGCTATGCATCAAAAGGCTACATTTGTTTTTCATAGCATCTATATTCTCTAGTGCATCTTTTTACAAAGAACATGTCTAGAATGTCACTTTAATATAGAGGTGTCCACATCATAGTGATTTATGTCCATCATCCTTCACCTCCAATATCCATCAAGATAGAATATTTACTACCAAAGTGGGTGATTTAATTAGTGCAATGGATAATATGGATGAAAATAGTTGCAACACTGGTAAACAAGATTGTTTGAATGTCCAACTCGACATGAACTAGGCACATCCATCTCAACAAACTAGCAGTCAAACTCAACCAATTGGATGTTGACTTGACGGACATAAAGGATGGACCCAACAAATTTATTTATAATTGACTGGATTTGAATATATGGAGTGTGTTCTTGAAAAGAAGTAAGGAAAAAAGTTCAAAATCAGTAAATTTCATTTTGTAAATGACAAGAATCCATTGAAACTTATTATTATATACTATAAATTAAAATTACAAAGATTGAACAATTTCTTGTCCAAATTAGAAAAAAAAAATTTAATATATTCCAAGCAAATAAATTTGAAATTATAGATTTTTCTAAAAGTGTATTTTCTATCCAAAATATATATTTGACTACTATTTATACAAGTTGCTTGTACATGGATTTGTCAACATTTGCTCACTAGATTCTATAGAAAATGACCTATCTTTAAGCTAAAGATACAATTTGTCTTTGAGTCAACACAATCTCAACAATTATTGCCACAAAAAAACTGCTCACAAAATGTAGAAATGGATGTGTCCTTTTAGTCCTTCAATTTTTGAAGATGTGGTTGCAAAACAATAGTCAAATATGCTAATGATTCATCACTAGTTTCAATTGTCATCTAGAGTTTTTTTGGGATGGATCACATTATATGGATCATTCAAGAGATTCTTTACGGGGCTATTATCAATTAGAAGTGTCTTCAAACATGTTGCCCCTACTTCCTAACTTGTCCTCCTTGAAAGTACCATCCAAGGTTCTGAAAACAATACCATTATTGGGAATACCAGAATCTTCATAGTTGGCAATTTTTCCTACTAAACAACTTAAGATTGCTTAGCAATTGAAGGTGACATTCCTTCTTCACATCATTTATGATCTTTAGTGTATCTTTTTTGCAATGAACATGTCCAAAATGTCACTTCAAAATAGAGTTGTCCACCTAGTTATTGGAAAATTCATTTAAAAAAATAGTAGTTGAAACCAAAAATAAATAATGCTCAAATAGTGATCTAATAATGAAATTCTGAAAGTTGGTGTTGTTAACTATTTTTTTAAAATACTAGTAAAGAGATAAAGCGGTTTATCTTTGAGTTGAAGATAAAAATGAGATTGCACAAAGTCTCAATATAACCAATATGGCCATGATTGGTTTTGTGGTGTTATGACACTTAATGAGAAAGTTATTGAGTTTTGAGTTTTTTTGGGTTTTGAAATTTACTAATGGATGTGAAATTTATTTTAGCCGTGGAATTTGTTTTGGATGTGGCAATGGCATAGGGCACACTAGTCTATACTTCAAATTAGGTTGTTTGTTTGTTTTGTTTGTTACGTTGAGATCTTGCAAACCGTGCACCCCGCGATAGCATTCTTGGTTTTGTCGGAAAGCCCTTAGCGGGGAGGGATGCACATGCTTCGTTTGTGGCAATTGGACCCACGAGATTAATGCTATTGAATTTGGAAGTTTTCATGAATTCAAAAATTCAAAAATTACATTTATTTTTGTTTTGGTTGTGGCAACGGCATAGGGCATACTAGGATAGTATATAATATAATAAATTATATAAAAATAAAAGTAATTTTCTAATTTTTCAATTCACAAATAACTAAAAAATCCATAAATTTCACACCGTAGATCCAAACACCATTAAACAAAGCCTTTGCAATCCTCCTCAAATAGAACTTTCCAATGGTACTAAAAACGTGATTGGACAATACATGGTCCAAGAGTTCTCACTGTAGCAAACAAAACAAAATAAAACACTAAAACAAGCAAAATATTTAGATATAAGGTATGGATTTTAGTCAATATTAGTGTAGCCTTGTGTTGTTGGCCCCAATGTGAAAGATGTTGCCCCCCCATTGTTCCAAAGTAAAAGATAATTTAATTCAATTATAATTCAAAAATAACTCAAAAATCCATAATTTTCACACTGGATGTCCAACTGCTATGAAACAAAGTCCGCACACCTCTTTTGGCAAAGAGCTTTCTAATAGTACAAAGAACACAACTGAGAGATTCATGGTTGAAATGATTCATAATTTAAGATAATCTAAGATTAAAAAAATAACTCAAAATCCATCCATTAGTTTTCACACCATATGTTTCAATGCCACAAAACAAATGTTGTGCACCACTCCTTGCAAAGAACTTTCTAATGATACGAAGAATGTGACCCGGAGATGTATAATTCCAAATATCCATAATTTGGGACAATTTAAGATCTATACATAACTCAAAAATCCAGACCATAGGTCAAAACGCCACAAAACAAAGTTGATGCACCTCTCCTCCTCGAGGTCTTTCTAATGGTCCCAAAAACATTATTGGGGGACGCACACTCCCATAGATCTCAACGTAACAAACACACAAAACAAAACAAGATGAATAGCCTAACTTAAAGGTATGGATGSATGGACTAGTGTGCCTTATGCCATTGCCACAGTATAATAAAACTAAAATAAAAGTGATTTTTTAATAAATTTTTTGAATTATCCATTTTTTGATATTCAATAATCTTTTGCCATGAATTGGAATGCTGAAAACAAAAATTGTGCACTTCTCTTTGCAAAGACCTTTCTGATGATACCAAGAATGCAATTTTGGGATGCATAGTCCAATAGATTTAATTGTAACAAATAAACAAACAAAACAAAACAAAACAAAACAAAACATAACAAAACAAAACAAAACAAATAGACTAATTTAAGGTATGTCCTATGTTGTTGCCAACTTGCCACAATACATGATATAATAAAATTAAAATAAAAGTAATTTTCTAATTTTTTAATTCATAAAAGATTTGAAATTCAACAACTTTCCCCACTATAAGTTCAAACATCACAAAACAAAATCTATGAATCCCTCCTTGCTAAGAGCTTTCCAAAGGTACTAAGATCGCGACCGAGGGACACATGGCCTAAAAGACCTCACCATAACAAACAAAACAAACAAATAAACAAATAAAACAAATAGCCTAACTTAAGATATGGATCCAAGTCACTTGCTCCAACMTAAATCTAACTCCCAAATGCCTACCTTTCACATTTTAATGGGAGATTTTGTTCCTCCCATTCACATGCCTACCAACCCTCCTGAGAAGGTGAAGCCCAATCGGTACTTATCCCTAAATGCCTGTGGCACCAAAACTTTGAAGTTAAATAAAACATTGTCAATTACTATTTTTAATAACTTGTATTTCTAAAGTCTAATTTTAGCATCAAAAATTTGATTTTGGAAATAAATGATTATGATTTTTCTATTCAAGATTTTGTGCAAGAATGTCCATTGCAAATCTTGATTTTCTATCGTCAAGAGCTTTTGGAAATGAGTCTCGAATACACTATATCTCGGAGAAAAATTTACATTAGAAATTCATTATTAAAAAGCAACGGTCCCAGGTCTTGTCTCCCCTCAGCTACCCATTTTAGCAGTGTCCGACAGGGTCATTGAAAATTAGTTGGATATAAGACAGCGCCGATTTCTAGTTTTAGATTTATTATCATTCCATTTCSTCCTTTGGGGGAGGCTCGGCGGTCCCTTCCAGCTGCAATGACCGACCCCAGCCTCGCTAAATTATTTAAAAATGACTTGGAAAGCAGAATTCCGGCTTTGATACCAGAATATTCACTACCAGAATAGGGCTTTACCAGAACTGACCTGCCTTACCAGAATTCCAGAAATTTAAGTAGGGAGTATAAGCTTCTTTACCTTCAGTTAACTCYTCGATTCCGGAAACAATGCGCCCCAATTCACGCAATATCCTGATCTTGAAAACGAGGTGGGGTCCAATAGGATCGTTCCGTTAACTCCTTTTTACTGTACAAGATTTAACAATCGCATGAGATTTTCAACAACAAAACATGATCAAGGGTATCTTAGGAAAAATAGAGCGTGTACTGACTGACACATGGCCTTGCACTTATTCAGCAAGTCGTCACTGGATTTAAGGTACGCYACATGGCTGGCTTTTGATCAATAAACTCAGCACTGAAAACACTATTTACTCCAATGTTGAGAGTCCAGAATGGCCTCACCACAATCAGTAATAGGAAAAAAAGTGTACAAATGTGCATGTCACACCAGTTCCTTAAAAAGAACCGTGAGAGAGCTATTCTCTCTTTCTACAAACTGCTAAATGATAAGAGACTTGATTGTGGAAATCCAATTCACAGATGAGCGGAGAACGACAGGAAATGGGTGGGACACTCTTGGGGTACACTAACTACGAATGAAATCAGTCAATCCTAAAGAAGCACACAGCAGCAAAGTGCACTCATACTAATTGAACCAATCCTTTTCTCATGTCTTTGCCAATAATTTACAGTTCATTTATGCGACCCTAACCCTCAACTTAAACTACAGCAAATTGCACGGAGTTGTAAACCTGAACGTAACCTCTCCTATCACTCCACGGAGCAATGCAATTTGAAAGAAAGAGCAAGAGGGTTTAAAGTTGTACCGGTCACCCTGCCGTTCTCACACTCTCGGAGAACCCTAGATCTCCAAGATCTAATGATCCTGAATTCATCTAAACGACAGGGTTACCTTCAACAATCTTGTACTAGAACTAGACCATTTCCTATCGCCACATTTCATTGCCACATCGCACAATGCTAATGCAGTTTGAAGGAAGGAGAATGCTTTAAAGTAATACCCCCCAACACTATCAGAGAGGGTTATGTCCGATAACCGACTCAGAGCTCACAACTCAGAACATCACTCAGAACTCTGAATGAGCAATAGCGCATGGCTCTTAAGGATCTAATGCTCGTGGTTWAGTCTAGAGCAGAGTGTTGATTCCAACTAGAATTAGTGAAGACYGTAATGTACACGTTTGAGCATATCAACCAACTAATCTTCCCATTAATCAACTCACCAATACATCCCCCGATCACCAACCAACCAAGACCAAAGACGGGATACTACAGAGGGTTTGTATCATGATATGGAGTTGCGCCATCTTTGCACAGTGAACGCGGAAGACACGGAATGCGACCTGCGGCGCTGTTCGGGTCCGCGCTGCTTAGAAGGCGCGCGCGGCGTGCTGAAATTGGAGTGCGAGACATGAGCGGCGTCGCCGGTAGCATGCGTCGGGGCCATGGAGGCGTCGTCATCTTTGTGCACGTACTCCAACTCCGATTTCGAACTGTGGAATAAGCTCGGCGGTTTCAACGTGCTGCTCAGCTTTCTCCACCCGGACGTCCAGCCCGAGGAGGAATGCGCTTTGGACTTCGCTTTGTTCTCGACCTGCGGACACAACATTTGCTGTATTTCCACTGTCAGGGATAAAAAAAACGGGAAGCTTAAGGTAGACTAACCAAAAAAATGATTGATTCTGGTTTGGAGCTGCAAGGGGATTCCGATGCACCAAATTACGCCTTGTTTGGATGCTGTATGCAAAAGTTACAAGCGTTCAAAGTTTTAATTGGTAGATGACGTAAATCAATGTTGAGGTAGTACCTAAATCAATAAGTACTTATCATGCAAAATTTTAGGATGCTGMATTTCAGTCCCCTTTTGCATATCCGACAGACCGAGAGAGAGAAACGAGTTCGGTTACCTGTTGCGTCAGGGACTCGTGTTCGAGATGAGCGTATTTGGCTTTCATTCTTTCCATATCTTGCTTGAGATACTTGATGTCTTGTCGTGCAGCAAGCCAGCTTTCACGGAGGGAGAGGCCATCGGCTTCTGAGTCGTCTTGGCGAGAGGCGGCGCTCTGGCCTCCGGCTTGCGAATGGTCGCGAGCGGAAGGGTAAGCGCTGTCATCATGGTCACGCATTTTCTTGGAAGAGTTCCCGGAGATGGCGTTCCGAAGCTTAACTTGCTCACTGAAGAGCACCTGCAGGGAACAAACATGATGTTGGTAAAGGTTGTAGCAGGATGGTGCACTCAACGACTTAGGGGAGTTGAGAGAAAAAGTCTGAGGAATTTCAATTTACCTGGACGACAACGCGAAGAGGGAGACGCTCGTTCTGCGCAGCATGCAGACAAGCTTCAATGGACAGTCGCTGGCAATCCATAACACGGCATAGTTTCTTCCGCTCGTGCTCTGTCATAGTTGGATGTGCCTGTGGAGTTACAGAATCAATCGTTTAGAAATTCAAGTTCTCTAACTAATTACTTATTCAAATCTCTCTCAAAGGAGGAACGTCTGGCCACAGGTCGACGTGAAGGCCATAATGTACCTTTCAACGGAAATACGGTTTTCCATTAGAGCAAGGTTTTTTCAATAAAAATAAGTAGAAGTAGGGCATGCCTTAAGGTAAGTATCAACAGCTCTATACAATCCGTCATCGGTCGCTCGCAAGAATTGAGGCAACGACTCAGCCAGGTTCTGAAACCTCGCCAGCGGCAGGTTTGCATCTCTGGCAACTTCGGCCAGGTACGCATCCATGAGCTTGGCTACTTTCATCTGGGTCATGCTCGGGGTCATTAGCGGTTTACTGACACCATTCTCGAARACGTGAAGCCGCTTACCGGACTTCACAGTCGCAGTGGGACTGCCAACGCCCGATTGGTCCTGAAGTAGTACAACACAGAATGATCACCACAATAAATTCAACCACAGACAGGTGATGTTGTTCCTCTCGGTTAATGACAYGTTTGGGAAGTCCTAACTTGAAGGTTGCAAGCATGGATTGACTTGTCACATGAGCATTCCTTAAAGCAATAATATCGCCATATCATGCAGTGACATAATATGAAAGTTAGACTGCACTCTTAGGTTTAGGTCTGAAGGGCCATGGACACTTCTTCAGATCGTGCATAGATGGAGACAGAAACAGACCTTGAGTAAGAATTGTTCGAGAATGCGTTKGGCGACATCGAGATCATACATCGTCGTACTGGACGGATTGGAAGACGGAATCAGAAGATCGCTCAAGGACGCATGCTCAAGCTGGCAGCCAACCCGCCTCTCGAGCTCTTCTCTGCACTCAGTGCTGACGCCAAACACACACGCCGCGCGCAGCAGGTGGAACAAGAAGCTGCAGGAGACTCCATCCTGCTGAGCCGGCAACATGGAAACCACGCCTTCCACCAATGCCCTGTTCTCCTCCTGGTCCAGACGCTCATACAGGTTGAGAACATGAAAATTTGACCAGTCAGATAATAGGTAGAATTCTGAACAACAAAATTTGCGATTTCATGCGACCATCCCCTGTAGTCAACATGCTCAGTTCAAATACTGACGCCTGCAGCAAAGAAGCGAAAGCCTACAACTCTCACCTGATGCGAAATCAAAAATGAGAATCTCAGAAAATTATAAATTYTTTCACTCTCCCCAGCAATTACCAGCAAAAATCGTGAATTACAAAACACAAACACAACTGCATCTGCTCCTCTTAACAACCTCCTGGAATCTACGGAATGGACACTTAAAATTGTCACTTGATCAGGTGTACATTCGTCTAATTGTACTCTTCATTTCTATAGTTTTTAATCCTCAAAGTACCCAACCGCACTATGTGTCTTCTGGATCATGGTTAACCCCTAAACACCCAAGGCCTTTATGGGTTTAATAACATCATTGTTTTTGAAGTGCTGTAGATCTAAATGCCATTGGAGTATAGAGATCTTAACCATGCAATCTTCTATTACACGGGTTGTAGATGAGTTGAATCAAATTTGGAGTCACTTAGCCACATAGATTGCAAGATTACAATGTTTCACTATTGAAAAAGGATGCTAAAATTTTCTTAAAAACACAATTGGAGGTGAAATTTGACTTCTAAATGTCCAAAAATGAAAAAACATCAAGTTAGGAAGTACTTCAAAACCGGCATACTTATGTTGTACACCATAATTTACTTCTATTTTGAGATTTTTTTATTTTCATAATCATGATTTGTATTTGATTTGAGTTTTCTTCATTTTTTCTTCAAAAATTAATGGTACAAGTAGAACTTGTATTATTCCATCCTCTCTTTGTGCATAATTGTCATTATGTAGTTAGTAGGTGGGCCCAATTTCAAGCATTTTTTTGAAAAGTAGTGTAGTTAGAGCTGACATTAGTTAGGTGGACATTAGCACACCTCTTTGAATACATAAAACCTCTCTTAGTTCCTGCACCATGCACTAAGATAAATTCTACTACTAATTTGAAATGTTAACCAAAAAAATTGAAAAATTTATGAAAATATTAGACATGTGATTTCATTTTTGAGACCCTAAACCACCAAATTTCACTCTCAAATAGCAAACAAATGGAGAATACAAAGTGAGGGACTTCAAGTTTGATTATACAGTCATAGGCTTTGCCTTTAGGCCTTAAGAAAGATCCTACGTTTAGATATGCAAAAAAATTGAAAATTTTGAAAGCTTTGCACTTTGCATTAAAAATGGCAGTTTTGAATGGATTTTGCAAGAAAAAGGCCTTGGGACTTTAGAGGTTAAAGTTCGAGATTGAATCACAATCTTTTGTAAAGTCCTTAAAGCATTAGGGTATTCTTTTATAGAAATTTGAAATTATAATGAATTTTTGTTGAAAACAATGGAAAAAAATCATACAAATTATGAAAGAGACATAAAAATTCAAAAGTCCTATCATAGATACACATAGTGCATAACATCACGATGCAAACCAAAACTATTATATCATCCTAATATTAGAATATCAAGAGACCATGTTTTTGGTTCCAAGGTTCAAGTTTCTACAAATTATTGACTATTTTCAAATTATATTTCATTAGTTGAATTAAAATTCAAAAAGTATAATTTGTGTGCCTAATATTCATATTAATTGTTAAAAGAGCAAGAAGTGGTCAAATTATACTATTAGAATAATCCACAGACCTATCACCAAGGTAGTCAACGAAAGAATGATTCAATTATTAAATGCATACCATAAATATATTCTTTGTATCTATAGGAATAAAAAGAATCATGCATCAACACTTCTTGTATTCCTTGACACTACAAAGTTAATCTTTACTTGCACAAGCATTCTAAGCAAATTTTAATATAAAACTATCTAGACCACTCATTTGAGTTGATGTGCATCAAGGCAAGGCTCAACAAACCCTTAGAAGTATTAGAATACATTTCTAGAGGTGCTATAGAATGACCATTTATGCATATTTGTACATAGGAACAATTACACATAACAATTTCCAAAGAATGTTTGGCCACAATTATTTTCCATCACCATGACTAGCCTTTACAAATTTCCTTTGATAAACATGATACCACCAAAACTTGCACTCTAATTCCATTATTTTTTCACATAATTCAAAAAGATAGTGAAGTGAAAATGAAAGTTTCTCCTCGAATTTCCCAAACCTTGATTACTATTTATACAAATTCCAAGAGTGACATTGTCCTTGTCAAACTTCAAACCCATTTAGCCAACATAAAAAAAAGCTTCACCAACTCATTAACTTTACCTCTCTATCCCCATCTCTTAGTATTTTCATCTCAAGGTTCCAAATTTTGATCTCGCACTATAACCTGAAATATTTGTGGCAATATTTGAAATATGCCAAATACAATACAAATTAGAAATTTTGATTTATTTGTCAGTTGTTATTTATCAGGATCTAAATACAAATTTTACAAAAATTAGTCATGTAATTTTGGAATTCCATTATTTTTGTTCTAGCTTCATTCTACCATTTTTGTTTGGACTTCATTTCACCACTTCATCTTGGATTCATTTCACTATTTTTGTTGTGGATTAATTCCACCGTTTTTGTATAGGCTTCATTCTATCGTTCTGGTCAAGGCTTTAATTTTACTTGGAGGCTTGTGACCTCAAAGACCCCCATGGTCGCAAAGAGGACCTTACATGTGTCAATAAACAAATCTCAATGGTGACTATAAAATTTGACTAAACAATTTCCAACTTAAAGTTTATTAGTGGAATAAACAATGCAATTTTATTAGATTCTTTGCAAATGCAAATGATTATTTTGATTTTTAATTTTTTTCTTTAAAAATTAAAAAAATTTATATTATACATATGAAATATACCAAATTTTTTTAAATCAGAATTCAAAATTCTAAGTCATCCTCATATTAGTTGACTTCAAGATCATTTCCAAGGGTGTTTTTGGTGTATAAATTAGAAAAATTATTTGGTTAATTTTAACATTACTCTTTGGTGTTATTGATAGTCTTCGATGAGTATTAAAGATCAATAGATATCTATTTGTGACAACAGTTTGAATAGGCTCACAAAATAAAACCGTTTTCCCAAACAATGAAAAGAAGTTTTCATTTATCACTCANAGCAAGAAGTGGTCAAATTATACTATTAGAATAATCCACAGACCTATCACCAAGGTAGTCAACGAAAGAATGATTCAATTATTAAATGCATACCATAAATATATTCTTTGTATCTATAGGAGTAAAAATAATCATGCATCAACACTTCTTGTATTCCTTGACACTACAAAGTTAATCTTTACGTGCACAAGCATTCTAAGCAAATTTTAATATAAGACTATCTAGACCACTCATTTGAGTTGATGTGCATCAAGTAAAGGCTCAACAAACCCTTAGAAGTATTAGAATACATTTCTAGAGGTGCTATAGAACGACCATTTATACATATTTGTACATAGGAACAATTACACATAACAATTTCCAAAGAATGTTTGGCCACAATTATTTTCCATCACCATGACAAGCCTTTTCAAATTTCCTTTGATAAACATGATACCACCAAAACTTGCACTCTAATTCCATTATTTTTTCACATAATTCAAAAAGATAGTGAAGTGAAAATGAAAGTTTCTCCTCGAATTTCCCAAACCTTGATTACTATTTATACAAATTCCAAGAGTGACATTGTCCTTGTCAAACTTCAAACCCATTTAGCCAACATAAAAAAAAGCTTCACCAACTCATTAACTTTACCTCTCTATCCCCATCTCTTAGTATTTTCATCTCAAGGTTCCAAATTTTGATCTCGCACTACAACCTGAAATATTTGTGGCAACATTTGAAATATGCCAAATACAATACAAATTAGAAATTTTGATTTCTTTGTCAGTTTTTATTTATTAGGATCTAAATACAAATTTTACAAAAATTAGTCATGTAATTTTGGAATTCCATTATTTTTGTTCTAGCTTCATTCTACCATTTTTGTTTGGACTTCATTTCACCACTTCATCTTGGATTCATGTCACTATTTTTGTTGTGGACTCATTCCACCGTTTTTGTATAGGCTTCATTCTATTGTTCTTGTCAAGGCTTTAATTTTAGTTGGAGGCTTGTGACCTCAAAGACCCCCATGGTCGCAAAGAGGACCTTACATGTGTCAATAAACAAATCTCAATGGTGACTATAAAATTTGACTAAACAATTTCCAACTTAAAGTTTATTAGTGGAATAAACAATGCAATTTTATTAGATTCTTTGCAAATGCAAATGATTATTTTGATTTTTAAGTTTTTTCTTTAAAAACTAAAAATATTTATAAAAAAATTTATATTATACATATGAAATATACCAATTTTTTTTAAATCAGAATTCAAAATCCTAAATCATCCTCATATTAGTTGACTTGAAGATCATTTTCAAGGGTGTTTTTGGTGTATAAATTAGAAAAATTATTTGGTTAATTTTAACATTACTCTTTGGTGTTATTGATAGTCTTCGATGAGTATTAAAGATCAATAGATATYTATTTGTGACAACRGTTTGAATAGGCTCACAAAATAAAACCGTTTTCCCAAACAATGAAAAGAAGTTTTCATTTATCACTCATGATATTTTCAAAATAAAATATGGAAATTTCAAAGCTACAAATTGTCATCCATGCATATCAAATGCCTACATTATATGGATTTATAATACTRTCTTGTTTATGAAAAGGATCTTAGAATCTTATATTGTATAAGGTGAAGTGTGGAAATTTAATTATTTTATTCACATTGCTTCAAAGTACTATTTTTTAWTTATMTGTTAAATTTKRATTTCTTTTGAGGTRATGGTTGCTAATTTTAACCTATATTTTGARTTTCTCTCATCACATGTAGTGATAAAATATCAGGAAACCTATTAATTCTAAAATTACATAGGAWGTCATCTCTTGTAATATCATTACCACATTMTTAGATTATTTTTTTATTTTYAAGGACCAARAAATATTGAAAATTCAATWAGGTTCCTAYAGTCAATGTTCAATGGATCTTTTTGAAACTTTGGCACAAAGTTGTAGGCATGTATCCCCTCAATGCTCATTAAWTTTTTTCCAATTGAGTGTGTGGATCAAAAGTTATGTTGCCCMAAAACGTCTATCCAATGTGGGTGGATAGCAAATCATTTGTTATAATTGTAGAAAAAACTTGTGAARTAGAAAAATCTCACTTCTAGAGTTTGAAGTTTGTAGATCTTTAATTTTTCATTTTGYTTAGTGATCTATAGAATGGAAGTTTTTGGAAATTTATGCTAAAAATGTGTTCTAGTCCTTTAGGGGTTAAATTTACATAATTAAAATGGATAAAAACAAAAACTCTTCAAGTTGATTCTTTATTATGTAGATCCGYATACTTATTCTACGTTGTATATTGCTACTTCTATGGAAGTTCATTTGTAAGAATGATTTTTTTTCAATTTATTATTTGGTATTAGCAATAAACAACCTCATCACCAAGACATTTGGAAAAGATATTAGAGCTTTTAAAGCGTATCTCCACCCTACCTCACCTTGAGTCACATGCCAAAATTTGTTTCCAMGAAACARTTGCAAAATTYGTTGAGCCAAGAAGTCTCCAAATCTTTTGCTTTGCTACTTTACATCACTTTGTAACATTTGTGCGGAGGTAAACGATTCCAACAACATGCTAATTAATTTTTGATGATGTTTTGTGCATCATGGAGGATTTTTGTGAAATCAAAATGGTGAAATCCTAAAGTTATGTATTTAAAATAAGTAATGCAACCCCATATTAAAGATGTATAAAATCCTTCACCCTAATGTGGTATATTAGAATGTAACCATGTCCAAAKTTTAAGAGTTAGAAAATTAATTTTCCACCATTTGGCATGCCATCTAAATTAGGTTGTCTAATTTTGTCAAAAGCTAGGAATGTATGCATGCATTACAATTTATGCAAGTGCATTTTGTCTTATTTTGGGGCACTCGAACAATAAGATATTTTGGAACTATCCTAGGTTAGTATTCAATATTAAGAGTGGTCAAAACAACTTAACAAAATTGAAATAGGATTGAATTTAGACAATAAGATACTAATAACAAAAATGTTGTTTATGTAGTCAAACCTCTCATGATGCAAATTCCCTACTTGGATAAATGACCATAGTTATTTAATTGCATACTCCTTATGTGCATAAAGTTTGCCACATTAACCATTGATGGAGCTATTTATGTTGGACACCGATGTATTTTTTAGATGGACCACCAATCAAACACAATTATTGTATGACATGAGCATGTTGACATAATTGACAATTGACCCTTAAGCTTTTATTTGCATATTGCTAAAAACTACTTCCCACCATTCCCACGCACTAAGCCAATGAATAACCATTGTAAATGAAGAGTTTGTTGGAGGTAAGTTAGGTTGTTGTAAAACCATTGAGGCCTACTCTTGCAAAAACTTGAAAGAACATATTAATGTATATACATGAATAAAAGGTCTTGAAATGAACAATCTCATTATTCAAAATTATTACAACTTTTCAAAAAACAACCTATAAGAGGTAAGGTATTTTTTTGTGGCATTTTTTTTTTTTTACTTATTTTCTTTTCTTTTTTCAACAAATGAAACTTTGCATGAGATTTTAATACAAGAGGAGATCTGAAAAATATTAATGTAGAGCGTGCACCGACACATGGCCTTGCACATTCAGCAAGCACTGAAAACACTATTTATTAGTATTCCAATTTCAAGGGAGGCRGCCCATTTCTGACCAAAAAAGCAATTGACCGTACTAGGAGCATGGATTTGTGGAGGGGAAAAATTTCCTCAAGTACAAAAATAGATTAGAAAAGAGGTTTCACATTTTTTCAAAATTTTATTTCCCAAAACAAAATTAATATCATGAATTTTCTAGGAGAAGATTTYGTTCGTTCCATACTAGTCATATAGGTCATCCTATTTCCAACTTAGGGCTGGTTGTGTAATCAAGAGTGCTTTCAAGAGTGCTTCATTGCCATGTGCCACCTTACCAAGTGGAAGTGGTAAGGTGGCACATGGCAATAAACAGAGCCAATAAACCACCCTATCTTGCTAGAATGAGGAGGATCAAGAATGGGTTACCTCTTTTAGTGGCAAAACTAGATTTCTAACCATTTTTCCGTATAGATTTGATGTCTGGAATCCCTAAACATCCAAAGTCTTCTCCAGAATTAATGTTTGAAAAAAGTAATTCTAAAACACTAGTCAAGCAACACCAAATTTATAGCTGCAAAGGATTTTTGGGTCTTCAATGGTGAATATGTGAACCTATGAACACGTGTATAACCTCAATATCTTGAATATAATCTATTTGTAGGATTTTTCACTAGAAGTGAGTGGATTAYTTTTCAAAATTTTTAGCACTAAAGTCACATGTCTTTAGTRATTCCTACTAATTTTGAATTTTCTTTCGGRAAAATTCAAAATTATTGTAAATTTTAGGAWWWAAGTGATGAAAATTCATATCAAATACAATTTGAATTCTGAAATTTTCAAGATTTCTCCATCAATATCCACGTAGGCGAGCAGGGATTTTTTCTCCCAAACTTGCAATAATGCAACAATTGAGGTAGCACTTGATGTCAAGCCACTTGATAAGTCTACTATTGTATTTAACGATGTCAACAATTGACATTTTCTAAGTCATCAATTGGTGCATCACATATCCGTAGGGCAAGGTTGGTGCAAATAAATTTTTAAGAGAAAGTGAAAAAATGAACATAATAAATTATATGTCAAATTCAACAAGAATTCACCATCTATCATCAAGCAAATTTTTGATGGCAAAGTGAAATAATTATTTCATACAAACATTTAGTGAAAATGAAGGGTAGAGAGGTAATTTTTATATTGAAATCAATTGTTTGTTCATGGTTAGAGAAAGGCATGGAATAATTAGTAGATTGGAACTTGATTGTGTACATCTAAATGTTATTTTCAAACATGTAAATGTTGTTTCAGACATGTATATGTTGTTTTAGAGTTGTGGACATTTTTTCAAATAGCCTATTTCGAACACAATTCTTGTTTTASAAATTCCATATGGTTTATAGTACTTCCTACTATCCTACTTATGTAACTAGAACTTYTTTCTTTATGTGTAGTGTACATCCATCCATTTTTTTTAAAAGCATGCCATGTGGCTACTTTTCCCCTATATTTCTACATTTGGTAAGTATTTTTCTTTAGCCAAGAGTAACTATCGTTAAATTATTGGGAGTTAAACCCAAACACCTTGCCAATGTGGCAATTATGTGTTTTCTTGGATGTTGTACACGTACATAACCCAATTATGTTTTTTTCAATGTCTTCCTGAACATTACTATTGCACAAGACATATCCTTGTTTTGCCCATGACATCCACGCATTTTCTGCAACATCGAACAAAATTTTGCCTTCCATGGCTACAATTCGATTTTCGTGCTTCTATTTTGAAAAACATTATTATTTTCTACTAACATCCTAAAAAATAGAGGCTTGTATTGTAACATGTCTGAAACAAGCCTTGCAGTTTACTATCCACTCAAAAGATAGAGGACATTCAGGTAGAAAAACCTAAGGTAGAAAGATTCTCATCAAATGGAATTCAGCTTGTCTAGAGTTCCTCCAAGTTTTCCTCCAAGTTATACTATCTTTTGTGGTTACAACAACCTCCCATTAACAGCCTCCTTGAAAAAAATAAGAGCTATTTGATCTCCTTGTAGAGACACCCTGCCTTCATCTGGGGAAGTAAGAGTCGTTGATCTCGGAAAATAAGAAAAACGGGTATGGATGTGGATACAAATACGATACATATATTATACAAGTATGGATATGGCAGGTTGATATGGGAAAATAATAAATATAGATATGGATATGGATACGGGTACTATTGAGTACAGATATTATACAGAGACAGCTACGGCACGGATATGGTACAATATAGATACAAGATACAGGATATGGACATATCTCATATTGTTTGCAATTGAGATTATAGGGGAGGGGGGGGGGAGAGAATTAATACAGAAAATTAATCATGAAAATGGGGGAGGGGCTAATTTATCATTTAAAAAAAATTTAATGGGGTCTTTTAAGTGAATGGAGAGGGGTGCATTATTTGAAATGCACTAGCCCCTCACTATCCAATCAAAAGACAGACCCATAATATTAAGCCTTGCATTACACTACCCCAAAAGGCATTGTCAATTTCAACACTTTCTTTTTTGTTCTTTAATCAATTTTTTTGGCACCATTTTTGACATTAAAGCATCAAAAAGAAAGAGGTCATGAAAATTAAAAGATTTTGATACTTTTCTCAAAACTAAAGTCTCAAAAGCAATGTCCAAAAAAACTATGACATTTTGGTGCCAAAAACTTCTATTGTCAAAGAGAAGGTTGAAAAAACTCTTGTTTTACTTTGAATATTCATATCTAATTCAACAAAGGTTCAAAGAATATACAACTTGGGTTTGATTTGGCTTTTGCTTGTATGTCAAGGAATATTTTAAGGGGATGTACACCTTAAAAATACAAAATCAATGGTACAAGAAATGCTAAATAGATACTATGCTTATAAATTATTGTAGAAGGTATTGTAGGTTACTAAAGTCATCCATTATATTACCATGTTGAACAAGAGAGAAATCTTGCAATGAGAGTGTACTAATTGGGAAGGGTTTATCATACATCATCTCATGTAATACACAAAAACTCTACAATTTCCCACATGTTGCACRATGAATCTAAGGAATTACACCTAACCATGAAGTGAGGGATTCAAATCCCGTAGTAGGAATGTCAGTTGCTTCATGCCAAGCAATCTGGGCAATATTCACATAGCGATTAAAACACTCTCTTGCTCAACATACAAGCATAGGCAACAAGGCTTTCATCTTCTCTCAGGAGTTAGTACAAAGTAAAAAAATATGAAATGTATTCTAGTAAAAGAAAYATGATTTACACAAATCAGTGCATCTTGCAGAAATTGGAATAAACGATGGAGCAGGTAACCAGGAGCAGGCTACCAGAAGACTACAAAACGCAAATTTCCATAAAAAACAGTAAAGCATCTCTCAACTGAATTGGATAAAATCAAACGGGTAATAAGTCAGTTCCCATTACGATCAACAGCTAAATCTCATACATACTCCACATACAAGCATACGCAGAAGATACGACAAGATTGACAAGACTTAGACATAAGATACGGCAAGACTTAGACATAAGATACGCAAGATTGAGTTAAACATCCTTTAACTTAAAAGGCTAAAAACAGAAAAGTAAAACGTTCAGCGGAAGCGTTCAATCAAAACACCCCACCTTCTAAAATAAAGCATACGCAAAAAAGGACTCCGTTCTCCCAGTAGTCACTATCAACTAAGATTTAAAGAACGATGTATTCTAGTAGGAAACAGAATGTGACGCAAAAAAGCCAGTGCATCTCCCAGTAGTAGAAATAAACCGTGTAGCAGGATACACGCAGATTACAACTCAACTTTCCACCTCTGCATTCAATTGGCTAACAACAAACAATTGACAAGTTCACACATTACAATCAAAACGCCTCAACCTCTCACCTACTCTCAACATAAAAAGCATAAGCAACCACGACTTGTCAAAAGCAAGACTTAATCGTTAAATTACTCTCCACAATAGCTAGAGACATCACACGAGCTCAGAAAAAGAAACTTACGTCAAGCTGAGCGTCCACGTTGCTCAAGTCCTTCAAATCCTCCGACAGGACATACTCCACCTCCGCCAGCACAGTCTCCCCTCCTGTTGTGGCGTCCGCTCCGTTCGTAGCGGACGAGGACTCCATCACCTTTTTCTTGTCATCGCAAGCCTCTGACACCGCTAACATGATACAATGCCACACGAGCTGGCTCTGGTTTGAAATGTGAAGCTCCACCAAAAGACGCAGCGATCGTTATGGATGTGGATTARAGGAGAGGAACTGAAGGTGAAGAGGACGAAAGGAAGTTTAAAACTAGTGGTGAAGATCTACAAGGCGCTGCACTGAACCCTAGAATGATGTGTGCTGCTGCATTGAGGGGCGGGGGGGAGAAGAAGGAAGGAGGGGAAGCGAATAAAGCCGACGAAATGGGGAAGACGGGTTTGAATTATTTGACTTCGCACTGGTCCACTTCCAGGACCTTTTAGTGCAATTAGTGTAGGCTTCCCTCAGCACTAATAAGTCCCAGGCAGATTCAGAGTTCTGCCTGTCTGCCCTCCTTCACAAATTTTGCCCTCCGCCCGAACTCAGCCAAGGTTCTCTCTGAAAGAGAAAGGGAGTACTTAGGTGGGAGCTTTAAGCAATCTAGCATAGTTGGAGGCACCTTTTCCTACAAAAAAAATTTTTTTTTTGCAATATTAAGAATTGAAAATCATGAATTTAAATTAAATTTTTTTTTTGTATTGGACATGCATCTAAATTATGTGAATTTTCAAAGTATAACTCCCTAAGGTAGCTTAAACCTAATAAAGTTGTCTTGGTTGTCATCGCACAATCTATCAAAAGAATCAAAGCCTGCCAACCACGATTCAACATGAGAATAGTTTCAAGATACTTTTGAAAAGACTTAAAGGGAACTCTAGAATACATGGACAAGAATGGATGCACCTACCTTATATTATGATACTATTGTAGCACCTAAGCCCTATGTAGCAAAGCAAGTAGGTTTTAGGCCTAGGATGGAGTGCCATTAGGCACATAGCTATGTACCAGGTGTTTAATTCCAAGTAGGATAAATATGAAGGGAAAAAACTATTACTAGCTAAGATCTTTTGGTAATATTAAAAAAATATATATGGTAGTATAAGATAACTAGGACCCCAACGCAAATAAAAACTTCTAATGTTTTTTTTCAAGCAATGAGGAGGGGGGGGAGGAGGGCAAAAATTTCCCTTGGCCGTCTACCAAGTGGAGACTTCAATCCCCCAAAACTTAGTGCCAAGGATGGACTACATTGGAATTTACATTATGCTTGACATCTTGGTGATAAAGTTGTTMWGTAGGATGTAAAATTTTCTCTTGGTTGGACCYAAAAAATAGTCATTTTTGGATACAAATCATTTTTCTTGTAYATWTTTGTACTCAAGTCATTCAATTTTTATTATTTCAACTATGTTTARAGATTACAAATAACWATTGGWTGAATTTTTCTTGGCTCTTTAGACCATAAAAATGAGCTTTGCAAAACAATCACCCTAGAATTTTGTCTTGGAGCAAAATTTTCTCAATAAACAAATCACTACAAAATATAATTCTAAATTGATGTGAGAGTAGGATGTACTTTGAAAATTATTATATTGATATGGTTTCTGAGGGAATAGTGAATAAACTATCCAAGATAAAAAGAGTTATTTTAATAAGTGTATATCATGATTTAAACATACACATTTTTTTTAAATGATCAAAGATGCCTTCAAAATTCATTTATATCATGATTAAGAATTRGGAAGTTTTTAATGATATATAATACTACCACTATTTTATGTGTTTATAGCTGTATTTATATTTGTATTCATATATCTATATCCATATTTCTATATTTAAATTGGATGTAGTTTGCATTTTGGGTTAGAGGTTTTATAATATTAATATTTTGATATCCATCTAGCCTTTATACAATGTTATGATTGGTGTTTTTGACGAAAAAGTGTTATAGAAATAGAGCCATTTGTAGAATAGATTCTTATTTGACATTGTACTAGTCAACATCCAAATACAATTTCCATGAAATTAGTACAAGCTATAACTTAGTGGAATTGATATCATGCTTTACATCTTGTATAAATGTATTATTGTAACATATATTTATTGAGTGATCTTGAAGTGTCATCTCTAATCACAATTTTTAGCTTCAAATTTTTTTAGGGCCAAAAATAGTATGACCTTCCAATGGTTAAGGTGACATCCAATTGGAGAGTATTTAAAAATATTTTGTTATTTTTGTCAAATATGGATTTTTAGAGTGTTGGAGGTATAATCTTAACTTATGGCCCAAAAACATAGCACTGTGCATGGATGATAAGAAATATTGAATACAAGTGCTCCCTAGGAATTGCCTCAAAGTTACTACAAATTTGGAAATGAGTGAGAGTAAAAGATCTTGAAGTTTGAGATACCTAAAATTKCCCACCTAGTTTTTGATGATCCATTCCATTATTTTCTATGTAAKGGTYCTTTAAAGCATTAAAATATATGATTTTAAATCTTTTGTTAATGTGTCTTTTTAGAATGTCTTCAGCTTATGGTGTACATGTTGCAATGTGGTTATAAAGCAACAAACCTCTAAATGCATGGTTGTACATGTTGCAATGTGGTTATAAAGCAACAAACCTCTAAATGCATGGTTCTGATTCTCGGAAGATGGTTCAAAGATGTTGCTAATTATATGGCACATTAAAAATCAAAATGCACTGAATTTGAAAATTTATCATTGTTATTTTTCTAAAATATAAAAGATCCTTCGAATACAATCTTATCTCTATATATGCACATCAATTTAATCCTTGTAGAACCAAATGTTTTAATGTGTGAATGCAACTTTATACCAAGCCTATAAAATCGTTATCCATCTAAATGTTGGTAGCTTTCTATGTTAATTCTCCTATATTTTATGGTACAACATTTTAGAACATTTTTTTAACATATATTTCACTACTTATTGAAAATGGCACAAATAAAATTTGACCTCTAAAAAGTGATTTTTTAGTTTCAAAAAATGACTGTTCCAAAATCATGATAAAAACAAATAAATAAGAATTTTGATACATCACCGTAATTAGAATTAAACATTTTAATTTTTTGAAAGAACCTATGAAATTTCACAAACTTTGAAAGGAATTTTCAAGTTTTGGTTTCAAATTTTATTGCAAAATATTGGAGCAGTTAGCATAACTAGATGGATATAATCTAAAGTAGAACCACCTATAACCAACCAAATAAGGAATTTGGACAAATTTGAAGCAATGGAATGGAAGGTAAATATTTTTAGAGGTGTGTTGATAAAAATGATGAGGATTGCAAAAACTTTGATAATTTTATTACATGAATTGAAATTACTATGAATTTTGAAAGGCAAAAAGTGCTCTGAACCCATAGCCGATCTCTAGACTCTTCCAATTCCGATCATTCAAAAAACTACTTTTTCTCAGTTAAACCTTCCTTTCTACAAACATAGGATGAACTTCAAGATTAACTCTATTGATGTATTTGATGTGTAAAAACTACCTTGGATCTTAAAGTAATATTTTGATGCACGATTTTGTTTTTAATATTTGGCTAGGTGATTATTTTTTGTACATAAAATTTAATTTTTTTGGTCAGAATTGCCAAATTACCGCTTCATATGAAGACCAATAGTCTAATTTTACCTAGGTATCACCTAGTTATGATGTAGACATCACCAAGTATCACCCTAAGTATTACATGAGTATTGAAGAAATAAATTATTACTTTTCCATACTCATTAAAAACATAACTTCTCAGTGTAGTCCAAACATATACAGGATTGTACATTTCATTGAGTTTGTTGTAGCGTTCAAAGTCACATTGTATTTTTAACCCTTGATCATTGATATGGACATTTGGTGTATAATGGATGACAAAGAATCTTTCTATGGAGGATGAAAGTGCAACTATTCATCTTTATAATTTTATTGTGGAAAGGGGAGATCTTCTATAGTAGTTTTGACTTCTAACAAGTGCAGCTTTTGGATTTTTTGGAACTAATGCATTAGATGTTTTTTCAGCTCTGCAGGAGACTGTTTCAGGGCTATTCCCCGAAACTGTTCCCTGCACTGGGAACCATCGACTATTGGTTTGAAATTTTGAATTTAAAAATTAAAAAAAAAAAAAATCCAAAAATCTTAGAAAGTATAAAGAAACTAAAAACTAATTTAAAAACTAATTTTTTTCTTTCAAAAAGTTATTTTTAAATAATTAATTAATTAGTATCATCTGACGTGGCAGTCTCTGTGCCACGTTGTATTGCCTACATGACAGAGTTCTCAAAGTTCCCAATGTGTTTCCATAGCCCGGGAACTCGCAGTCTTCTAGATGGTCCAAAAAACATCTAATGATTCCCACGGTATCAACATGGATGATTTCATAGTCACCACGGTTTGTCCTTCAAGGGTTAACCTTAAATGATGGACTTGTGACCGTTGAAATCATTTATTGTGATACCATGGGAATCACTAGTTCAAAAAAAATACAAAAAACACTCACCAAAAGTCAAAGTACTGTAGAAGATCTCCCCATTTTACACAAAATTCCAAAGATGGATAGTTGCACTTCTATCCTACTCAAAAAGATTCTCTGTCATCCATGAGACACAAAATGTTTGTCTTGAGGGTTAATAATCCTATTGACTCATCACTAAGCAAATTTTTTTAGAAAAAGACTCGTACCCAATCTATCCTTTAAATCAGGATGTTTGTTTGTTTGTTTGTTTTGTTTGTTTGTTACGTTGAGATCTCCCAGACCCTGTGTCCGTTGGTGGCGTGCTTGGTACCGTGAGAAAGCTCTTGCCGAGGAGGGGTGCACAAGCTTGGTTTCGTGGCGTTCCGACCTACGGGGTGAAAGTTACTGAATTTTGAAGTTATTAATGCATCCAAAAATTAAAAAAATTACTTTTACTTTAATTTTGCCTGTGGCAACGGCACAGGGCATACTAGTTTTAATTTGATAACAGGATTCTTGGCACAACAATACCAGCAAACACACCCTGGCTACTCAAACAATATGAAGCTGAAATGAATTTCTTCTACAACATACGGTAGTGTTTTGCATTSTTTTTYCCAACTCCAACAAAATAAAAGTCTCTCTTTAGTTAGTGTTTCGTTGTAAATGCAATCTAGCATATGGCTTAACTTGATTAATACATTATTATTAAGTTAAGTTAGGGTGAGGTGTTTGTATTTTATTGACCATTTTGTTAGGAAAAAGCATCTTAAGGCCAATTTAAATCAAATTAATGTCTTGAAGATTTAKGATTTGTTCTAACTTCTATAAATTACATGAACAATGACCACCAACCTTCAAGGGGACTATGGTTCTCTTCAGGGGAATTCCTCAATGGGAAACAACCCCTTTGAGGACTGTTTTTTTTCCTAATGTGTCCACATTTTTTTTAAAAACTTGTTATACCAATTCCATTGATCATATTGTACAAAATAAAACTCAAAAAGGTTCCCAAAATATTACATGGGTGAAAAGTCGTGAAGCACCAAATTAAATTGGTGTTTGATGGAGCTTGATCTTGTGTTTCTTTGKTACCATTCTTAAGTAATTCTTCCTCTAACACCCTTATTACATACAAAGGGAGACCTTTTCAATTTTCTCTACCGGTATCTAGTGAGTCTTTTTCAGTATTAGATACATGATAATGCTCTTAGCCCTTAAAAGGATGGATTGGTGATTGTGGAAATCATCCATTTTGATATTGTGGGAATCACTGGTTCAAAAAAAAAAAATCCAAAAGCACTCATTGGAAGTCAAACTACTGTAGAAGATCTTGGTTCCCTTTCCACACTAAATTATGAGGATGAATAGTTGCACTTCTGCCCCACTCAAAAAGATTTTTTGTCATCCATTGGACACAAAATGTCCACCTCCCCCCCCCAAGTTTAAGGGCTAGTTTATCACGTCTTCCTTCCAAAGTCATGCTCATATTTAGGTAGAAACACCCATTAGCGTTCCTGTTCCCATTCTTGTACTCTAGATTGGCATTAAATGTGTCCCTAGACTAGTTAATGTGTCCTTCAACTACTAAATTTTGATTTGTTGACGCATTTGAAGAACGCCTACTTACCTCTAATTGTCTTACTATTGTTTTTTTTGCAGATTTTGGTTTAAGGTCCACCTTTGTGACAATTTTAGTGGTTTAGGGAGCTTGCACTTTGGAAAATCATAGAAATTACATATCACATCCAAAAGATCATTTTTTATTTTTATTTTTAATATTTGTGATTTTCATTCGCTAATACTACAAAAATATTATTTTTAAGATAAGGTACTTCCAACTATGCTGAATTGCTTATATTGACGGTTATGGGTGCTTCCACCGTATATTTAGGTGTTAACATTTAGGCAGAGTTGATAATGGGTGCTCATTGGGTGAGCATCTGAGCATCCAGTCCACTCCGTTGTTATTTGACTGAAAGAAGGCAGGGACCAATTCCACTGGGCGGACCAAAGAAAAAAAACCGACCAAGTCCACAAACCAAGGTCCGAGGTCCGAGGTCCAAAGTCAGTCAGTCCGCAACCAATTGCCTTTGGACCGGCCTCCGAGTCCACGCGCAATTCAAGGAATACAAGGAACACAGTGACTGCCCTCCCGACGGCCATGTCAGATTCCATTGGGTGTGCCACGTGGGCGCCACCTCATTGAATTCGACCCCTTGCAATCCCTGTAGCTTAGCCTCCGTGCTTTTGGGAAGCAGCTCCCCGACCGTGTCTCTTTTTCTCTCCTCTCTCCATTCTCACATGTGCCAGAAGAGCTCGTCGCCCTCGTCATTTGCCGCACGGATCGCGAGGTTCGTGTCGCTGCATTCAGGTTGAACTTTGAAAATCGGTGCAGTGGAACGCGTTTTCAGAGCTGGAAGAGAGAAGAGCAGAGCAGTGAAGAAGAGCCGGCCGCGTTTGGTGGCGAACACAGATGCGTTCGGAGCTTTGATTGATTCGCTTGGTTTGGGTAGGGATTATTGAATCGCGGATGCGGCGGCTTCTGGTGCTTTGGTGGACAGGTTTGTGTCGATTTCTTGTTCGATGTTTGTCTTTTGAAATTGAGCATGTTCAGTAGTGCTTGATGTGGTTACCGGGGGTATAAATGTGGTTTTCAAGTTTGCGTCGGTTTTAGAAAGCTTTGCTGTTTTGGAAGTACGAAGTTCCAGAGTTCTGTTCCGGAAGTGCTAAGTGATTTTAGAGTTTTTTTAGTGAGTGACTGTGTGTGGAGATAACCTCATTGCCTGATGATTGGTTGGATCTGGGACGGAGTGTTCTACTCTGCTTTGTTTCCGTTTCATGTTCGATTTCTTCCTTTCGAATTGAGCATGTTCAGTGGTATTGGTGTTGGGGCGCTGGTTAGTAATGGGTCCCTCTACCATATTGGGTACCGTGTTATATTTAATGAGATCTGACCAGTTTTTAGCAGGTGATATGCAATAACTTCTGTTAACCCCGAAGACATTCTTTCCTTAGGTGTTCGTTAGTCCAAATGCATATACTAATTGATGTCATTCTTTGTAACAGTTTGAGGACTTTCAAAATAAGTGGGCCTTTAAGTTGCTGCAGAGATACCGCAATCACTATCGCACGTTCAATGATGATGTCCAGGTAATTATATTCCCTTCATACAGCATTATTTTCCGTTGTTGTTTTGCTTATTTTTTTATCGAATTTCGTACATGTAACTTTTGCTTACTATTTGCAGGCAGATGTTTTATGATCATCAAATGCAACATAGTGTCCTTAATTTCTTAGATATTTCAATAGTTGACTGAAATGGACTTCGCCCACATTCTCTCTAGTTTCTCTAAAAGGTGGCTGGGAGATTTTTTCGTCCTCTCTGAGCCCAAAATTTGCCGATTCTCATACCGTTCCTGTGTTTATTCCGACCGAAAGAAGCATATGTTTGATGATGCACAGTGCTATTTTTKGGGGGTATGATTAGAGAAGTAGAAGATTTATTCAGTTCTCAAGACGAACTAACTATTTGTCAATTACTCCAATTTCTTAATTAGGGGACTGCTGGTGTAGCCCTTGGAGGTTTGCTTGGGGCAGTGCGGGCGATGGGTAGGCCCATGGAAGATCTGGTCAAGTGCAGAATCGTCGTCGTTGGAGCTGGAAGGTCTGGTGCTCTGCAATGAATCCTACCCATTTGCTTTCTCATGATCGATTTGTGCAGTTCTGGTCACTCATAGAACTTTGATTTAGTTTCTACTCAAGCTCTCATTCTTACCAAATGATTGGGTCGCACGAAGTTATTATTATGAGCTTCCGTTATWCTATATGATTTATCCCACAATTCTTTTTATACAAGGTATTTTGTGCCTTGTATGTGTAATTAATGATCTATGCTACACGAAGTCTTATATTTTGTGTTCCAGCCAACATATGTGAACCTGAGCGTTYAATAATGTCTTCATGGTGTTTTCTTTGTCTTCCCTCTTGTAGTGCTGGTCTCGGGGTGGTGAACATGGTCAAGAGTGCGATGCAGAGGTTGCTTGGAGGCCATTCGAAAGAAACACACAAGAAGGCCATCGGTCAATTTTGGATCCTGGATAAGGATGTAAGATTTTCWGTAGTTGTATGCCCCTGTTTATTAAAGATTGCAATCCGTTCTAACGTTTTTGCAGTATGCAGTTTGATATGATATGTAAGTACTAGTGGGGTTAAGTATGTTCTCTACGCTTTTAATTTTTTCATCCAGATGGCGAGATGATGTCACAGCTTGGTGCGATTGAACGCAAACAAGCGAGTACTATGTAAATGTGTCGGTAGTGATACATCTTTTTGTTCTTAAATCAAACAGAGTTTCAAGTGGKTTGTATATGTCCACCTGCAAATACTTACATCAATTTTGTACAGGGGTTAGTGACAAAAGCACGAGATGGTTTAGCCTCTGATGTGGAGCAATATGCTAGGGAGATCGACGAGTCTGAAGGATCGGGCAGCTTAAAAGATGGTGCAACGCTATTGGAAGTGGTAATTTATTATGTGTTTACATACACGTTTTATCGCCCTTGTGCTTTTTGTTCCAAAGATTGTATGGTTCAGTAAGGCACTAATATCAGACATCTACCCAGTCATATTTTTTGTTCTGATCGTGATCAGCGTATACAGTACAGTGCCTCTGGAGATAGATCCCCTTCCTCGGTGTTGCCAAATGCAAGCTATCGATTGTATGTTATGGGAATAAGAGTTCTTGGAACCTCAAGTCAATCCATATTGATATCTTCAAATCTTTGAAGTGTTCTAATTTGTTAACTTTCATTATAACCTTTCTGTTGTTTCCTTTCAGGTTAAAGCTGTAAAACCCGATGTGCTTTTGGGACTTTCTGGAGTTGGGGGCCTATTCACGCAGCAGGTATGTATTTCAAATTTGAATGACGTCATGCTTGGTATTCACTGGCAAGTTTCTTATTATCAAGTGTGCGTTCTAGAATGAAAGGAGAGAGGGTTGCAAGCAAACATTAATCGAACTACACTTCTTCATGGCTACTTTTTGGACGTAGTCGAGAAATGAATGCCAAAAGAAAGATAGAACAAACTACCTAGTCCTCCAGCTTTAAAAGCATGATCATTCGTACTTTAAACCACCTACTTTGGAGACATTCACAGTTTTCTGTCACTCCTTGGACGGTCTCCCGGGTAATTAGAACTCGTCTGGCTTCGGAATATGAAGGTCATCATGTGCAGTCTCATGGATTGGACCTTCTCTATTACAGATATTCTGAACTAGTGTTGTTTTTGTCAATGTGGAGTCTCTTCTTGTTCAGAAAGTGTGGTCGATCATGACACCATTTGCTCAATTTGGAGGTAATCGGATACAAGACTYAACTTTCCKTTTGTYCTGTTTGCAGGTTCTGGAGGCAATGAAAGAATCCGGGTGTCCAAGGCCAGCTATT
Organism: Pleurozium schreberi; assembly: GCA_006891605.1. NCBI lineage: Eukaryota > Viridiplantae > Streptophyta > Bryopsida > Hypnales > Hylocomiaceae > Pleurozium > Pleurozium schreberi. Next base: position 29,727 of record VACF01000078.1, read on the forward strand.
TTCCCTCTTTCAAATCCCACTTCCAATGGTATTCTTCCTTAATATTTGGCATCTTCAACTTGATATACTATCAAATACTTCCGTTTATTTTGCTCAATCTTTGAAACCCACGGTTAATAATTCTACAGTCAGCTGTTATTCTTCTGTCAGCAAAATTTGTGTTGTTTGTATGCTTTTGCAGCTGAGTGCACAGCTAAGGAAGCATTTCAATATGCTGGACCAAATATTATATTTGCAAGTGGAAGCCCATTCCGGGATGTTGATCTTGGTATGAACCCGTCCTCTTGATTTGAGTGCTAGCTGGTTTTGGTATGCAGTTTTCACGTGTTAATCAGCAACAAATGCTTTACATTTGAATTTTTGTTAGTTGATAAAAATCACAACATATTGATGTGCAGGAGGTGGTAAAATTGGTCACTCGAATCAGGGCAACAACATGTATTTCTTTCCTGGGTAAATTTTCAGTTTCCATGATCTTTCTGTCACCGTCAATTTCTAGGTGATTCATCGAAAATATCTTCTTGCATGTTCTAATTTTATAGCGGCCTATGAGCAGGAAGTGAACTTGAGCACCTTACGCCATATGCACCATACCGTAGGTGAAATTTATTGAGGGCCATAGTCATTTTTGAACAGTGCTTGTGAATGTTGAACATTGCAAAGGCACTGTCAATGTCACAGGATTATGAATAGTGATAATTAGTATGACCTCTCGTAAATACTTGACCGACAGTACATGGTGAATTTATATACCTTGTTAATCTGGGCTGTACGTTGACTTGCTTCAGATGTTCCGATTGTATCGATCTCTTGATCTCTTGATTCGTCGTTTTGCAGAATTGGTCTCGGTACCCTCATGGCAGGTGCTCACACTATCTCGGATGGTATGCTCCAGGCGGCTGCAGAAGAGTAAGCTCAAGTCTTCTTTCTTACAAAGAAGAAAATTGAAGTGAAAAAACAAGTGCAAAGGCAAAGATAGACCACGTGAACTTAAAACACAACATTCACTACATACAATATGAAGCACTTACCATACCATTACATTGTTGTATGTTTTATACGTGGAGTTCACACTTCATAAACCCAGGTTTGAGCAAGACTAAAACGAGAATCACAATAGTGCAATAAAGAAAACTGATTAAAAAAGGCAACAAAGACAATTTTTAAATAGTGAACTTTCCTATAGTGTGCACAAGGGCTTTTTTTTTTCCATTTTTCACAAAGTGCCAAAAGTGGCAATATTAAATGTTATAGTGGTGCTCTAAATTACAACATTCATATATTGGATGTATAATATGGTTTTCATCCACAATCTGGCGATTTCATCTAAGAGTTTTTTAAAATTCAAAGTTGTTTAGCTATTTCATCCAAGTTTTTTGACATTTTTTAGGCATTTTTTAGCCAAATTATTTTTCCTAATGCAATCTGGCACCAAAATGCCAAAAAAAAAGAGCCCTGGTGTACACATCTCATAGACATGAAAATCCAAAAATCATATTATGAAATTGAAGCAAAGATGAAACCAAAACCTAAACGATTGAACAAGTAAAAGTACATAATTTAGAAAATCCTAAACCAAAACATTGAATATACCATCACTATAAGAAACCCGTGTTTTGGGGGATGTTTTCACTATTTTTCTTGACGCATTTTTGTGGACATTAAATAAAACAGCCCATGTTTTTATGTCAACGATGACGTTCAATAATACATCCACACAAAAATGTGTCAAGAAAAATAGTGAAAACATCCCCAAAACATGGGTTTCTTATAGTGCATGTAGGAAAACCAAACACAAATCAAACAAAAGACAAAAAGCTCACAACACTTGAACTATCATCCATGACACTCTCATATATTGATTCCGCAGCAAACAAGCATACACTGAACTTAGCAAAGCTAAAAAAAATTAGAAAAGCAATTCAGATTGAACAAGTGAGTAAGACTGAAACGTTGCTTAGCCAAAAAAATTGGGGAACTAAAATTTGGGGAATTAAAATCGAGGCAACCTACCAAACAAGCAGACATTTATACAACCCAGAAAACATAAAAAAACAAAAGTGAACCACAAAAACTCAAGCATGAATGATKAAACAACAAAAGAAATATAGAACTCTGCTGATAAGAAGCCTCAATTGTGTTTATAGAACACAATTTTTCATACAAAAAGTTCATAGTTGTTGTATAACCTACTACATGTACTACAAAAAACACCAAAAATTTTCCATACAATTGAGTTATTCGTAAAGTATACTAAACTAGGGTTTAAACCCATGAGTTTTGTGAAAAATCCGGTTGAGTTAAAAAAGTCGAAATAAAAGTGGGTATGAAACTTATTTTTCCATCAAAATGGTGCCTAAAAAAGTTTGGTCCCCACTTTTGAAGTCGTGTGACATAAATATCTTGCAAAAAAGTTTGATGCTTCAACTATAGTTGCCTTCTCAACTTCAAAAGAAGTCATGCCCAAAGAGGGTGGGGGGGACTTTACAAATAACTCAAATACATCAACAATGTTGGTAGCCTCAAGGTGCTCCTTTAGCGACGCATAGGACTTGCCATCATCCACTTTYACCTTCTCAAAAAACTCTCCATGGGCCTCTTTTTGTCATTGCATGTCCAAAGCTAAGATAGTATGCTCTTAAAGCGACCATTTAAGCCTACCTAACTCATCATTGGCAGTAATAGATATTTGAAGCAATATGTCACCCATTCTTAAATTGGAGTCGCATTTAGAACATGGTCACTTTTAGAGCGTACTACCTTAGATGTGTCTCTCCCTCGGTGTTGCCACGGTGGTTAACCCTAAATCCCGAATGTAGCAACTACAGTAGACAAATTTGTTTTTCAACCCAAATGTAGCTTAAATCCTAGAATACGTACCCTAGAATACGTACCCTTCATTTTTCCTAAAACCTAGAAGAACATATTGTCCCTAAACCTTAAAATGCAATGAGGGAAACATTAGCTGAACCAAAAGCTTAAAAACAATGAACCCTCCACCAAATCCTAATCCTCATTGTAAACCTAGATTGGCAGCTTGCAGGGAAAAAACTACAAAAAAAAACATGCATTGACATGGCCAATAAAAATTGGAAACCCCAAAATTTGCACTAACAAGATGCACAACCAACAAAGGTATCCCATTTGTTTGAAAGTGGGAAGTGCACTGTTCATAGCAACGGGAAACATGATTGAATTTGATAGCAATTCTTCACATGAAGTGCCCCCTACCAATCTATCATAGAGTGAATTTCAATAGAATTTTGTCAAAAAGTGACTGGATCAATGAGACCAAATCAATAGAAAAATTGGGAGGGCGTTAAATCCTCCTCACGAACTGGGCCCCGCAGGTTAGATTTACCGCTGGGGAAAACGCAGGAATGTTTTATTTTTTGCAAAATTTTTTTTTGCAATTTCTGAATTCATATTTGCAATCAGAGACCCCAAATTAGCTAGGGGGTCTAGAGAACTTACCCTAGTGACGGCCCAATCTAGGAGGCTTTTATTTACTTTTACCCTCAAACATTACCCTTGGGGCCCCTGCGGGGCCCAATTTGTGAGGAGGATTTAACGTCTAGCGAAAAATTGAAGATTTTACTAGTGGAACAATAATTCTAAGAACTCTAGGTCACTTAACCCTTAAACGACGCCGAGGACGTTTTGCGTCCGATGAATGGCAAAGAATCTTTCCTTGTAGGACAGAAATGCAATCATTCATCCTCGGTAGTAGGGGTGGAAAGGAGAGATCTTTTCTAGTACTTTGACTTCCAATGAATATATTTAGCTTTTTCAAAGGAGATGATGTCACACGGTATCAAAATGCATGATTTAACACGTACAGCATGTGAGGGTGCCAGCCCCGACGCACACGTACTACACAGAACCGCGCTCTCAGGAGTTCCTTCGAAATCTCTCCCCTTCCCGCCGGGCAACCTTCGACCTTGGGCAGATCTCGATTTCTGGATGGGAATTGGGAACGAGGACCGGCCTGCCACGCWGATTGCCAGCTGTACCCGAGAATAGCTCGATGGGGGGGGTAACGTGACCTCCACTGTAAACTCTCTCCTACTTTCCCGCCACGGAAGCATTCGCCGCGTAGGACCGTCCTCATTGCCAACTCGGACAATTTTGCCCACGTCGGACCATCGTCTCCGTCGTCTCCGAAATTCAAAAATTCCGAGCCCGCCATAGCCGCACAGAGTCAGGAGCTCAGGTTTCCGCCACAGTTCGCGCGAACCCCTCGGCTATGCCGGATTAGGAGCTTCGCATCGTGTTAGAAACGGGCGTCGGCGGACAGAACACAATCCCTGCTGCCATGGGGACGCCCTTGAGGTACCGGGTGCAATCRCCCGGCCACGCGCTCCTTCTCACACCGAACGACGATGAGACGGAGCGCGCGCAAGTGCGGCGAGCCCGAGCCGCCGCGTTGCGACGCAAGTCGGGATTTGGAAGCGGCATTAGCGCATCGTTTTCAGCAGCGGCTGCTGCTGCGACGGAGGAGTCCAATGTGCTCAGTCGGGAGCACATCTTGGAGCTTCACAACAACTGTATCAAGCTCGCCGCGGAGAATGTAGGCAATTTTCTTGCTGGGAATTTTTTTTTGGGTAATGAAGTTCCCGAGGATTTTCGTTAGATCAGCTAATTGATTATCTGTTTCCTATTGCGCTCTATATTGCTGTGAACTTTCCATTTTGATGGCACTTATGATTAAGAGCATGCATTTTGTGCTTGCTTTCCKGATGAAATATGTATCAAGCACGCCGCTGAAAATGCATGGAACCCTCGGGTTTATTGTTGCTTTGYATTTTTTTGCGGTAATGAAATTTCCAAGGCTTGTTGTTTGTTTAGCTGWTTTATATTGCGCTGTATGCAGCTATGAACATGCCATTTTGATCAYTAGATGGCATTTATGTGTTAGTGCATGCTTTATGTGCTCACTTAGCGAAACTTTCTTACTTGCGCACAGTGCCGTTGGTGCATATGTGCTTAGTGACATTAGCCCTTTGGCTTCGGGTTTATATTTGAAGATGCTATTTAGCACGTTTCTGTTAAATTTCCTCAAATGAGATTGCAAAGTAAATTGGACTCATAGTATTACTTAGTTCTTCAGTGATTTAGCACTTTAAATGTGTTCTGAATCTTTGTTTCTTGAGTGCAGAAAATTACGCAACGCAATACTTGGGACCTGAAGTTGATCGACCATCTTAGTGCGCTTGTCCAAGGTGATGATGACGAAGATGACCAAACCAACTTCCAAAAGGCAAGTATCCTGCGATCTTTTCTTGATGCTGCTAGCGAAGTGGGTGCCAATGTGRCTGCCTTTGGATTTTACGTTCTTAAGTGATAATAATCATTGCGATTTWGTAAGGATACTTTGTAATCTTAAACATTTAGCACGTTTTTTTATGAGCATGACGACAATACGGAATCCAGAACAAAGTGTTGACATCTATTTTCTCCTTCAAYGTGACAGGCGAGCTGCACGTTGGAAGCCGGTGTCAAAATATATTCAACAAGGGTAGACTCGGTGCATTCCGAGACTTACAAAGTGCTCGGCGGCCTTAATCGTACAGCTGGAGATGACAGTGGCAATCGTACGAATTTATCATCAGCCCTTAACAATTTCTTCTGTAGCACATACCGCTAGTAGTGTCATCTATCTTGTGTGGACAACAGTACTTTGTTGTTTCAGACGGTAGTAAGGTCGCAATTGGTTTATATTTCTCTTCAGAATTTMAATACTTATGGAGTTGATATCGATTGTGTTAGCCCTCGTTGTGCCTTGCAAGCTCATTGTACCATGGCAGTTATTATGATGCTGGACTAGAAGCCTACTTAATGTCCAAGTCTAAAGGACTCATATTCTGATTCGTCCTTCTTTAGAAATGGCTGCTGAGGGAGATGCTGATGGTAACGAAGTCGTGGGCAACGATGAGGAGCACAAGAAGACTACCAGTAGGAAAGTAAGGGTGGTTTCTTTGCACGCTTAGACACTGAGTATCTTGCTTGCAGTAAGCTCTTGTCAGAATCATACAATTGATGCGAAGTCTTGCAGAAACTGTCCTACATTGGATTGTTCAGGTTTTTAGCTTAGATTGGTTGCCTTGACTAGCCTAGATAATTCCACTATCAAAGACAAGTTTATGAATAGATTAGATACTTGATACTAACAATATGACCAATGCTCGATTTGCCAGAGTGGGAACAGCTCCAGTACATTGGAAGCGTCATTCGACTCCCTCAATTTTGGAATTATCTTTGATGGTTTTGCATTGACCAATACATTAGGATTCACCTTGTGAACATTTGAATTGTATGAAGTTAYAACTGAAAAATATTCGAATGAAACCAAAATTTTGAACCAAAACAAACTRAATAATGAAATTTTGAAATCACAAAACTAAAATTGAAGCCCATTGTTTTTCAATTGAAGGAGTTGAAACTTTAGGGGAGCTTTAGGGCTTTAGAAGACTATTTCAAGCTCGTTCTCCATGTTGTTTTCAATGCACTAAGGAAGTGGCTAGCTACTATTAGGGTTTAATTATTGTTTATTTTTTAATTTTAATTTTTTGAAATAAAAAATAAAAAATAAAAAAATGATGTGGCTAAACTTCGTCCACATCATACTTAGTGCTACGGTGGCATAGTTCCTATTTTTTCTACAATTTGAGAACTCATAATCCTTTAAATCCTGAAATCTCATGTAGTGAGTTTTTTTGAAGAAACCAATGGAAACTTTCAATATTTCAATTAATTTCTATATGGAGGCCATAAAAATATGAATTTGAATTTGGTGTACAAAAATATGAGTGTTAAAAAGATCTACTTTGCAACCATAGGATCCGGAGCTTTGAGGGTGTTGAATTGAATTCAATATAAACTATTGGCCAACCTCAATAGAGACTTTTAACCCTCAATAGACAAGCCTATAGGGTAGAACCACCATAACCAATCGAATAAAAAATTATGGACAAATCTAGAGCAAGGCAAGGCAAATATTTGTAGAGGTGTATTGATAAAAATGATGGGGATTGCAAAAAATTTGGTAATTTTAACCCATGAATTGAAATCACTATGAATTTTGACAGGCAAAATGTGCTCCAGACCAATAACCAATCTCTAGAGTCTTCGAATATCGATCATTCAAAAAAATAGTTTTCCACTCGTTGCTTTCTACTTTTTTACTCATTACTTTGATATATGTGTCATGAACTTTCAATCCCAAACTTGAAAAAGAGAAAAAAAAGCATTCTAACATGATTGGAAATAACCAGTTGGTTATGGGTGGTTCTATCCAAATTACAATTACTTTTTGAGACTTCATTTTGCAAGTACTTATGAATGTAATTCTTATGTTAATTTTTTAGAAATGTAATTACATGTCTTATAGTTACTTGTAAAATTTCACATATTTTGAAGAAATGTTTTTGAAATTATGGTGAGTTTCGTAATAAAAAGTGAAATAAGTCATATCGAATGCAGTATACGCACAAAAATTATGAAGTTCTCTCTAAAGGTTTATATCATAGTTTATAACATCATAGTCCCGGAGAGATCACTCGCAATTTTTAGAAAACTTCGTGAGTTAAAAGATAGGGTTCATTTAATTCAAAGGGGGATAAATTTTATATAATCTTTAGAGCTACTATAGGGTCTATGAAATGCTACATATTCTAATATATATAAAATAAGGTATGTAAAAACATCATATAGTAGGAATTTTTATTTATAAGTTAGCCTTGACAGATAGAAGTTGTACAAATTTTTTATAGTATAATGAGTATAAATGTAGACAAATAATTTTGTATGGATGATAAAATGTGCACAATCCAATAAATATTGGACTAGCTATCTCACTATTTTATTGGTGTTGTATTTGAGTATAAGGCAAATAGGACTTGCTTTGGTTATGAGATTGATGATATTGCTTTGGGGGGATTCATGTTACTGCTTTTGTAACGTTTTTGATATTAATTGTGTAGAGTCTTATAACAATGACAAACATTCAGAGAACAATCAACTTAAAACAATGACACGTCTTCATACTTGGTTGATGCTCATGTAAGTTTGCATGTTCCTTTCTATACTAGATTGATTAAAACACATGGCTTAGAAATTAGAAATATCCAAAACTAGGGTTGAATTGCACATTCTTATATGACATGGATGATATAAATGCACATGGAGGGTATATCCCAACTTCTAGTCAAGTAAATATTCTTATTAATTATTTAAATGAATTTGAATTTAGGAATAACACTATTCATATGTATTGTTTTGACATATGTACATTGAAARTTTTTGGAATATCAAAATATCAAAACTAAAACTATGGAATACATTCAAAATGTAAAATCTACTTTTTTTTCATATTATTGTAGTGGTTGAACTCTATTGTCAACAATAAATTGTTTCAAATTCTAAAGTTTTATTGTAGGAAGAAAGACTAGCAACCAAAAGAGGAGAAACTTGGGCAATAAATTTGTCAAATTTTGCAAATGTAGTATTACTATTGTCCAAAATGTATGCTTCTATTGTTAGTCTTTCATTGGCTATCATCGCTTCTACAATGGATTCTTTACTTGATTTATTATCGGGAGCAATACTGTGGTGGGCAGCAAATTCTATGAGCAGGTTGAACAAATATTTATATCCTATTGGGAAAAAACGTAGACAACCTTTGGTATGACTTAAGAAACAATTTCATATTTACAATCAATTTTTAAGAAATATTCTATAACAAATTATTTTGCAATAAATTTAAGAATCAAATTATTTTAGAAAAAACTATTACAAATAATGATGATTGTAATGCTTAACATTTGTTCTCTTGCATGATTATGATGACGGCTTTTAATCATTTATTTCTTTTATAAGTAAAAGGCTAATTTCAATCAATCAAATGCAGTTTAGAGAGTATTTTTTATTTCATTCAAAAATAATGTCATATAACCACACTTTTTTTAAGAAATTTCACTTGTCTTATAGTCACTCATATTTCTTTTATATTTGAAGCATAAATGTATATTTTTTACACTTTTGTAATTATACCAATGATGTCATTGTCTTCAATTTTATTTTAATTTGCATAAGCATATTGCTAAATTTCAATATGAAGAACAATCAAATAAATAAGAATATGGCACTTCTTATGCATTATAGATACATCATATATCTACACATATAAGTATATGATTCCAAAAGATATATGCTTGTGTAGTTTTCTATTCTCTTAAATAATTTTCCATCCATCAAAAAATCTCAGATTTAATAATAAAAAAGATTTACATCCATGTCAAATGCTTCTAACGTGATATATTTTTTTTTTTATTAGATTGGATATCAATTTTTTATTTTATGTTTTATTAATTTTATAGAATTAAAATTTTTAAATTTGTATCTTAAATCAAAGATTAAATATCATTTTTAATAAGAAAATAACATCTTTCACCTCTAAAAAAATCATTTACTTAAAATTCACATGATAGAGTTTGTTGATGACGAGAACTAATTACTAACTAAAAATGACTATGTATTAATATGTACCTATTGATTTGCCAGTGCAGGGAATTATGATATTTGCTTGCGTAATGGCCATGTTGGGATTAGAAATTATTGTTGAGTCTTGCCGGAAACTTGCATCTAAGGTGGATAATTATATCTTAATCAATGAAATAATAGTAATTTTGAAAAAATTATTTGATATAAATTTTTTAATGATAATAATAATATATTCCCTCTATTTTTGAAAAGACCCATGTTTCTTTTGTAAAATACAAAGAAAATATGGGTCCTTCTCAAAAACAGATGAAGCATATTCTTAATTTTTATAATTTTATTTTAAAAAGCATCATACTTGTTATGAATTATTTAACCTTGTATACAAATATATATATATATATATATACGTTCATTAAAATTATTTCATTTAAGCAATCGTGTGCATCAGGATCATGAGTCAGATCTTGGAAGTGGCTCAAAAAAAACATGGGTAATTGGTATCATGGTAATGGTAACTTGTGTTAAGTTTTTGTTAATGATATTTTGTCGTCAATATCCCAATAATGAAATTGTCAAAGCTTATGCTCAAGATCATTTATTTGATGTTGTAACCAATTCCATTGGCTTAGCAGCAGCCCTATTAGCTCAAGCATACGTTTGGTGGCTTGATCCCGTTGGTGCTATTTTGGTGAGTTTTCAATTAAGGTATTTTGAATAACTTACGTTTGCCTAAATCTTCATTTGCTTTAGCCCTTTATAAGTATTATGAAAAATCCAAATATTTCTAYAATGATAATAATAGCTCTTCCACAACATTGAGCTTAAAAAGTTATTTATTATTAAATGTGATATTTTTCTAATAAACGGATTCAAAATCATAAAAATCACACAATCCAAAGCCATTTTGATATCAAATTTCTTTTACCAAAGGATGACTTTGTAGTCTAAATTTATATTAGTTTAGTCTTATATTTCAATATACTATATGCCTGAAAAAAGTAGTTAATTTTTTGTAGGTCCAAAGAATACCAATTCTTTATTTTGCACTTTTTTAAGTGTAAAAATATTCATACATATGAACTTTTATGGAATTTAGACTTCAAATCAAATATTGTACTTATGACTATTTTGTTTGAAAACTCAACRTGGGCAATAAGAGATTAAATTTTTTTGGTTGGATATATGAATTTCTAAAGAATATTATCTTTATCTTATGTTAAATTTCAAATTTTATTTCTTTCATATAAAAAGACCAAAAAAATTTATTGTGACTTTGAAGTTTGAACATTAGGAAATTTCAACCTTTGTGGTTATTTCACTTGAAAATTTTAATAACTCGCATGTGTACTCTGTACATGTGAAATGCTAAAATCTAATTAAAAGATATAATGAAATTTTAAGAATTTAGTTGGTTGTATATGAAATTATTATTTTGTGTTGTTCAACTAAAATAGTATCTTTGTAGTATTTTTGGAAAATTTTAAAATTTTGCATAGTAGATTTGTAGGGCTTCAAATTAATTCTAAATTTCTTCTCAACCCCTAAAGATTGTTGACTATGTTTTCACAAAATCGCTCCAAAACTACCATTTCTAGGACAAGTACCAAATTTCTTTTTTAAAGACTTTTTTGAACACAAGTGTCCATAGGATCTTCTAGTATACTAGTTTGAGAACATGTGGAAAAAATTTCAAGAACTTCCACCATGTAGATTGCAAGATATTAGCATTCGAATTGGAAAAAAAACTTTTTTTGGCCCTGCAAAAACCGGGCAGCTGCACTTCAGATGGTCACGTGTATGGAAAAATGCCCAAAATTGTGGTTACTCTTTAGATTAATTTTTCAAGGCAAGTTGGACACATGCTTGAAAATTTTCAGATCATTTGGAATAATTTCTATCCTTAACACTTGAATTTTTTTTTGATTGGTCAAAATTGTGGTTTCTATTGAATTGTAAAAAAATCCATAAGATCTAGTCATAAAAATACCAATTATTTCCTCAAATAGTAAGTGTTTCAATACTAGAAAGTTCTAATACATTGAGCTATTTCTCTTAAGATTTTTTTTCTGACTGTAGTGATCTTAGTTTTGAATATAAATACTGAAAGACAACCCAATATTTTCAAGGAAAAAAAAATTCAAAAAGAAGTTTTTTCTGCCCGAAGTCGAACAGTGATCAAAAAATGGTCGTTAAAACGCTTAGGGGTTAATACATTCGACAAAAAAAATATGACATTATCAGTCTAATGTCTAATGTGAGGCATTCTACAAGTCATTAGATGTTTATTGAATTATTGGGGGCATTAGAAGACTATTTCAGGCCCGTTCCCAATACGATTAATGAGCGAGTAATGGTTTGATTAATAAATAATGAAAAAATGATAAATGAAAAAAATAAAAATAAAAATAAATATTAATTTTTTTTTTAATTAATTTTTTTTTCCAAACAAAATATTTAAATATTGATCAAATATTATTATTATATGTAATAGTCTTTTGACCACGCCAGATTGCTTATGTGGCAAAGTTCATGGAGTTTCCACAAAGTWACCACACGCAATCTTCTAAAGGCCTCAAAAACCATCTAATRATAGTGTATCCAAAATTGCMCAAGCTAAGCTATTAACTTATYTTGGTAGGTTTCTAGGGATYATGGGATCAAGTCCTAGATAAACCCAACCAATTGCCGCTTAAAGGGTGCCTATTCTATGCTCCCAAAATTGAAACTCAGATTAGCTCCCCCCCTCCCTTGGCCCCTTTAGCCTAGGACTAAAAGATAAGAAGCTCCTAGTTTTCAATGCATCCATTTTGATTCATATGGTTAAATTAGACACTATAAGAAAACGGGTTTTTTTAAGATGTTTGAAAAACGCAAGTGATCATTCACATTGACGCAAAAAAAATCAACATACATGATGTCATGTAAAACTCATTATACTGGACAAGCAAAAAATGCGCTGAAATCTCAAAGAACATGCCCAATTTGGCCTCATTTGTTTTTGACATCTTTCAAAATGTGGTCTTCCAATGTTGCCCACATTTGCCATGTGGTGAACAATTTAGCTCCATGTAATCGCCAAACTAGTGGGAAGTGCCATGTCGGAATTTTTTTTCATTTGCTCTGCTGTTGAGGTGGCATTTGACATGGCATCTAGAATAGCAACAAAAAAAGTTACCTAAAATAGTGTAGTAGAAAAGGTTCGTTTGCAGGGAATTTCGTATTGGATTAGAAAAGAGAATTAATAAATTTTTACTATAAAGCCAATCACTAGCTAAGAAAAAGAATATAAAAACACAATCAAGTGTTATAAAGAAAACTCCACGGAAAAAATGAAGACAACTTGATTTCTAAAGAAATTAGAGAAAAATAAGACAACTTGATTTCTAAAGAAATTAGAGAGAAAAAAACATATGAGATAAATAGATAGAAAATGACAAATTGTTTTTGGCTATATGTAATTAGTGGCTATATGTAATTAGCTAGACAACTATTCACTGTGAACAATCTCCAAGTCAATTAGCCACTATTCATATCTTTTGTTATTAGACCTTTTACATCTATCTATCAATTAGCTTATTAACCTCTACAAACGTAAAAACTATTCAACAAGTTGCTTACATTCACACTATACAAGTCAAATAGTCAAAAATAAAAAATTTAGAGTGTCTACTAACAACAAGACTGCCTAGTCAACACATTTTCATGCCATTTGAGAATTTTTATATTGCTTTTCAAGACGTCATCTTGTACATCTAGGTGTTTTTTAAGACATCAATTGTAACTACAGACCAAGGTCAATAAAAATTAATTATTTAAGAAAAAGTACAAAACAATATAAAATAAACAAGTAAAATTGTTGAATTCAGCAAGAATTAACCTCTAAATGGTTTCGACTATGGTTTCTATCAAAAGTATTCCAAAACTACCATTTCTTATACAAGTACCAAATTTTAGATAAAAAAACATTTCATGACATATGTAATCAAAGGAACTTCTAGTACAGTGGTTTGAAAAGATGTGGAAAAAATTTCAGAATTTTCCACCATGTAGATTGCAAGATATTAGCATTTGAATTGACAAAAATTGTTTTTTTGTCACTGCAAAAAAAAAGGCAATTGCACTTCACAAGGTCACATTTGTATGTAAAATGTCTAAAATGGTGGTTATCCTTCGGATTCATTCTTCAAGGAAAGCTAATAACACACTTGAAAATTTTCAGATCATTTGGAATTGTACAACATATAGGAAAAAAATAGTAAATAGAAAGAAGTAGAAAACGACTCAAAATACAAAAATATAAACAATTTAATTATGGAATTGAAAAATTCCAATTCCAATGGTTCAAATGTTGAAATAAACAATTTACGCCTACCGTTTTTATTTTTATTTTCAAAAATATTAAAAATTGAATGAAACAATGGATTTCAAACTTTTTTGTAAAGTAGAGTTTCTATAACTACCCGCAAACTACCCCAAACTAGAAATCCTCATAACTTTTGATCCAATGATCAAAATAGAATGATTCAAAGCTTTACACATACATAATAAAAATCTAATGAACCAATTTAAAATTTTTATTTTAAAAAAAAATTATTTTTAAAGAAGTTTTCTTTTTCTGCCCGGGCTGCCTGCCGAGCAATGAAAACTACATATCATACAATTACTTTTGAACTATATAGTCAAAAGTTATGAAAATTGTTGGGCCTTAAAGGTACTCCTTGGGGACATGTTGTGTGAAAATTTGAAAGAAAAAAAATAAAAACTCCATTCGTAGTGAACTGCCCAAAATTGCAGTGTTGCCAAATAACGTAGTTTGGGCATTTAGGGGTTAAAGAAAAAACAACATCTACCATCAAGAGAATGTTTGATGGCAAAATGAAGGAATTTTTTCATTAAAAGTTAGTGAGAATAATAGGTAGAGAGGTTGTACTTATCCATTCTTTGCCCATGGTGAGACAAAAGATATTGGATAACTAGAATATGGAAACTTGACTATAGTACATGTTGACGTTGTTTCAGACACATAGATGTTGTTGTTTCATAATTTTTACAGTGAACACAATTCTTGCTTTTCATATTCCAATCATATGGATTGTTTCTCTTTCCACCATCATACTTGTATAAAGACCATCTCTTTTCATCCATGGTGCACATCCATCTATTTCCCCTTTCTTGCAAAGCATGCCATGTGGCTGCTCGTTTTCTAAATTTTTTTTATATATGGTTAATTTTTTACCATACACCATAGTAATTTTTATCAACTTACCTACAGTCAAAATGGGTCTACTTGTTGACTTGACAACCCATGTTTTTTTTAACATTACAATAAAACACAAACTTGTTTTTCTGAACATTATCAAGAATAAAGTTTTGTTTACGATGACATCTAATCATTTTCCAACTTAACTGGCCAAATTCACACTTTCGCAGCCGTTGACAATCCAACGCATGACATCTCAAAAAATGTAATACATTTTTTAGCAACAACCACTGAAAAGATTATAGCAGCCAAACATGGCAATCTTTCAATTTTTTGAGGCCAAATTTGAGGTGCTAGGGTGCTCAAGGGTTAAAAACATTCTTATTCCATCTTGGACGAACGCCCTGCAATAGCAAGTTCTACGCGGATTACATAAAAGCAACATAATCCTTCCCCCAATGCACATGGCACCTTCCACGTTACTTTCACAAATTAATCCAACACTTCTTGGCTCCCATACTACAAGAATTGGACCTTTGCTGTGGCCTTTGGAGTTCCAACTACCGTTGTCAAATTGAGGCGTTACTACTATTAGTGCTGACAAAGAAGTGCAAAGGAGTTTGGAGTTCCAACTACCGTCGTCAAATTGAGGCGGCTATAACGGGAAGAAACTCAATAAAAAAAAATGAGATGTCAACATTGCAGTTTCTGTTGCTGAAACATTGCAATGCGTAGTTAGTGACAAAGGATTGAGGATTCTCTAACTCTAAGGTGGGTACACCCAAAGCGCAGCTGACCTTAAAGCGCCATCTACAATCTGTATACATTTTCAAAATCAGTCATGTACACAAACTATAGATGGCACTTTCAGAAACAAATTTTGACCTTTACTAACTTTTGAACACAATATCCAAATGGCGTGTTCTTTGGTGCATTGGAACCTCCTTTCACTTGCCAACAAGGCAATATGAAATTTTGAACAACCTAATAATAGTTACTAGACATAGTACCAATTTATGGCGCTTTTGTGTGTATATGCATGAGCAAGCTTGCATTCAAGATGTTCTTTAAATGGAGTCTTAATTCATGAAAACATACTCTTGAGTTGAATTTATACAAAAATCAATCCTCACTTCACATAAACACTCGCTCAGCACAAGAGGCACTAATTCTCAACCAAGGCTGCTGCTGCTGCTGCCCCCCCGCACCTCCTTCAACTGAAGACGACGAAGGCTCCTCTCGAGACCTCAACTCCAACCCTAATTCCACCTTCATACTCTTCCCGACCTGCTGGTCCTCCTCGCGAGCGCCATTGCTTCCAGAATTTCTCACAGGAATGTGAACCTCCCCGTCCGGACCCCAGGAAGACGCGCGCGGCCTCTTTTGGTGGCCAATCGAGGGAGAAAGAGTCGTCGTGGGTTGTTGCGAGCAGGACGTTGTTGCGGTTTTGTTGTCGTTGTTGTTGTTGTTGAGGGAGACGCCGAAGAGCTTCGTCGTCGACTTGGAGGATTCGACTTCGGYGGCGGCGGCATTAGCAACGACGAGCTTGTGGGAGGCGATCTCCCGGAGTTTTCCGTCGAGGAAGGAGAGAGTGGAAGCTTTGGGAGTGGCGGAGTCGGAGCGACGCGTGAGCAGGTTGATGCAGGACGCGGACTCCACTGATGGAGGTCGGAGACGCGGGTTCGGGAGGGCGCCCGGGGTGGAGCGCAGGGAGTTGAGTTCGGAGCGGCGGGCTGCGGCTTCGATTTGCTCGGAGATCGTGGAGCTCAGCTTGTGGTCGGTGAGGCTGTGTAACCTGAAAGAATCAATCGACACCGGAAGTTAGCCTGGGTCTCGTATGAGGCGAATTTAGCAGAAGGTCTACCGATTKTTTTTTCCACTGAAGAAAGTGTGGATACCACAGGGATTGGTTAGCACATGGAGCAGAGTTTTTGACAACTTGAGCTACTTGTGAAAATCACATTTSGATATGTGGACCTCCGACTAATCTGAAAGAATCAATCGACAAGCAAGTTAGGGTCTCGAATGTGGCTATTGCGAAAGTTCTACCAATCTTTTACTCCACGGAAGAAATTGTGGATATCACAGGGAYTGGTTAGCACATGGAGCAGAGTTTTGGGCAGTTTCAGCAACGTGTGAAAATCACATTTGGATATATGGACCACCGACTAATGACGAAGCTAATACAGCAAAAGCTCTACCAAAAGGTGGATACCACCGGGGTTGTTAGCACATGGAGCAAGGTTTTGGACTACTTGAGCTTCGTGTGAAAATTACGTTTGGGACTACCGAGCAATGAGAACGGATGCCGGAGTCGAATTTTGATCAAATTGAGCAGTTTGTGCTATTTGTGCAAGCACAGTTGGGACCGCTGGTTATGAGGATGGATGATGGACCCCGAGTTTGTCTTGGGATTCGGGGAAGACATGGGAATGCGTGCCTTAAAGGGGAGCTAGCCACTAATCCCCTAGCGACAATCTCGGGAGTTGTGCTGATTTATTTCCGACCAGGCCCCGTGTGGAGGAGTTAAGTTACAGCAGGTGCTGTGCACGAATGTGGATTGCCCTAATTCTGCCCATTCATGTGAGTCAGAGGTGTGAGATTGTGGAGTTGGCAGAGATTTGGGAAGGTGAGCTAGCTCAATAACTTACCTGCTYAATGGGCTGGGAAGCTCTTGCAAGGAGACTTTGGACTGCTGCTGTAGAATGACCACGAGGTCATCGTAGAGCCTTCGGAGGCGGGATAACTCCAGCAGCAACATGCGGTTGTCGTGGCGCAGTCGCTCATTTTCGTCGGACATGAGCGTTGAAGCGCCCTGGGGCAGGAGTATGGTGCTGGGAGACGACAACGGAGATGGGAACGGGGACCAGGCTTGCTCTTCGCCCGAGTTTGTGGGCGAGGTGGACTGGCTGCCGGGCGCATCGGAAGTGTTGCCGGATCCGTATTGCGAGGATTTGCGTCTGTGAATCTCGCATAGGAGCTGCTTCTCGCCGCGTCGGAAGAACTTGTTCGCGAATTCCCAGTGGTCGGGGACTATCTTCCGGAAACCCTGAAACCCAATTACGAAGTGAATTAGACAGTCTTCGAGTTAGTACGAAAACAGCACACATTGCAATGCTCTCTTCACCTTGAGCTGGCATGGGATTCAGACTCTCCACTAAGTTGTAATCGATGGCAACCAAAAACTCAACGCTCCACACGAATCGGTAAGGACTCAATGAAGCAATTGACAATGGACTCTTCAGGCTCGACATTGATCTCAGCAGCAATCAGGCACTCTTCGGACCCAGGAAATTTGCCTCAGGCTACTCGTGATCATACAACTACGTGAACATTCTMTTCTGCATTCACATAACCGGATAGCYTGCCGAAAGCTCTTCAGTCCATCCCTCGATTACTCTCACAAACGCGCAGCTCCATTCTTGGCATTTCGGAGTTCTCAAGCTGAAATGTAGGCTACTGTGAGAAACGGCCCGACCGGCTTCGCATGCTGAGCTACAACATCCATCTCCATCGATTTGGTCACAGATCACTTTCAAACTTATTCGTGCAGATGAGTTCTCTCGAGTCTTAGATATCACAGTGTGCCCATCATATCAATGACGAAGCAGCTAGCAATTCTCATTAYCACAGCAGAGACTACGTGACATCCTGATTCTTATGTTTACAGTTTCAGCTACGATTCCGCACCCAAGTTGCCTGGCSGGCATTCAACAGACTCGAATTTCTCTGTTAAGTTATCATTGACGGCACACTCATTGCATTGAGTTTGGAGCTTTCCCTTAATTGAGTGGAACCACAGTCACTTACATAGGTATTGAGCTGCCTCACGAAGCTGGAGAAATTGTTGTGCTTGAAGTAATTGGGCAGCAAGTCGCGGGCGAACTCGGGAGGTCGCCAGACCACGAAGGTGGTCTCGTCCTCACCCCACGACACAATGTCATCGGTGGCGGGGTCATCCACGAGGTGATACGTCTTCGTCAAGAAGGGCGCAGGCACCGTGCGGTGGCAATCGTAGGTCAAGAGACTGGCGCCCTCGGTGCAGCTGGTGTCCAAAGACAGCGACATCTTCTTCTCTGCCGTTTCCCAAATTTCTCAACGTGTGCAGATAATCTCTCTCCCAACAATCAGCCAACGGCCTCAAACCTCATCGGTRACCGAGGCGATGGTGGAATACTGCTCCTCCGAACCGACCGCGGCATGACCCAGCTGCTTGCGAGGGGCCAGCTTACAATAATTTCTCGGCGTCATTGCATTGGAATGCAGATTGTATATCGCCGTCTCCTCTTGGTCCTAAACAGGTACAATGTCACAGAGAGAATCGGCAAAAGGAGGCTTCACTTACAGAACCCGCGCCKTCAACACATTCGCCACCCGTCTGTAACGATGTGTCTCTCATGCCAAGCTTCAGCAACAGCTCCCTTTGGTGCGCACTTTACGTTGCAACCCTGAATGAGAGCCCTATCCTGTCTCCGACTGATGCGTGTATGCGTATGTGCCAAGAACGTGATGAAGACAGCCGCAGCGACACACGAATTGTTATTCCACCTGCTGTCTGTCAAACAATTGTTCCGACCACTGCTGCTACACATCAAACTCGCAATCTCTTGAGAGCATTACTGTACGTACTCCACCCCCGGCCGTTCCATTTTGAGGGTGGGAAGCCACCGAACCGGACTTCGCTTCCATCCCTCACTCAATGTGCACCGTGCGCTACCACCAAGGTTAGTAAGATCCTGGTCTTCTCAAACACTCGTTTTTTCAGCTCCCACTGATTTGCTTACGACGTACAGTACCACTTAATCTCTTCCCACCACCAGCTGCAGCTGCGATTGTAGTATCTCCTCGGGAAGCTTGGCCGTGTCATATTCAATCTTCAATTAGTTTTAGAAAGAACTCTCAACTCTTAGTTTAAACTTTCGTTGATAAATACTGGTTATTTTTGTAATTAATCCARTTACATGAATATGATTAGTTAATCATATTTTCATATTTTTGTACAATTTTTGTTCAAAAAGCACTAAAGTTATGATATTTTTCTAAATTTTGTTTTGTAATAAATCTTCATGATTTTGGACATTTGATTATCCCATGATTCTTAAGATTGAAAATGYTCTACAATAAGTCCAAATTCAATCTTRTTGGTGCTAAAAATAGACATGGATAAAGATTCATCAAATAAATCATTCTAAAAATATTAATATATAAAAATCTAATTAACTCTGTATTTTTTTCAACGCCAAATGTAAYGMAGTGAACTTTTAGGCTTAATTACATTTGAARGCTAAATAAGTACTTGAGCCAAGTTTTTATTTTAAAAATTATCTTAGATTTAGTTTGTTCTTGCATTCTTAATGGCAATTATAAAAAGAGTTTAGATTTTTTTAATTATGTATTATTTGAAATCATATGAATAAACTATGAATCGTCACAGCATGAATTACAGATGCAACTACAAAATCATAATCAATTTTAGAATCTCATATTCAATAATCAATATGTTTGTTTTCATTGATAGGGTCATATTAAAGTGAATCTTTTTGCACTATCAATTCATTTTATTCAATATATAAAGTATGTTTTCTCTACAAGTCAATGTCATAAAGTCTTTGTGGAGATTTCTTTTGGATTGATTTTCTTTTGAAGATTGATTCCCTTTGGATGAGTGAGAAGTCTCAAAATCATTTTTATTTCCTAGGGAAAAAATTTAGAATTTACATTTAAATATCTAAACAGATTTTATTCATATTTTGCAGAATCTCATTAAATTAGATGTTAAAATTGAAACTTTTAATTCCTTCAAATGTTCATAATCAATCCATTAATAATTTAATATCATACTATACAATAAATTTGCCTAATTCATGATGTAGTTAGAGAAGAGACGGTTTTTCTCATATTTCATCTTCTTTATTATTGAAGTTCACCTTACTTTCTTTTGATAAGTTTAGAGAAGGGAACTGAGTGTTACCATCCTTCATTTTATTTTTCTTACTATAAGGTAGAAGGTATTATTGTGGCCGCACACAATTGCTTGCCTCCTTGATTGAATTGAAAAACATTCATAGGCAATTATGATTGAATATAGTAGTAAATCAAATTATATTCCTCTAACGATGTATATATTTGTTACCAATGTTTAATTGAGTGTGGTGCTTAAATAGCCTATTCATAACATTCAATAGCCTTCAAGAAGGATGCCTCTGCCTCTCTCAAGCCCTCATCAATGAAATTCATCCTTCATTTTTTGGTGTATAGTAAATTAGGCGGGATTGCCTTAGGAGCGTAGTTAGTTAGTCACCAATCATCATTCTAATCCATGTGCTGAGATGGTGGGCGACTTCAAAGTGTGGTTGAGATGGTGGGCTACTGCCAAGTGGCCTAGTACAGTCGGCTAGTTGTGGGCCACCATCAATTCTCATGATTTAGTGACCACATTCAGTCATTCATTTGGAAAAATTGATGAACTCGGGTGGCTAGCATGTCCCTGATGTGAGCCCATGAGGCCAAATTAATTAATTTGTAGGTGTCAGACTAACCCAATATTTATTTTTCAACCTTCAATTCAGTTGTTCTCTACTTTTTCAAATATTGACAAGTGTAAACTTAGCTACTGATGTATGTAGAATATTCCACACCATTCCTTCCAAGGGAAGGCAGTCCGCCTCTCTGCTAGTGAATGTTATGTTAAGGCCACTATATCACCTTTAAAATTGACTAAATTGAATCATCAATTGTTGTATCACTCATCTACTGTTTCCATAATATCTAATAATACATCATCAATTTYCTTTTGATGTCACACATTCATTGCTTCTTCTTTTGTTATGACTCTATCTAAAATATGGAAGTAAATATGCAACCACTAATCACTCTACAACCATCATTCAAACTTTGATTTGTGAAATATTTACAACCAGTTGTGATCTCAAGGTTGTGATCAATTTTCATCCAATCTCTTTTGATGAAGTGTAATGAGTTTAGATTAAATATACCATGTAACATATGACCACATTTGAGTCTCAATATATGGCCTCAAGGAAAATAGTSACTACAATATTGAATTTTCTTTCGTAGTAATGATTGTCTTTCAACTTTAACTGAAAAATGATATATAGTGCAAAMTTATGTGTCRTCATTTAATTTGGATACATCTATTCTACTGAAACCAAAACTGATACTTTCTTTACACCCTATTTAATAAATCAACGTTACTTTTTATAAAAACATACATTAGTCATCAAATGTAAAAATTGTTGAAATGCTTTAATTGCTAAATGACCAACTACACGGTTATGTAATCAAATGTCACTTCATATACTATAGAAGCTTTTAAAAAAAATTTAAAATATCAATCTAAATTTACCTTCTCCTCAACTATATAGTTTCAACTTCCAATGAGCATAGAAATCTTTAAAATAAAATTGCAAAATATAGAATTGAGATTTTTTGTTTTTTTATAGATAAAGTTYTTTTGATTCAAATATAAAAATACACCAAGAGAAAAAAACAAAATCAACTAGGCCATGTAATTAGTATTGTATTATAATTTTATAATTTTGAAAAAATTGTTGAAAGCAATTCATTAGCTTAAATTCTCTACATTTTGATGAATTGTCAATGGACATTTTGATTGGTTGTCACCCTCAAATCTAATGTCACCTTAACCACTTTTTTTAACCACTTTTTTTAATAGATAGAACTTTAAGCTTTGATAAGTTGCTTAAATTGTAGAATTTAACAAAGTGTAAGGCAAATCAAATTTTAATTTGATACATTTTCCATCAAATTAGGTTGCCTTCCTCCAAGAAAGTGACTATAAAAAGCCATCAAAGTCAAAAAATATTTCTACAAATACTTCTATTTGTGCACATGAAAAGTTCATGAGTTCCAAATACACCCAATTACTAATTTAAAAGTAGGATATTTTTGTACATTAGCAATAAATATTTATATAGTGTGGCATGTCGAGAAATTAGTGAGGGGCAACCTAATTTCACTATACTTCAGTGTAGAGATCGATATCTAGAATGTAGCTAGCCTAGCCTAGTTCAATTCTCCAAGCTAACTTAATTAATTATAACTTATAAGTTAGCAGAAACCGGAATGGAATGGGCAAGACATGTATAGCAGTAGTGATGATCGAGCACAGGACGTACAGTACGTTTATTGCATGCATGCTTTTGAATATTGAATACCAGTTGTTGTTGGTAGTGGACTGAGAACTACTTACGTACCGGTGGTTTCGACGTGGTGATATTCAAAGGGAACAAAAAGGTGATCGATCTTCGGTCCTAGTACAGTAGAACCTCAGTCTTTAAGTCGCTCCTTTATAAGGTAGACTGCTCTTAAAGCGACCATTTAAGAGCTGATTGCGTTTTCAGGGAAGCTAATTAAACTCGTTAGGGGAAGATAAAAGGAATTGGCATCTAACCCAAGTTGTTTCATATTTTTCGGACCTTCAAGGAATTCGTTACAAATTCCTTGAAGTTGTAATGCAGTGGTCACTATAAGCGACCACCTCCTAAAATGTACATTGCTGGTACACTGAAGAAAGCAAAATGTACCTTGGTATCATGATTGCTTTTAGAGTATGGGCACTTTAAAAGCAGACTCCCTTTTAGCCAATAAACCTCTATAAACCAATGTCAGATTGGTCCCGGACTAGGCCTCATTACAAAGGTTGTGAATAAATTTGACCCTCTCTTAGCCAGTAAACCTCTGTAAATCAATATGTTAGACCAGTCTGGGACCTATTGAGTAAGGGAGGTTCTATTGTAGTATGGGCGGTGTTCACTTTGATCATGTTATTGTAAGATGGGTAAGTAATTAATGCCCCCCCCCCAAATTGACACGTTTTGCTACTATGGTGAGCCTCGTTATAAGACTAGCCAAATGTTCACATTTTCTTACCGTCAAAGGAAAGCAAAAGTAAAAGGAGGTTCCAACGCCAGAGAACACCACAATTGGATAGTTTAAGCAAAAGTTATGAAAGAATAAAGTTTGACTCTACAACGGTTTCTTCCTCGACATAGATACATGATATATTGATTTTAGAGATGTACACATGGTGAAGATGGTGGTTAAGTAGGGTCAATGGCGCATTCAAGGTGCCCACTTGAAGCTATAATATAGTAGGCACTTCCAAATGTGTCGTTGATCCAAAACCATCATCATCACTTTGGGTCCATATCCAAAATCAATATCATGTACGTACCTACATGAAAGAAATGATTTTAGGACCTACATTAAATTTCTTTTGGACCCTTCATAACTTTTGCTTGTAGTATCCGAATTATGTGGCAATTTTTGGTAAGGTGGAACTTCCTTTCATTTGGCAAATAGAAAAGAAAAGATGAAAATTTGTCAAGTTTGATAATAATAACTAGGCATTGTACTAAAGCAAAAAGTTGTGGTCTGATGCTAGTTGAAGCCCATAAGCCCATTGAGTGTATAATTAAAACAAAAGTGACACTCTAGATGTCCTATTGTAAATTATATAAGGAGTAGTGATTTATTCTTTTTTACATAAAGTAGTGAAATTAGTTTACCTTAACAATTAGGTTGTTTTACATCAAGTAAGTTACGTTCCAAGCCATCAAAGTCAACAAATACTTCTAAAAATATTTTCATTTACACACACAAAGGTTTATGAGTCCCAATTACAACAACATCCAATTGCATTCTTGTATTGTATAATAATTGAAATTATTTCTTTAGTGTGAAATGTCAAGAGCTTCATGTGGTGGCAAGTGAACCTAATTTCACGATTTTGAGTACTCTACATTTGCAGACTACCGTGATCCATGTTTCTCATTGTATATTTAAATATGTATGAGGAAGGCTCCTCCTATACCCTATTATACCTTATATTTTACACTGAATAGGGGTATCAAAGGGACTCATACTAATTAATTGACATTTCGCACTATATAAATATCTACTTGTTTTGTACATCGATAGTTAGTGAAGTTGTTGTGCCACAACAACGTTGTGACGTTGCCAAACTTTGGCCAATTCATTTTTCTAACAACTTGATTTTCTTACAAATTTTTATTTATTAGGTTTAGAATTTTATTTATTTATACTCTTTTAGTAATTATATACGTCCCTCATAGATTGCCTTGCACATAAGAGCACCTCGCCTCATTTCTACAGTAATATGATCTTTATGCAATTTTGGAATGTATGGTGGAATAGTAGGTAGGTAATTTACAAGGTATGATGTAAAGTAACAATCAAACCAATCTTCATTCCAAATGCCCAATTAATCAATTTTAAGTGCAGGCTTTAGTTTTTTTTTTTAATATCCTAAACGCTTTGAAAATTTGAAAAAAAACAAGATTTTGAATAAGAATCCTCATAGTGACATCCATATTTTTTAGGATTCAAATATATATTGGAATTATGGAAAAACACATTCTTTGTTGGAAAGGTTGCTTTTCAAYTTTAGAACATATATTAAAGATATGTAGATTTCTTTGATGTCTTATATTAATTGTGGAATCCTTAAGAGAAAAAGTGTCATTTGGGTGATTTTAAAGAAGTTCCATTTCAATTTTCTGGGCAATTTTCCCCTTTCATTCCTTTTTGGAGACTTGTTCAGACTCATTTTCAATGACCGATATCGGATATTCTTTCAATAGTAATTTTTTTTACTTTCTTCACAAAAAATGGCAAATCTATGTAGTGTATATTGGCAACTTAAGTACTTTTTTTAGTACCCCAATTTTATTCATGAAAACGTTAATTTTTGAATTTGAGTCCAATTAATGAAATGAAGTTAATCAAGTTTAGTTTCTATTTTAAGTTGAAAATATTGAAATTTTTTAGAATTAAATATTTCATAGCTTTTTGAGCTTCTATTTAACATTTCAAGTCTATAACCATGGAAATGCTATCTTTCTAATTTAAAAATGACACGGTAAAAATTTTGCACTGTGATGTCATACGCTACAATCTTACATTGTAAAAGTATAAAGAGATCTCTTGATTTTTTTAACATACATATTGCCTTGCGTATGGTTGAATTATATTACTTTCTATACAAAATTTCACAAAAAATATAAAACTTTATGATGAAACGAAGGCATGCAATGACATCTCAAAAAATAGTCACATTTACAAATAGTTTCAAAATGAAGTTTGAAAAAATAAATTTAGGCTCATCTTTTTGAAGTCATAATAATTTTCTAATGWCAATTGATATGGAAGTCTTTGCAATTGTGAACTTATTACATTAGCCACTTTGGAAATGCATGTTGACTAAAATCTTACAATRAATCATATATTTGTCAATACAAAAATTCCAAAGATCYAAATTCCATTGTTGCAAAATTGACCCTATATTCCCTTTGGTTTTGTAAATTCATGTAGTTGCCTCAAAAACCTTTTTTGCCTCCTTCAATACCAAAGACATTGAATTTTTTTGGGGTTATGTTTAGTCTTATGGATTCAAAATTCCATTATTTTCATCTTGACTTTGTCTTTATGATGTTTTTTTCTTAACCCCTAAAGGACCATAAGGCCCCCCTGTGGCTTTTGCAATTACATTTGTAGAAAATTTGATATGTTAATCCCTAAAGGACCAAGTATCCGTTCAACATTCGCAAGAAATCTCGGGTAAGTTCCTATGAAGTCATTTTTGGTTGGATGTTCATGAAATTTGGATACAATATGTCACTATGTACCTCCTTCTTGAAAATATAATTTTTTCCCGATTGAGTGCCAGAATCAAAAGTTATGCTGCCCGAACTATCCAAGTAGCTCGGGCAGCATGTGCAAAACTCTTCCTATAATTTTGAAAATTGTTGGGTATGTAGCTTACATGATACAAGATGTAAATGTAAAAAAAATAACCACATGTAGTTTAAAAAACTCACTCTAGGAGTTAAAGTTTCCAAGCCGTGTCGGGCAAGGTTGGAAAAAAAAAATTTCACCTAACTTTAGACGTTATAATCTTTTAATCCGGGTGGTCAAAGTATCTGAAATTTGATCCACACATTCCCAGAGAAGTCTAGTACAAATTTTTCTGGTTGAATTTTTTATTTATTTTTTTCTTGCTGCCCTAAAAGGTGACAATTTATGCCCAAAATGTGCCTCGGGCCTTTAGGAATTAATCTCACTAACAACTCTTGAACAACAAAGAGATCCTAGATGATTTTTTACATTGAATCCATTGGTGCAATCCAATCAAGAAATGATCAAGTGTCCAATTTTGGGTGAATCTTTTGAGAATTGAAAAGTTGCTCTAGTCCGTCACTTCATATCCTCATATCTTTTTTTCTACACCTCAAAATGATTTGATAAAACCTCGCGTCAATATCATGGTGATATATACCTCTAGGAAAAAATCAAAATATTTGGAGCACTTTTGAGCATTTTAATTTCAACATTCCAATTCTACGGGCAATTCTAGCCTAAGTGTTGTCTAATCAAACATCTTTCATCAATCTTGTCAACAATGACATGTTTTCAAAAATTGTGCAATTTTGTTGATCTTTGTTTCATAGAAAAGCAACATTAGTCTTCTTTCATTTCTAATGGTGGCCATCCTCAAAATTATTCCACACAACTGAGGAATTATGCTTGTTACAAGAGCTAGTCAAGAAAACAAGAGATATGCTCAAACACCCTTGGTCCTTTGGGAGTTAACTTCATTATTTTCATCATCTTGGGTATGGCTTCAATTTAGTTGTAGCTTCAAATGCAGCTTATGGTTGCAAAGTGAAATGATCAAATATAATTTGATAATTTCTAGAGGACAAGATTTATAGTGAAATGATCAAATATAATTTGATAATCTCTAGGGAACAAGATTCATTGTGAAATGACCAAATATCATGATAGCTAAATTTATATTTTTAAATCGTATTTAAATATCAATCTTATATTTTTTCATCTTGATATTGTGGATTGTCTATTACTTAAAAAAGTTCAATTCATTTTAAATTTGTTTTGTAGACAAGAGTATTTTTTAGGACAAACAAAATTTTAAAATTTTAATTTTGGCTTTTTGTGATTTTTTTGGTTGCCCAACAAACCTCATTTTGAACTTAGGGTGGCAAATTTTTTGTTTTCAAGTATTAAATGAGATAAAAAAATATGTTTTTCCAAGATGATGATGTGTTTTTATATCTTAAAAAAAAATTCAAAAAATTATGATGAAAATTGAGATTGTAGGATCCTATTTAAAAGCCATTAATTTATTGTCCTTTGGAAGGATATCAGGACTTTAGAAGTTGACACCATATAAAAAGCGAATACAATTGAAATATACACAATATTTTGTAATTTGGATTCTAATACATAGAGCTTGCAATTCCAATAATTCTTTCAATTTTTCAATTTTATATCAGTTGAAGAGAGAATGAAAATAAAATTTGCAAATTTCATTTTTTTATTAGTTTAAAATCAAATATTACATACAATTATTTGAAAATTACAATCAAGGTTGACCAAGGTTCTAGTACATATATCCACCTTTCGGATGTACAAATCTTTAGGGAGTAGGGACTAATGCAAAAATCTCAAAGATCACTCCAATAATAAGCTAAAAACTAGTTTTATTCTAAATGCCATAACTAGAAATAAAGTAACTAATAACTAATTTCAATTGAAATTATTAATGATTATAGGTGCAAGAGGCCCCTTTCATACATGGATGTCCACAAGCAATGAACAAAATTCTTTGCAATTTCATTGGTCAAAGGCTAGGTTTTGTCCGGTAGGGCTTTCATACTTGAGCAAATGTCCTCTTGAAGTAGTGCCATGTCATCACCCACTCTTGCCAAAACTCAAGATGAAGCCATAGTTGTAGTGGATAAGTTTGGAATCAAGTTGGGAGGTGATTCCAAATCTTGTCTGGAGGACAAAACAAGTTTGTTTAAGAAGAAAGGAGTTGTTATGGAGCTTCCACGGAACAATAGTACAACTACAAAGGAGCTTTCATTCTACCGGATGTCTGGTTCCTAGTGTGAGGCCATCCACCGGACGGACAAAACTAAAGATGACATGGCAATTTCCCTCCACACTAAGCTGGACAATCTAATGGACAAAAGGTTTTGTCATCTTAATATGCTCTTCACTACAGTTAACTGTAGTTACAAAGGCAACTAGAGATAAAAATAGAATCACTTAACCAATAAAAAAAGAGGAGAACTATTAGTTCTGCTGTTTCTGCTCACTATATAGTTTATGTCTCTTTCAATATACTCTCTCTTTCTTCTTGCATACTTTGGGATTACATCTGTGACATTCCACAAGTAGCGGACGTCCATGTATGAAACGATCGTCCCTTCCATTACGCAGCTTTCCGTCGTCGTCGTCGTCGTCACTCTCAACCAGAATTGTCCTTCTCCGATAGCCCCGATCTCTGGCCCAAGTGCACAACTGCCGTCGAATTCCGCCATTGCACGCAATCGGCCCCGGTTGCAGACCAACTCACAGATCCGCTGTCACGACATCTCCTCCGTCTCGTAGTTTCTCACACTAGCAACCTCTGGAATGACATTTTGAGTAGAGAGATCGCATTAGGGTTTGCGAGCACAGTCTTTTTGTTTGATTGCCATTGGCGACCTGGAAGATTGTTGGAGGGATTGGTAAGCGATGGCCGCGAATGGAGGAGTAGGAGAGGACGGGGGGGACATGAACCACGCCGTGGAGGCGTTCTTCGCCGGCTCGGAGAATTCCGTGGTCATGGCGTTCCATGTGGCCAAGAGCCAGGCGTCGTGGAGTGTGGCCGGGCGACGCACGCGCCATAGCACGAAGCCGCGCGTTCTGGCTCTCACGGGTATGTGTCTTGTTTGATGGATTTGTAAGTTTTGGATGGTTCTAGGGTTGTCTCATGGCAATGCGGGAGAGTTAGAGTGGGTGTTGGAAGAGAGTCGCTGGAGACAATGTGGCTCTGGGAGGAGATGCTATTCACAATGCCGTAATGCGATGGTATGTTTGAGACAATGTAGGGGGATCTGTGTCGTAAGTCATCGTTAGAGTATACCCTCTCTATTTGTTAGAGCTTGGGAGCAACAGAATTCTAAGTTTTCTACTGAAATTTCATATGGCCATTTAGAGACGGATGGTATAGTCATAGTAATTTTAATACATTTATTGAAGAAATCTCAAGGTGGAGATTCATGAAGGTATGAACATAAGAAGTTATGCTTCACTGTCGCCGTTCTTCAAGCTTTCAGTTGGAAAGGCGGGTTCCGAATCCTTTACAAATGATGCAGGTCATCTGAGTAGTGCTTAAGAAACAGTGTGCGTTACTCTATGAGCTATTTTTAAAAGATCGTTACATTCATGGAGGTTGAAACAACGTAGAATGAAGTGAGAGGGAGTGCGATTTATATAATTTTTAGCTTACAGCACTTTKGCTACTTGGTAGTACAAAATTTCTAAACAATTAAAGTGAAATAACACCTATGCGAGTAGCATGTAGACAGGGCAGACTGTATGTTCCTTGCGGGGATGTAATGCAAGGTTGGGCTCGTATTTCCATTCGAATCCAGCTGCCGAAGAGCTTCTTAGAATGTCTCTTGCTAACTGACCATCTCGGCATTGCTCGCTGTAGTATGCAGCATGTGGTGCTAGTCTCAAGAGAATTCATTCTGTGTGGGATAATTTCAATAGGGATAAGGTAGAAGATATTATTTTTGTCACTGTAAGCACTTTAACACATGTAGGAGGTGCTTTCATTGGGATGTAGATACAGCTCTCTCCACAGCTCTCTCCAATGTCACTTGGGGTATTTCTCTTGAGATCAAATTTTTATCACTATTTGAATTTTTTATGCTATTTCAAAGTGGGAGGTCGTAGAGCAGTATTGATCGGACAGTAGACAAGCCCATTTGTATTTAAATATCAATGGCCAAGTCATGCTTACAACCAACTTTCTAATTGAAAGCCTACCAAGAGTATGAATCGATAAGTTGCTGTTGGTAACAAAGGTCAGTATTGGAGACGTGATCGGGTCCCTAATGGTTTTAGTATCCTCTACTTTGTGATGATTGGCAGTAGACCCTTGAACATGCGCGACATCTTCAATGACCTATGGTTATCTGCCTTCCAAGATGTGGAGAGTATCTTAACTGTASTACATCAATGAACATAGAGTGGCATGTGGACTGACGCTCGTTTTCTCTTGGTGGTTCTCTTGTCACCTACTCTTGTACAGTGACGCGAGCAGAACAAACGCAAAAGTTCAAAGTGAAACTGCATGTTTTGAAGGAGACTCCAACTGGTATGCAGGTATGARAATTAGTCCCTTAGCACTATATTTTGGGGACAAAGTGACAAGGTCATGATGGATTTAGGTTTACCTGATTATTTTTGTTCMGTTGCGATTGTGCCTGATCGTGAGCCGAGTGGTGGTTCCTTTGGGGGCTGGTTTAGTTGTTGAAATTGAGTCAATTGGATGTATTGATTAACTCTATTAGGTCTGGTCCAGAAGCCTCACGCTAAGTTGACTAGTACCTGGTTTTGATATGCATTTTTAGAAATTAAATTCTGGCTTTTCTCAGTATCGTATAGTTCATGATGACTGTTCCTTACCTCAAGATTTAGACGTACATGGACTAAGTATGTTACATGTTGGATACGCAGCCTGCGAAAGTATATAAATTGAAACACCTGAGCAAGGTTGAAGCGGTGTCTAGTGACAACAGTGGCTGTACCTTCGTGCTGGTTCTCAATCTATTCTCTATTACTCTTTGAAATGCTGGAGCTGTCATTAGTCTTCACAAGTGCTTGAATTATATGGCGTAACYTGTGGCTATCTTATCTGTTAGTCCAAATCTTTTACACATACAAAAAGTTGCAGTGTGTCATGAAGTGGATATTTTTTAGGGATGGCTGTTTGGAAGCACGTAGTCCTTGGTCAGTTTTAATACTTGAGTGGCGACATGGTTTAATTTTGAATTTCATACTCCGTATTGAATGTAATTTTTTATTTTTTAAAATTTTGGAAAAGTTACCAATTTTGGAATCTCAGAGTTCACAAAGAGCTGAAGTTTTTAAATATATTTTTCCTTTGTTTTTTGGATATTGGTCTACAAATTTTGATAAGTTTGGACAATCTTCAAAGTTTCCATAATTATTACGAAATTGACCTATACCCATACTTAGGTTAACCTTCATCTGCAACTTCTTTGAGCTTGCCTGTTCAGCTAGTTTTAGTGATTCCATGAAGTGTACTTTTTTGAGGATTTTTTTATTTCAGTCACATGTCAAAGGACCATTACAATGTGGAGAATGCAAATGCTTTTGGTGTTTTCATGCGTTTTTAAGCATCACCTTYTGAAGTTTGTGACTTTGATTAGTTTGTCTGCGCTGCTGTGATAGGGGTTTGACAATTTGAAGAACAAGCCAGTTGCTCCACCTCAATGGACTTTGCGGACGCGTGATGATAGGTATTCGCCAACACGTGTTTACTTGTCCAGTACTTTGAACTCTTAATTTTTCCCGCTTCAAGATATTTTAAATTGCTTTAGTATATATATACACTCTTCCAGTACTGTCGTTTTCGTTCGTATYACCGTTCTGCAATCCTTCCACACAACAGATTAGCATGCAATTAGGTTGGTATAATTTTGGATGATTCGTAATTTCAACCGGATTTGTTAGAATGTTGAACTTTAGATTTGCGTTTCCTGTGGAAACGCTCGGTCCTGCCTATTATCTCACGATCAAAAGAACGCTTCGTGAGGTTCATGACTTCTTTTCTGCATTTCAGAAACCACCTTCTTACAGGTATTTTGAAGCTTTGTAAAGAGAACCTGGGGCGAGTGCCAAAGATTGTGGGCATGGACGTTGTGGAAATGGCACTATGGGCCCAGGTATATGTTCTTATTCCTCATAGGACCTGCAGAACTGAAGGAAGAGCTTAAGTTAATGCGCTTACATTCACTTTGCCCTTCGTACACTTCAGTAATGAGCTGGTGCAGGTGTAAGGTAATAATTTGTCATCACAAGGAAGGTACTAATTCTAGAGCCACGTGTAAATACTTGAATCGTAAACGGTTTTTAATTTAGCTCATGGTTTGTTGTAGGCTCATGCGAAAACTCTTCCAAGTGGAGGACCGGTTGAAAAAGATTCTGTTGATACTGGAGTGGAGAAGGTTGAAAAGGTCAGCGTGGAGAGGGAACTTGTTTCGAAGGCTGAGGAAGAGGATATGGAGGCCTTGCTTGGAACGTATGTCTCTTCTCAGATTTTTGGTATTCCTGGCTGAAACGGTCTTTGGCGTTTTGAAATAGTTTATGCAGTCAGATATTGTTCTTAGTCAGAAACTTTCTTAATGAGCTTTAGCTTGAGTTTCACCAGAATTGTGTTTAAAGTGGTAGTTCAATTTGCCTTATCAGACCTCGTGAACATATTGATATGTTYTTAATGATGTTTGTGTCTTCTTTTGGTCCGCATATTCAAATGACATGTGTGTAATGTGGCTCTTACAGGTACGTTCTTGGTATAGATGAGGCAGAGGCATTCTCTGAGCGGTTGAAACGTGAACTCACTGCTTTGGAAGCTGCTAATGTGCATGCTATTCTAGAGAGTCAACCACTTGTAGAAGAGGTATGCTTCCTCCAGTTTCTATGCTAGATTAATTTCATGATTCAATGAGTCTCACATGTTTTTTGGCCAGATGCGTACTGTTTCTTTGGATTAAACGTTCCTACATTTTGTTCATGTGATTATCTTTTTCCGAATCAAAATTATTGTGCAAGCAATGTCAAAATTTGGTTGCAGCACACCAGTTATAAGATTCAAAGATTGAAGAACTCAACTCTCTTCATAGCAAATGGCGAAAGAGTTGTAATGGCGAGCTTACCGTTTACATCCGAGCCACTTTTGTTTTTATGTACTTTCAGGTTCTTCAACAGCTAGATGCTGCCCAAGGAAGTGTTGAAGACATGGACGAATGGCTAGGTATCTTCAATGTGAAATTGCGTCACATGCGAGAAGATATTGAATCGGTATATATATTATCAGAGTACTAATCATTTTCTTGTAGGGTCATGGGGAAGATTCGCATGACTTGTTGCTTTTAGTGGCATCAATGGCAATTCGATAGATGCTACGCCTGCATAAGTCTTGGTTCATCATTTGTCTTGTGAGAGTATATTAGGTGAAATTTTATACTGCTCGCCTAGGATTATTCGTTGCTACCCCTATTTGTATTCACCTGGTATGGGTGGTGAATAGTTTGAAGTTAGTAATCTTCCTTTCTTTTTAGTATTAAGTATC
Organism: Pleurozium schreberi; assembly: GCA_006891605.1. Lineage (NCBI taxonomy): Eukaryota > Viridiplantae > Streptophyta > Bryopsida > Hypnales > Hylocomiaceae > Pleurozium > Pleurozium schreberi. Next base: position 63,668 of record VACF01000078.1, read on the forward strand.
TTTTTTTGCACCTTCCAACTTTTGAACTTCTCAGTCAGTAACCACACAAATATCTTGTTTATTTTATCCACTTCCTGTTCACTATCAGCATTACCTTTCATATGCAATGGAACACTGTTTCATAGTGACGGTCCTCTCTTTGTCCTGTCCTCGGTGTTTCTTATGTTCCATCTTGGCTTGCAAATGACACCTCGATTTAGTCCTTGTTTTCTCCTTCCATTTCTGCAGAGCTCCTTCTTTGCTTCCTTCATGTGTTTTGAGGTTTTACCTTTGAATCCTCACGGAGCTGAGGATAAGGACGACGACGAAGATGGCGCAAGTCCTGTGGATGCAGACGGGTCGGATATTAAGTCCAGTAAGCGAATCCGGTTCTTTGTGTTGATGTCCAATATTATGTCTTCCTGTTTCTTGTATGTGGGACAGTCCTGACTGAGTTTTTGAACGCAGCTGAACAGAATCCCGCAGAGCTGGAGTCACTGAATCTATCCCTTCAAGAGCTCTTGGATGGAATCCAGGAAGACTTTTATGCGGTGGTCGATTGGGCGTATAAAATTGATCCTTTGCGATGCATTTCTATGCAAGGCGTCACAGAGCGATACCTTTCTGCGCAAAAGGCTGATGCTGCAGGTTTTGTGAGGCGCTTGCTTGCAGATCTTCAGTCCCGGATCAGCCTGCAATTCAATCGAGTATGTTTGCACTCTTCATGAAAAAATGTTATTTCCATTTGATTTTGCTTCAAGTTGTCGTAATCGGTCTTTACTTTACGACACCCCGTTTTTTATCATASGGAAGAGCAGTTCCAACCTGTTAATCCTCTAATTATGTTTGATTATCACAGTTTGTAGATGAAGCAAATCTTCAAATTGAGAAGCATGATCGAAATGTAAAACAGATGGGTGTACTGTCATACATTCCCAGGTACTATATCTGTTGTTTCGCTCATTCTGGTGTATTGGATGCTCTAGAGTTTGGTTTGGCAATAATCAAGTCCAGTGGGCTCACGGGGTTTTCATTTCTTCATGTCATGCTGCKCATGAGTGCACTTCAACATGCAAATGTGGTCTTTCGGTCTAAGTTGAAATACTTCCACTTCCGATGTGGCCTCCCAACTGAGAACTCATCAACTTCTCGGAGTATAAGATAGACTGCTTTACATCGGTATAGCTTAGTTTAAAGCATTTCTTAATCATTCATCCCTGCAGGCAGTCTTGTTAATGGTTTTCGTACCAAATTGATTTCTGCAGAAGGAAACTTTCGGCTATTGATTTCGTAAGTGTAATTAATCTTTGTTTTGTTGGTCGGATCAGGTTCGCAGCCCTTGCGGGTCGCATGGAGAATCTTATACAAGGCAATTCAAGAGATGTGGTCGACCAGGCTTATATGAAACTGGTAATTTTCATGCAGATGTCATGTTACATAGATATTTATCCTCCTTATCAGTGTTGTGGTTTGCTTATATATGTCATGTGAACTCCTGGGAGACGATGTGAGTTGTGACACTGTTGGTATATTTTGATAAGTTCTTGATGAGGCAGGGTTCACGTTTGCAAGTTTTCTTAGCTTTCGGGTTTACGGGAGCAGTTAATCCTGTGCGGTCTTGCAAKTGATACGGGAACTTGGAARTTGAAACTGAATATTGTTGTTATGGGTGGGGTCAGGTGAATACGATGTTTGCTGTGTTGGAACGGATTGCACAGGTTGATCCCAAGTATCAGGATGTTCTCCTTTTGGAAAATTATGCAGCTTTTCAAAACAGGTTCATCTTCATCGTCCCTTCAGTGGATATCAACCCATTTTTCATTATCAACGATTGGACTAAGTTCCGAGGAAAATCGAGTTTGAGTGTYAACTGAAGACACTAAGTGTCTCAAGATAGAAATTTTTCCATTTTTAGATTTTTCTGGTACGTCTTTGTGCTGATTACTTCTGCTGTGGTTTTGTTTTTTTCCAGTATGTTTGATCTTGCAAATGTGGTTCCGACTTTGGCCCGGTACTATCAGCAAGCTAGCGAGGCTTATGAGCAAGCTTGYACCCGATATATCAACTCAATTATTAATTATGTATGTTCCAACTTCCAAACGCTGATGARAGAATACAGGCTGAAATCATTTAACGGATATTGCATATCATATGATGCTCCCATTTGTTGCTTATGTAAGTGTGTTGTATGAGCAGCAATTCGAAAGGCTATTTCAATTTGCTCAAAAAGTGGAGAACCTGCTTTATACCATTAGTCCTGAGGAGATGCCTTTTCAACTTGGATATTCAAAGATGGACTTACGAAAAACATTGAAGGCCAGTCTTTCTGGGGTGCGTTCTCGAACTTAATTCAGTTGTTTCCCTTTGAATTTGATTACTTTGTACTCGAGTCCTTGCTGAGGGTGCTTTATTCTTCAGATATCACCTTACTGCGGGTGTCCAATCTTCCTGTTCTTGAGTTTTTAGAGCGAATACCAAACTGATCCTTCTCACCTYGTTGTGGCAACCTTACGTGCGGTCCATAGTGTACCTCACTGATAGTTAMATGTTACTCAACTAGAATCCTTTGAAAATTGACAGGTGGAGAAGGCCTTACCAGCAATGTACAAGCGAATGCAAAAGCATCTGACCTCGGAGGAGTTACTCCCTTCGTTATGGGAGAAGTTCAAGGTTCGTAGTCTTCACAGAATACCATACCCTAACATATATGCTGTCTTCTTGTCTTTCACCTTGTTGAGCAGTCCATTGATCATTTCGTTGACAACCATGGCACTCGTTACTTGCTCATAGAAGTCTATTATGAATGTGATGCAGGAAGACTTCATGGACAAGTACGAGTCAGTTGAAGCAATATTAGCTAAGTGCTATCCCTCTGAACCACTTACCCCCTCGTCAGGAGAGATGAAAGAAATCTTCAAGAACTTCCAAACCTAAGATTGTAGGCTGCTACAATTCTCTTCGCTGAATGAGAATCCTTCTTGACTTCGRTACCTGTAGCAACAACGTGATTTTAAAATTTTAATTGGAGATTACTCGAGTCTGAATAGTGCTAGTGTAAAGTGTCACCTTTTATTTGGAATTACCAGATGTATCAAATCTTCTKTTCAAACATCAAGTGARMGCTTTCACGAGCTTTCATGAATGTATATTGTGAACTGCTGAGGTTTAGGGTTTCCTGAGCGTCCGTAAGCAGCAGATCATGACTGGCTATGGTCATGCAATGGAGTCAGAATCTATTTGTTTTTGTAGGATGACCTGGATGAAGAAACATAAACTGCAGCTAGTTTTGATGATTGTTCTCTTTACTTGCGCACTTACAACTAATATAAGCAACTATGTGCAGGCTTGCCTTATTCTATGAAAGTGATGACTTCAGTATTGACACAAGCAGTTCATTACAAACGTAACATTCTTGAAGAGTCATTGGGATTTCCTCTGCAACCAATTTAGTAGGGGCGTTGGGGGCTATATCTAAAGCTCTATGCAAGGTGACTTGCTAGAGCCTCACATTGTATTTCATCTCTCTTCCCGAGAGAAGCATATTCCGTATAAAGGTGAGCTAGCTGAAAATTTGGGGAAGAAGCTTTGTCAATGCTTCAAGTAAATTTAGTGAATTTGATTGACATTTGTGAATGATTTTTTGAAACTGGATGAATTTTAGGCTTTCAATGAGGTTGTTCAGAAGTTTCTTCGTTGCCTGAGCATGATATTCAACCTCTCTGAAGGTAAATCTCTTCCTGATGTGTCCCGATGAGCTTAAAAACTGTGAAAAGAATAACATTCTTGAACTCCAAAGACAGTGCCATCTGCTCTCCATGATTGAAGGCTCTTTTTCATTGTAGAACGTCTTGAATGCAAGCTTACCCATGTATTTTGGGCCATTGAAACACAAATATATGGTGCTATATGGACATGATTGTATTTTTGAGTGGATAGTGAGAAGAGTGCTCATTTCTTTGAATACCAGCCATGAAAAAATGGAGGGGTATACTTGTCATTTAGCCACAAGTGGTTGAGTTTTTCCAAAAACTTTGAAAGGGGTATAAAAGTTTTTTTCCTATTGGTTGTTAAACTTCATTCCAAAAAGCTCAATGGAATACTCATGTATCTCTGTGTACAAAAAACTCCATCAACTAGATACCTCCATCTCATGTTTGTATTGTGCAGTTTGGGTTGCAATCCATATGGCATAAATGGGATTATTCTATGTATTTTTATAATTAGTATTTGTATTTTTGTAGGAATATGCATGTATTTTGTATGTAGTTTATATGTTGTATGTATTTTGTCCTTCATATTTCATATTCAGTATCAATATTTTGTATCCTCGACGGCTTTGGTAGTTTGTGCAGATCAACAAAGAGGGTAGTTTCAATTTTTTTTATCCCAAATCTGACAGTGGGAGATTTATTAGGCTAGATGGGGTGGGGCATGATAGGATATTTGCATCATC
>VACF01000079.1:0-83561 GCA_006891605.1 Pleurozium schreberi
AAGCTGCCTCCACCGCACAGAGATTTGGAACTTGGCTTGCATGCAAGTCGATCAGTCCAGTCTCTTAAATGTTGATTGAATTCCGGCTTTGCACTTCAATCTCCTCACTGGCTCACATTCCGTTCTAGCTTCTCTCCCTCGGATTCACTGTAAGTTTTTTGATCTTTGAAAGCTCGCAATGTCGTCGATTGTGATTGGAATGACGAAAATGCGTTTGCAGCAAGTATGTACTGTATGATTGTCACTCTCGATAAATCTGTTTTAGCTCGAAATAGGATTTGATTGCTTGACGGTGTTGGGAAATCCAGTTGTTTTTCAACTCTAGGGAGGGTTTTGGAGAGATTGAATTCAGCTCAAATTAGGGTTGACGAAATCTGGATTGCAGGGAGGTGTTCTGAGAGTTTGGATTTAGGATACGAAGGTTGATTGATTACAAGGTAGATCGATCTTGTATTCAGTGAATGCTTGAAGGAGCGGAATTGCATGTGTGTCTCTCGATTACGGTGTTGATGTGCTTTTCATTGCAATTTGGCAGTGAATTATTATTCCCGGCGATCGAGATTTTAGTGCAATTCCCAGAGCATCATGACGAGTAGGGCGATTGTGCAAGACGGGTACAACAAGGAGAACCCGTTGAGCACTCTCAAAATCGTCACGCGGCCCATTCCCCGCGCCGGACCAAACCAAGTAGTGGTGCGCGTCACGGCGCGTCCCATCAACCCTACTGACTTCATCTCCGTGCGAAATGGCCTCGTCGGTGGCAACGGCTACGGCACGATCGGCTCCGAGGGCTGCGGCGTTGTCCATGAGGTACGCAACGATGCACGAATTCTATCATTCTATCCATGGATTCCAAATATATGAATCTGCCGCAATTGRTGGGAGCTAGATTGACGTATCAAGATACGTTTTATCATACTCCTTGAATGACGGCCTACAGAGCGCCAAACACGTGACGTTCAAATGCTCAAAACTTTGATAACCAGTGAGGGAAACATAACTTCACTGATTCCGCAAAACTTAGCCCTGCCAATTCTGTTGAACTTTGCCATGATTCTGATGAAAATGGGATAAGAATGGTTAGATGAATTGATTACGCTACACAACCTGACAGACGCTTGCTTGTACTGTACCCCCAGGTAGGCGAGGGCGTGACCGCTGTACAAAAAGGACAACGAGTGATAACCATCACCGGCCTCGAAGTCTYCAAAGGCAACGGCTCATTCCAAGAATACATCCTCCTGRACTCCTCTCTCATCTGGCCAGTCCCTTCCGACATGTCTGATGAGAAAGCCGCGCAGTCCGTGATCAACCCATGGACCTCCTACTCCATGCTCCACGTCCAAAGACAAGTTTCAACTTTGAAACTTTTAAAGAAAAAACAAGTATCTTCTATTATTTGAGGAATTTGATATTACTTTGGAAAATTAAGTCAAGAAATTTATAAATACAAATTCAACAACAATTTTTTTTATTTTCATCCTTGAAATAATACTTATGTTGAGGATCCAAGAAATGATAGACAAAATCAAATTGCTAGTGAGTCTAAGTTTGGAATTAAAGCATGGCAAATTTGGGTGGTGGGAATAATGTAGCAACTATCTCATCCAACCATATGCTATGTTAAGAACAATAATTATTGTGAAGATTTAAAAAAACTATTGTTGCCATATGAGGTTGGTAAAATGACCATCACTTTGAGTTGGTTTGGAAAGTGAATTAGTAGCACTTACAAAAAAACACTTCATAATGTGTAATAAATTGACCTTTTGTCAAAAAAAAGTATGATTCAACTTTCTATGGATCCATATGTCCACAATTCCAAACTTGCACTCTTCTTATTAAGGTAGGATAATTCAAAACCCACCTTGATTTCAAATATATACCCTTCCAAAATTCAGAGAATAAGTAGGTGCTTAATGTACAATGTTCTACATGAGGACATTGAAATTAGGGCATAGTTTCAGAAAATGTATCAATTCTCCAATGACGTCTTTCAATCTTTTAACAAAATTTCCTCAATTTCAGTAGGTACTAACTTGAAATTTTCATGTACTCCCCAATGAAATAAGAAGAAGGATTGGCTTATTGCTCCAAAAGAAAGCGCTGCTACTCACTTTCAGAGGTTGGCAAATTACTTGAAAATTCATTCCAAGTTTCAAACGAGCATATTCATTGTAACAAATGGTGGGAATGAAAGCGAGAAGCGTAGGCTCGCTGAAAAAAGCTCTCGAGACTCTCCTCAAGAAGGTTGTGTCCCGCACATCCAACTGCAACCACCGCATCGCCCTTCACCTCTTCGTGGCGCTTGCACGATTGATGGTGCTGACATTGTTTTGATCTTATCCCTGAAATCACACGAGGGATAATCATGGCCAGGCCGAATTTCTGCAAGTCTCCTCCGTTTCCAAGGCCKGCGAGCAGTCTCCACACAACGTCAAGTCTTCCGTCGCATGATCCGGGTGACGACTTGTATGAAGGATACAATGACTATGATCCTCAGCTGCAYTCGGGTTTACAAAGCCAGGTAATCGTTCTGTCGCTTACATTTCACTGTGCTTTAATTTCACGACAATCTTAGACCGGYTTTTGAWTTCTTGTAGTTGTCAAWTTGCGCTCATCCTCRACCTCGTGCTCACTATAAATCCTTTTTCTAACCCTAAGAATACAATTGACGTCCCATGTTTGTACACTCTCTGTTCCAGCTACTTTTAGTGACAGTCCTAATTCCAATCTGAATTAGACACGGTCAAATTTTGATTGGAAGCGCACAGGTTGGACTTGGAGAGAGCAAGACGGACTCWATTGGAATTTACGAMCTCGGGCCGGTGTATAGCCGATCGTCGTTAAAAGGCCAGGTAATCTTCATATTGCGTATTTCACTGCGATCTTAGGCGGTTCTTGAATTCCGACATTAATTAGCAATCTTGCGCTCATCCTCAACCCTGCCTATGATCAATCCTTTCTCTATCTCTAGCTAGGTTGAAATTGCGGCCTACACAGGGATTGCCGTCGCCAAGTTTTAACACTTACAGACATCTGTTCCTGCTACTTCTTTGCGACGGTCTTAATCTCAATCTAAATGGACTCTAWCAATATTTAATTTGGAGCGCACAGATTGGACTCGGAGAGAGTAAGACAGACTCAATTGGAAGTTACGACCAAGGGCCAATATTCAGCCGATCGTCGTCTGCATCAGACATTCAGGTGAGAATACTGKAACCATTATGCTTTGGAAATCAGAATATTCTCGTTTTCACGATTTTCATTTGCTTTTTGATTGCCTTACACTGCRTGTTTTTCAGTTCCGTCTTTACGGACTGCTTTCTTAAGCTGATAGTATGCATTCATAGATTGAAAAACATTGCGTTTTTGTCGATTCTGTTATTAAATACTCTGTTCTCAAGCTGGAAGTGCACATACAAATATTGATAACCGTTAAAAAAAGTTTTAATTTGGTCAAATTCTTGCGGAATTAGAACGAGAATATTCTGGTTATTCAGCTTTACGAATCTATGAAACCCTAACTCTCACCTGCATACGATTTGCCAAAGCGATGTAGAATAATGACTTGCATTTGCTGGTAGGGACAAAGGCTGGATCCATTTAGCAGGAGTTTGACCCCGCACACAACAGCGTCGATGCTATGGCGGCCTCCCAGTACAAGCATGAGCAGTCGAGCGCAACACAGTCCATATGCTTCTACGGATTCGTCTCGTCCGATGACTGGAGTCCGCGCTGCAGGCTACTCGTCCAGAGTAATACCTCACTCGTCAGACTGAGTCATGATTCTCYATAAATCTCTTTATGTCCATCAGGGCTGCTTCAATGCATCTAAGGTAGAGGATACTATTTGCGTCACCTTGAAGGCATTTTACATACGTACAAGTGTGATTTTTGGGAGATAGATGGATAGTCTTTGGGTACAAGAGCAAAATCTGTATAATTATATATCTTTTGAACCTGAATTCCTATGTGCAATTTCAAAGTGGTAGGCTGCAGACCACAATAAGTGATAATTGACAGCTCCATATCCATTCCATGATCAGTGGCCACAAATATTTAGACAAGCCATGCTTTCACTCTTGCTAATAAGTCCAACCGAATATATGAATGGATGAATAGTTATTGGTAGAATGGTCCCTGACGGGTTTAGTATCGTGTTTTTTGTGAAAATGACAATCAACTTGGGTGATGCAGGGTAGCAAGTTTGATCCCATGAACCAGGGATCCAAGATCTCCATCCCTGGAGCACGGAAGAAAGAGGAAACTAATCCTGAGTATCAGTGCCGGGAAATGGAGCGAGCTGTAAACCAACTGCTTGAAGCAAGTGCAGTCGCCAGCCTTGCTGTAAGTACTGCTCAATCTTAGCTCCATGACATCGCAAGGCTTGTTCAAGATTCCTCTATGTGCCTGGTTCAATGTAAATGAATCGGGAAATGAATGTGAATGTGGCCTTTGTGGTCCGGCCTCTGGCCGATTGTGATATTTTCAAGACCGCAGGGTGCAGCTTACCGATTCTACTATCGTAGCCACGCATGTTAGAGGGAGAGGTTTCCAATGCTGAGAAACATGCAGAGGTTGCTGTGAGAGCCAATCGGTACAATGCTCAGGCGCTTGTCAACAAAGGCAACTGCTTATACAACCGGGTATGCTCGCATATAATGTTTTATTTTTATTTTTTTTGAATCGCTATCAAACTAGCTCTTTTCCACATGCTGACAATGCCTTAAGGCTGCTAGATATCTTGCTGATACTCGCATGATTTATGTGCAGGGACGCGTGGAAGAAGCAAAGGCTGTCTATCGCGAAGCAGCAGACGTAGAAATTGGTTGTGTTGAGGCAGTCTACAATCTTGGACTTTGTCACAAGAGGCTCGGTGCACTTGAAGATGCCTTATCCACCTTCAAGAAACTCACCAATTTCCTTCCAAACAACATTGAAGTTCTGTTTCAGGTTAAATATTTGTCCCTTTCTGCAATGCCGCTCCTAAGTAGTGAATGCAAGGGTGAGAAACTAAGATCCTCACCTGTAGTATAATAAAGAACTCGCAATTGTGCCTACCAGGTTGGACAAGTCAACGAGTTGATGGGAAATACTCGGCAAGCTATAAAATGGCTGGAAGTTGTTAACACTCGCACATTGCACGACGCAGGAGTTTTGGCAATGCTTGGTAGCCTTCATGCGAAGTGCGATGATGAACCCAAGGCACTGCACTACTACAGTGAGTCTCATCGCGTGTATCCGGCCAACATGGATATCACATCATGGTTGGGTGCTTACTTTGTGAAGAATGAAGTTTATGAGAAGGCAATGCCCTTCTTTGATCTTGCATCAAAGATCCAGCCAAATGAGGTTCGTGAATCCAGTCACTCTTAGCCTTATAAGATCAGTATGTAATGGTCGCAAAAAGATGAAAGTTATTGTTTGCAGCTTTCTCGAAACGTGAAACAGTAAGGTTGGCTTTCATTTGAACGAAACTTTGAACGATTTGTTCCCTGAGTTCCATTCACCTCCTAAGTAGTTGAGCAAAGATGGTATCAAAATATCTTACATTTTTCAGCCTCCCATTGAGAATTCAGAGTCTGCCACTGAGAATTTTGTCACACAGTACATTTGTCATCTTGCAAATCTAAAATTCTCTAGGGGTTGTGCAATCATGAACATATTGAACTAAGAGTCGCGGTGGTCAAATGACTGGGATTTCCTCTCATGATATTCGTGCAGCAGGGTTGACCTCTTGAGAAGTGTTCCCACATGGATAATGCATTTTATTTATAGAGCTATTTTTCAATGTGGACAGGTTAAGTGGCAGTTAATGGTTGCTTCATGCCTTCGGCGTACAGGAGGTTACACTGAGGCTTTAGCGAAGTACAAATTAATCCTTTCAAAACACCCAGAGAACATAGAGTGCTTGAGGCATCTGCTGCACATGTGCTCTGGTCTTGGTAGGAGAGATGAAGTGCAAACCTATGAAGCTCAATTAAGAAAGGTGGAGATGGATATGGCTTCTGAATCACGATTTCAGATGTTGAGATTAGAGCCTGCCAAAGGAGTGCCAGTAAGGTGATTTCTTGAGCTATCGCATGTACTTTTCCTGCACCTTGCAAAAATGGCTTCTCCTAGACGTTACARACCCCATTGCATAATAGAGGTTTCGAGTTGCAGTTGGGTCCGGGCATAGTTCATGAAAGGCTTGATTTCCTGTTTTTTCATTTTTTGGGGTCATATGGTCTATTTTAAGGGTTTTGTATGATTATATATTCGTCCTACAACCTCAAATGAGCTAGGAATCCACTTAGGTATTACTCCATATGACCAACGGAAAGAGGGTGTTTATTCAAACCACATAATAGGGGCGCGTTTTGGTGAAGGATCACGGCACTTCATGGGTCTTGTAGTGTGCTCCCTCCGTTTGGAAATAGTGTATCCATTTTCAGTGGTGATTGCACTGAGAATGGATACACTATTTCCAAACGGAGGAGGTAAGAATCCATACAATTATGTTTCTTCCATTATGTAAGTGATTGCTTTCATACACATCTAATTCTCGTTCGGCTGGGTGGGGTGAATAGGTCGATTGAGTTTCGAAGAGAGTCTCGACACAGCACGAGGGATGASACGGACCTCTCGCCCAGATCATCAGGATCGTCCTCGCTGGGGTCAAGAGTTGTAAACTCAAACTTGTTTACTTCATCCTCTGTGTCTTCCTCTCCCCTGCCACAGAGAACCTTGCGTGGCACCACAAAGAAAAAGACAGCAAATGTGGAGGAGGAAGCCTGGCCTGAGCTTGGAGACGACCTCTTGCCTATGTAGCTCCTCATGTGCCTTCATCCTCGCCACTGGGAAGAACTCTTGAAATTGCACACACTATTGTTTGTGTGACGCATATCAGGCATAGCATTGCTCTCAAGATTGACAAAACGTATGCTACTGCGTAAGTCATTGCATGCCTTTGAAACTAAGTAAGCCAATTCTTGTCTGCCAAGTGATACATATGCAATTCTCGTGGGCTCACCAATGTAATGCAACTAAGCACCACCTTCACAAGTCACACGTTACATTCAATTGACCTCAAAAACTTGACAGTGCTTTGTTTTGGGGTTGATAGCATTGGAAATGATTGTTTTGAGGCAGTGTTTTTTTTTTCATTTTCCATGAAGTGGCGATGTGGCGACATTAAATGATACGGTGGTGCTCCAAGTTTCAATATTCATCCACGTACTGGATAGAAAATGTGATACTACGTATCTATAATTCTATTTTCATTCACAATGTGGCGATTTCATCCAAGATTTTTCTTGAACTTGAAGTTTTTTGGCGATTTCATCCAGAATTTTACTAAAAATTTCCTATAGGCTTGGTGCTAGGTCAAAAATTTTGGTGCAATTTTGCACTAAATTGCCGGAAAAAAACACACTGTTTTGAAGTGTTTGTATGAAATATAGTCATAAAAGTTTAGGGGATAATGCATTAATTTGTAAGCTTCCTCACCTAGACCAACTAGGTGCCCATAGTAAAAGATGGTGTTGAGACATCATGTTTTTGTATTGTCTTTCCTCTTTGTTTCTAAGTAGGATCATTCACGTATTACCAAATAAGTATCCAAAAGCACTCTCTTATTTATCTAGATTATGAAAAGACATTCATTGCAGAATATTTCAGCTACAAGATATTGAAATTACAAGGAATTGGAAAATAAATCAATAGAATTTGTCCTCAAATGATTTTTCTATATACGTTTTGCAGATGTTCTAGAACACCATTGAACCTCACCTATGTGTTTAAATAATCAAACCTCAATAATACCATTCATGATTATCAAGGAAATTTACTTGATAATAGGTTATCGAACCTTTTATCCACTTCCATAATCACATGGAATGATATCAAAAATTTGGAGAGTGGTTTGATTTATAAGTAGAAATTTAACTAAATGGATGAAGTTCTCAACTTTTCAACCAAAAAAGAATCATAGTTGAAACAAGAAGCAAAATAGAACTGTAGAATTAGTTCCCTCTAGTCTTCTTATACACATTAACCCTTGCACGTCACAAGCTAAACAGCAAAAATTGGGAACCTGAAGAACTCTTTCAACAGAAAACGGAATAGTTTGAAGTTGCCTCATTTATTGAAGACTTCACTGCTAATTTGGGGAACGAAGTGTCTAATCTGTGTTACTGTGCAAGTTTTGAAAGAATCCACCATTGGGATTTTCAGATTATAGCATTTGATGAACCCTGAATTTCAGAAAAGTTGGCTCCTCAGCATCCGGAAAATGTCCGCTGTGATGTTCAGGGGTTAAGTATCTCAACTCCTCACTTCTAATGTGAATAACCAGTTCATCAAATTTTCATTTACAAGCATAGGTCATAAACCCTATAAACCCACTGCATCTATTGTTTTGGGGCATACATTCTTTCAAGTTTATTTTTTGTACAACATCAAATCCAATTTTGACAAACCATGATTATTATTTTCCACGCAAAGGGGCCTTTGCAAATCTTAATTTTCTAGTCTACCAAGCTCTTGGAGGTCAGCCTCAAATTCATTGGATCGGGGGGAAATTCCAAGGAAAATTCTCATTGCGAGTTCATTTAAAAAATTGTAGAGTAAATGTTTTTGAAGATTGAAAGGATTCAAATCAATTTCAAATATATATTGATCTTCCTTATGATCAAATACAATAATATTTCAATCTATTTGTGATTTTGTTGTATTTTATTTTCTTGTGAGTTCTATATCACGTCTAATTTAAGATTGCACAAATAAAATGCATAAACATCCAAAGTTTGGGCTTAGTGTAAAAGAATAAATCGATAAATTAATATTAGAATAAAATTAACATTTTAGTTGAGAGATGATAATCATGTTTATTAATAACAACAATGATTTTTGGTTTTAATGATTAAAGTTATTCGACATTAAATTTGAGGAAATGAAAAATAAATGGCAATTGTCTCACATAGCTATAAAAGCCATTTAGTGTGCGTGCTTTATAAAGATAAAAGAAGCTCTTTATACAAGGGGGTGGTAGGAGGAAAAACAATCCATGTAAAATATGTAAATTAGGATTTGTAGGAGCTCAACCACTCATAGTCAAGTCCACACCAAAAAATTGTGTTCAAACTATAATTTTAGACCTCATTAAGGCACAATAGAATAATGTTTTCGAATAACTTTGTACTAGATTAATGTGATAAATCAAATTAATTTTCATCTCCCAAAACATGTTTGAGATTTCAAAACAAAAATCAAAGGTTGGAAGGGACATTTTCTTTTGACATTTTCAAACATCCTCTCCAAATTGTCCATAATTTTTGTTTGGAGACTCAAAACACAAACGGTTTTGTTTAGATAAAATTAACCATGATTTCCCAATTTTTTATAGTTCATATTATTTTGGAAAAAGTTATTCAACTATGCTCAAATGAGGTCTAAAGTTTTCCTTTGAACACAATTCCAACATTTTGATAATGAACAATCAAGCTCTCAGCTCCAAATTGTCTCATACTTTTTAAGGATTCATTATGGACAACGAATTTCATTGTCAAAACTAAAACTTTCTCCTCTACATTCTCACTAAATGTTGATGAAGTTACTTCATTCTACAATCAAAATAATTTTTGTGAGTAGATGGTCAAATGTATTTGAGTCAATGGATTGTTATTAAATTATTTGAATTTTCCATGAACTATTCTTACAACTATTTGTAGATTAGTGTGTCTAATCTGAAAATTAGCAAAAATATTTGGCACTTTTTTTAGTTGATACAAATTGGGAAGGTAGGAGGTCCATAAGTGGACCATCTAAGGGCTAAAATTGAATTTTAGGGAGGTGATACACCTTGAAATATTTTTCAATAAATTTTCCTTGAAAGACAAGGAGAATTGACATCTAGCTAAAGTCATTTCATATTTTTTTGAAGCTTCATGGAATTAGTTATGAAATTTTGAAGTCAAAATACCTTAGGGCTCTAAAAGCGACCACCCCCTGAAATGTACACCATTGGTACATTTTGATAAATTGAAGAAAGCAGAATGTACCTTTGAGGCATGTTCCATTCAAAATGCCCAATCCGAGTTCGAGCCTCCTATCTTAGTGTTCAAATAGCCTTGAATTGATGAATGGCCTTCAACTTTGTATTGAAACCGAGTTGCATTTCATCTGCCAATTTTTTAACCAACTACTTTTGCAAAGACAAAGAAAATGACCGGAATTCCAAAAAGAAATAAAAGTCTTTTTATTGAATTGAATGACTAAGCTTAGAAAACAACCGCATGACCATGGAGAACCACCGAATGACATGTGAAAAGRATGGCAAAAAGCTGAGTCATCCTAGAAACTCCCCCGTTCACTGCTGTCCCGGTCGCATGTGATCAAAGGACAATGGTTGCTAACCACCTGGGTCCTAAAGAATATGCCAACATTGGAAGGCCAGGTCTGGATCCGAGCCATGCAAGCCGCCAGGTTTGGATCCGAACCATGTAAGGCCAGGTCTGGATCCGAGCCAAGAAAGACCAGGTTAGGATCCGAGCCTGAGAGCAAGGCTCCACCACCAAGCTTGCTCCTATGGAGGATTGGGACCACAAGTGGCCGCAAGGTTTTGAACGCTGGACGTCGGTTGAATCCTCCATTCGAAGTGGGCCCAGCTGACTGGAATTACTTTGGGTAAAAACGCTGGAATTTTTAATTTTTAACATAAATTCTTTTTGCAAATTCTGGAATTCATATTTGCAATTAGAGACCCCTAATCAACTAGGTCAAGTCTAAACCCTATCTTAGACACGGCTCAAAATAGTTTTTTTTTTTTTACTTTTACCTTTGGTGAATCCTTCTGGGCCCACTTCAAATGGAAGATTTAACGTTTTGCGTTTTGAACACCCACCAAATTGAACTAAAAAGGTATCATAGGGGACTTATTGAATTTAACCCTGTACTGTACAATGGGGTTCCATAAAGATATGTGATTTTGCCTTTAGTTTTGAAAGTAAATATTTCTTTACTGTGATTATTTTTTTGAAAAAGAATTGTACCATCACGCTCAAATGTACAAGATTAGTTATAGAGAGAAGAAAAAAATACAAAAATCCAATTTAAAATAAAGAGGTATTTATTTTCAAAACCAAGGGCAAAATCACACCAATATTGAAATCTCTCTAGAGGGGGAATTGTAAACTTTTTTTGGAGATGCTTGTTGAAAGAAAAATGTGCGTATAGAGTTTTTCTACATATCTCTATGATCAAATTTTAAAAATGTATCATTAATATTTTTCAACAAGTTTTCATTTAAAACCATGATAATTAAATAAAAAATTCCCCCAAAATGGAATTTTGATTTTCTATACTCTTAGGGAAAACACCGCATTTGCAACACGTGATAAAATTTGGAAATTTGGAATTCATATTTGCAATTAGGGGCCCGAAATTTATTTGAAGAGGCGACAAAGGATAGAAATACATGACACAAAATAGGAGGAAATTTATTATATTTATTCTTAACTCAGGCAATGAGGGAGTTAATTTACTTTGGCCGTTATAACATTGTTGTAGGCACTAAGTCTGTGATAAATGATGGAATACCCTTCTATGGAAAATAGAAATGTAGTTGTTCATCCTTGGGAATTTTTTTAGAATAGAAAAAATCTTATACAATTTTTTGAGTTCTAATGAGTGCTTTCAGGTTTTCTGAAGCAAATGATTTAATCAAATATCAAAGTAGATGATTTTGATTCAAGGTTAATGTAAATAAATGTACTYGAAAGCTTGACAACTAGAATATTATTGGCAAGTATATGTATGACAATATAATGTCATCAACACATATTGAAATTCATTGTGCAATGTACCATCTTTTTGATGATCTATCCTATGTAAATTTTTTTTTTAAATATAATATCTTGAACTTAAGTCAATGGTGTGGATATATCATCAAAAAAGTTGCACAAAAAAATTGGATCCAACAAATCATCCATTCCTCAATTCACACAAAGCTTTGTTTGACCATCCCAAGGACACAAGTGTAAATGATCCATTCCTCAATACACACAAAGCTTTGTTTGACCATCCCAAGAACACAAGTAAAGTCCTTCCAGGGTTTAACATGTTTTTCATGGACACTCACTGAAGAACGTAGAAAAAATTCACAAAGTGCTAAGAATGGGAAAATTCAAAATCAACTGTGTTGTGACAGTAAACATTTTTTAACAAGAATCTAGATGGGTTAGTTTTAGGAATAGGGTTTTAACATTAGGCATAATTTAACATTACATAATGAATAGTGTGCCTTGTGCCATTGCCACAAGCAAAAGAAAAGTAAAAGTAATTTTCAAATTTTTTACAACCAAAAATAACTCAAAAAATCAATAACTTTCACCCCGTAGGTCGGAACGCCACGAAACCAAGCCCGTGCACCCCTCCTTGCTGAGAGCTTTCCAACGGTACCAAGCACGCCACCAACGGACGCACTGTCCAGGAGATCTCAACGTAACAAACAAAATAAACAAACAGCCTGATTTAAAGGATAGATAGTTCATACTGCGCAGCTCCTTGGAAGCATAACATAGACGAGAGAGCAATTCCAGTTGAATTCTCAGACAAAGTCAAGGTACCTTCGAGAGATGAAGAGCACGAGAGAAAGATGTTGGGCAAGAATATACACAATACAAAAAAGTGCGTCAAAATTTGGACAAAAGCTGACCTAGAAAATGTTCACTAATGTTACATTCAAGAATGATATTGCTACATTGGAAAAATTCAATATGTGCGTTTGTGTCAAAGAAATTTTTTGAGCCTACAATAGATAGTTTTAATACACTCAAAATAGGTTTTTTCTTCAATGTCTTGCACACTTGCCACATTATGATCATCATTCATAAGCTAGTACACTTCTGTCATATATAAATATTTGAAATGTGATACAATTGTCCTGAAAAAAGTGTAATTCATCCATTAAGGTAGAACCACCTATAACCAACCAAATAAGGAATTTGGATGAATTTGAAGCAATGGAAATATAGAATGCAAGGTAAAGATTTTTAGAGGTGTGTTGATAAAAATGATGAGGATTGCAAAATCTTTGGTGATTTTATTGCATGAATTGAAATTATTATGAATTTTGAAAGGCAAAAAGTGCTCCGGACCCATAGCCGATCTCTAGACTCTTCCAATTCTGATCATTCAAAAACCTACTTTTCCACTCACTGCTTCCTACTATTTTTTGCACTACTTCGGAACATGTATCATGAACTTTTAGTTCCAACCTTGAAAAGATGAAAAAAAAACATTCTAGCCTTGTTTGGAAATAAGTCAATCTATGGTTGGCTATGGGGCACTCGTTGGTAATGGGTGGTTCTACAGAGGGGGGCCGAAGGTTTTCTGTTGATAGAATGAATACAATAAATAATACTAAACTGAAACAAATTTGGAAGATTTGATCATACCGATTGAGAACGGTGTGCATACTTAGGGCTTTGCAATGAATTTTGTGGTATTTCACCATTCTGATTTAGATATTATAATGCATTTCAGAGTTGTGTATGCTAAGGTATTATTGTATAATGGTAAGCTACGTTTTGGGAGCGTATTTCTTTCACTAGATTTCTTTTAGGTTTTTAGATGACCACATGTTTCATCTTCCAGAGTCATGATGGATTTTTTGTCACACAAGGAATGAACATAACGCTAGGTTGGAGTTTCCTAAATCCAAGTTGTCCATATCTATTGCCACATTGTTTCCAGTTGGTTAGAGGGGTTAGAGTGATTTTTGGTCCCTATTAAGCCCTCAAGACCTATCCAACTACTTAAGAATTTTGGTTTCATTCAATCAATCCACTTTGATTTATATTTTTGCACATAAATGTGAATGAATCTTTAAATTATATTTGTATAACTAAAGTAAAGTTTAGTCTATCTTGTGTCTATAGATTTTACTTTAGAAAGCACTAACTACTTTACATGATTGTTACATAAAGAAAAATGAGTCCACTTTATTGGAAGAAGAATTAACCAAAACACTTTTTTATGAGAATATAGTGAAAATCGTACATTCTATAAATGGAACAAAAAAAACTCTCGCAATATTACACATCATCAAGTACATTTTTCACATGCTTTGTTGTGGTACTTGGAGAATTTACTCTTGTCATTGAAAGGTCTTTGTCTCTATTCCTAAATGACTCAACCTTCAAGGGTCGTAGTGAGGACTAACAAAAGACAACATCCATGGAAATAAGAATTTTTCTAACTGGAATTACACACCACAGACTTTCCAATTAGGACACAAGAAGAAGAACATGAACAAGACCATCATTGCAAAGAAGATTGTGAATCCTATTTTGCCTTTGAATTGTCACTAAAGATAAAGTCTAAGGACTTCTAGAGGATTTCAAAATTGAAAAAGAATTGTCAAAGGAGGATGCATTTGCATGTGATTTAGACCAATATATGTCACTTTTAATTAAAACATCAAATCAAAATTAAATAAATTATCACTACAAAAAATCGATTATTACAAAATTATATTGGTTGTATTACATGTCTTGCCATCAATATGGCCTTCTTGAAATAGGTCTTTAAAAAATTGTGGTAGATGTTATTCAACCAACCAACCAACCAACCATTCTTACTATGGTAGCTTTTGGGAGATTTGTTTTTCTTCGCAACACCTAAATGTACCTAGTGTAATTAACAATGTTGACATATTTCTAAAAATAATGAAGGAGTTGCAATTATAAAAGACAACAATGCTAAAACTTAGAAGATCACATTTTGAACATTATACCACTCCACTTTCAGAAAGGAACAAATAATTTCCACAATAATGTGATATACATTATATGAAAAAAAAAGTTTCATTTCCTTTCGGCTTCTTCATTTCCTTTCAGCTTCTTCATTGTTTGACTCACAATCTTTGTGACTAAGGGTAAAGGGCGGCTAACAAAATTGTGTTGGTGATTCTTATCAGAGTGATTGTGATTGATATTCTTCAACTTAGTTTGGAAAGTATACATTGGAGCTTTATGAGAAAATATCATTAATGTAGTTGCACTACNATTGCAAAGAAGATTGTGAATCCTATTTTGCCTTTGAATTGTCACTAAAGATAAAGTCTAAGGACTTCTAGAGGATTTCAAAATTGAAAAAGAATTGTCAAAGGAGGATGCATTTGCATGTGATTTAGACCAATATATGTCACTTTTAATTAAAACATCAAATCAAAATTAAATAAATTATCACTACAAAAAATCGATTATTACAAAATTATATTGGTTGTATTACATGTCTTGCCATCAATATGGCCTTCTTGAAATAGGTCTTTAAAAAATTGTGGTAGATGTTATTCAACCAACCAACCAACCAACCATTCTTACTATGGTAGCTTTTGGGAGATTTGTTTTTCTTCGCAACACCTAAATGTACCTAGTGTAATTAACAATGTTGACATATTTCTAAAAATAATGAAGGAGTTGCAATTATAAAAGACAACAATGCTAAAACTTAGAAGATCACATTTTGAACATTATACCACTCCACTTTCAGAAAGGAACAAATAATTTCCACAATAATGTGATATACATTATATGAAAAAAAAAGTTTCATTTCCTTTCGGCTTCTTCATTTCCTTTCAGCTTCTTCATTGTTTGACTCACAATCTTTGTGACTAAGGGTAAAGGGCGGCTAACAAAATTGTGTTGGTGATTCTTATCAGAGTGATTGTGATTGATATTCTTCAACTTAGTTTGGAAAGTATACATTGGAGCTTTATGAGAAAATATCATTAATGTAGTTGCACTACCATTTTAATGTTGTGTACATAGAAACCAAGTGACTTTTGATGCTACATTTCCTTCATATGCATACCACGGAAGCAAAGAAAAGGTTTGTGGAAGACTTTCTATGGCGAGACATTGTGAAAGGATCAAATATATTACTATTCAAAATATTGTTGGTTTCTACACTTTCTTATATAATATTTTCAATACTAAAATTCTCACATGTAGACCAAAATAAGATTTGTAAAAAAAAAATTAAAAATTAAATTTCAAGTTTTTGTGGATTTTTTTTTGCCGGCAACATGAAAATTATGCTTTAGATGGCATAACTTTTGCTCCCGGGCACCGATTGAATTGAAAATTATATTTCCATGAAGATAATGAGTTTATCTATCTAATGAAAAAATTTCAGAAAATTTCATTAAAAATTGAGATCATAGGTACCTATCCAAACTCCTCAAAGTCCCCCGAGGGGACATCTTGGTCCTTTAGGGGTTAAAGACATAGAGTTCCTTAGTCAAGTTTTTTAATCTCTTAGAACAACGGCCTCCATTTTCTATACAATGTACAAATTTGAAGTCACATTTTTGTCTCATTATTACTTAGATGAAAGTCATCCTAGATACTATATCAAGTCTTGCCTATCTAGTGGTTGGATTTGGTGTTATTAGAATACCGATACATGTTTTTTTGAAATTAAAATGTGGAAATATGTCAAGTAGTTGACCCGGGAGTTGACCAAGCCAAAATTGCATCGACTCTAGTTCAAAATGAGGTTTGTAAAAATGAGGTCATAGATTTGAAGAATACCTAAATTCTAAAGAATCATCATACCAAGAGAATTTTATTTCAAATCCATTCCAAGAAAATTTAATCAAGAAATTATAATGTTTCACTTGTAATTGGATTTAGAACAAATTTTGAAATTTCTCTTACAAAATTTATATTTTTTTTGTGAAAGCAATGGTGAATCTAACCATACACATGGAATCTAGAACTCAAAATCTACAAATTTTATTTGTACATCAATTCAAAAATATTCTTTCAGATAGTACATAATGATATTTTTTCTCAAACTATCAATTCTGGATAACTATCCGTACATTTAAGGATTCAAATGCCAAAACTATTTAGAAATTAGAAATTTATTAAATTTTTAAATCTTTGATTTTATTGTTATATTAAAAATATCTTGTACTTTTGATAGCAAAATAAACCCCGCAACTAGGGTTCTATACAAATAAATATAGAAAGTATCGAATGACTCATACACGTGTGTAAATCCTTAACATATGCATTATTTTAACACTGTTGTTTAATGTAGGTAGCATGACTCAAACCTATATCCTAGTTAGATATTGACAAGGAGAATTTGTCAAATTGTGAGTTTTATGATAGACTACTTGGAAGGGTGAGATCTTGGAAGAAATTTTGAGGTAGCTTTACAAAACAAATGCCCGTGCTCCAAACTTACAAGCTCACTGAAAAGTACTTGCTTGAATTTTGAGTGAATATGGGTTAAATCTCTGGTCGAATCCTTAAGTCTTTACGGACATCCATTCCTCACAAAATTACAGTGAAATTAGGTTTTTCCATACTAATCTTTTGACATTTGAAAATATATTGATATTTTAGTTGTAATATACAATACAAGAATGCACTACTTTTGAATTAAGTGTTGTTGCAATTCAGACTCATGAACCTCTATGTATGCAAATGAAATTTTTTAGAAATATCTATTGACTTTAATGGTTTGTAAAGTAACTTTCTTGGTGTAAGGCAACCTAATTTCATTTTTTTCTTTTTAGTAATGCCTCCCACCAACTAACATTAGGAAAAATATGAGGTCTCTAGAAGGCCGTGAGTTCTAAAAGGCCGTGGTGCTATTATGGAAAAAATAAATAAATAAATAAATAAATAAATATATATATATATCATCTAAAATTTCCAGTGGGTCTAAATTAGGGTTGGCACTCAAGTGAGGCTTTGGCCCCAGATGCCATATGTGTAATCCCACACCACCAAACTGGCGTCCAGTAATGCATTTCCAAGTCAAGGAACTTGAGTTCTGCCGGATGGGTCCATTTGCCCAGCTTGGACTGAACCTCGCAAAGGAACCAATGCACTTGCAACAACTTGGTTCACGTCGAGGCTGCCCATGGCAAGGCAAGCCAATGATGCACCTACAGTAGTTAGTAACTTACTAGTAACTTACTACCTACTGTAAGTGCATGGATGCCAAACATGCAAGAAAAATATCAGGAAACGCCCTAGTGAGTGACAGTTTTTTAGTTTTTTTATAGTGTTTGAGAAAGTGGCATTTGGTGACTGAAGCATTAGAGCAGCCCCACAGCAACAACGCCAAGCAACACTGTAAGTGTTGTGCATCATTGATCTTCTTCTAACAAAGAAGATCAATGGCACACAACGTTTACAATGTTGTTTAACCATGTTGTTGTGGGGCTGCTCTTAAATATCTAAGGTAGGCGAACCCAATACCAACCATTGACCCAATACCACTCAAATGTAGGGTTGTCATTCATTCTAGAGTGAGAATATATGACACTGATACATGCCTTAACTTCACTTGTCATGAAGTTAAGGCATGTACTTATGACATAGATTATCATTCTAAAATCATCAAGAGTCCTACATTTGGGTGGTATTAGGTCAATGGTTGGTATTGAGTTTGCCTACCTTACATCCATCCATCTTCTGGACCAAAAAATACTTTTCAATCACGTTCAATCACATTTTCATTCAAATTTGTCGATTTTCATCCATATCCATTTGTTTGAGTGGAAAATTTTATGGCAAGTGAAGATTGCTTTTGTCTCACAAAAAAGCAGACAATTGGATTTGAATTTGAAATGGTGCCATCTGGCACCACGGTGCCAAAAAACAAAGGGCTGCTGAGTGATTGACGGACGGCCAAGTAACAAGGTGAAGGCGCCATCTGGCTTTGGAGAATGTGATATACAAATAGTGTGGTGTAGAGTGCCGGTCTATTTTTTTTTTCAAAGGCCAGGGTTGGTTCACTTGGTTGGCTCCCAATGACCCCGGCCTCCCAGCCTCACGCCCTCACATGTACCATGTGGCTCCCTCCCTTGCATTTGGAATATGATGGGAATAACTTATATCCGACCTGGGAACCTTTAAAAAACTTTTAGACAGTTTGCCCTGACCAGGGTAGTAATTTACTGTACCAGGGTAGTAATTTACTGTACCAGGGTAGTTAGTGTTTTAGTTACTTACTAAAGCCTAGGTCAATGTTGGCAGGGCTACTGGCTCGCCTGGCCATGCCATGGATGAATGCCATGGACTGAACCCATGCCACGGATGAATGCCATGGACTGAACCCATGCCACGGATGAATGGTTTAGAGAGGACGGACCGCCCGCCTCCGTCATTCCCGAACGTCACTGTATTGTGTGGAGTAATATACTGCAGTGCGCTCAACTATTTAGTCTGACCATGGTGCCCCATTTCATATTTCATATAAGCATATGAGTAGGTGACAAACTTTCTGGTGTTCGGTTGTGAGAGAGTTGCCATTCTTCACCGTACAAACCAACTGAACAACCCTTTTCATTTTCATAGTACATTAGGAACTATAATATAGTAGTTCATCACAACTATAGTAGGGCGGCATGACATTCACCAAATTGACATCATTTGAATCTTAGAGTGAAGCAGTGGCCTAAAAGTGTCTAAATGATGGCTCTATAGATCACTATAGAAATGACTGAAGAATGCACTTATTGATCCAAAAATTAGATCATTTTGGAGTGAGTATCTTGAGTACATTATTATAGGCCAATGTCCTTGTCGGGTTCAAATTCAAATGAAGTATGTAGACATGTAACCCTAAAAGGGCCCTTGGGATTTCTCTTTATGACCCGAGTGTGATTCAACATATGAATTGTGATACATTGTTGTTTATGTACTATCATGATTATTTATTTACATTGTATTGAAAAGTATTTGGTCAATGTTTTTCTAAGAAAATACCACCATATTCGTAATATATTATGTGGCCGCAAAGGCCTCTCAAGCTCTTCTAGGGTTGAGCTTGACAAAAGTTTTCTTTCCAAAGTAAGTGTAATCAAGTGTGATGTTGACCTATTAGGCCGGGGTGAACTGACACTCTCGCTCGACCACTCAATAAAACCCTGAAATATTTTATTTTCCACGCATGATAGAATTTGCGAGTTTTGAATTCATAATTGCAATTTGAGGCCTCCAAAATAGTTAGGATGTACTCCCCCCATCTTGAAATAAATCCAAGGTTTCCAAATATACTTGTCTCAAATTAAATTTGAAATTGGCTCTCCACAACTTGATGGACAACAACTTAAGCTGCCTAGTTCAAACACCGTGAAGCAAAAGAACTTATGTATGTCCCACTCCAAAGACTATATAGCAATTCGATTCTTGCAAAAAGAATCGAAATGCAACCTCTAACCAACTGAAGGCGAAGAATTCAACCCAAAATTGTACAAAATCTACTACTAACAAATTTTTTATTGAGAATTTCTTGGAGTTGAATTACAAGACATTGTTGGAATTGCATACAAAGGACATCAATGAATGCCACTGCACCAACATTGCTCAAAGAATGATCAAGCTTAATACCACTGAAGCAATTCCAAAAAGGGCAAAAATTTATCACTTTAGCCGCTTGTTTTCAATATGTTCCGCTTCATGTTTGACTTCCATTCTTTCACATCTAGTGGGTTTTAGTAGAAGCTACAATATTTCTACAATCCCTTGAAAACATGAACAACTCATGCATTAATCTAGCCATTTCTAAGAAACCCCGGATTTATTTTGAGATGGAGGGAGTACAAGGTAAATTAATTAGGCCCAAAATAAGAGACTCTTATTTTACATGTACCTCTGGAATTACTTGAAGTGGCCAAGCAAGAGGTCAGTCCACCCCGGCCACCTATTAGTGACATAGAACATGCTAAAGCAAAGATTTCAGAATCAAATAGAATAAATTTCTTTGATGTGTTGCAATTAGGTGAACAAGTGATGTTCTTTCTTGCCCCTCAAGGATAGATAGAATATTCCATTTGGAAGGCCTTGATTGTCCATTTGGGAGGCCTTGATTGATTTAGGACGGGCCGCGTTCTTGAAAACCCAATATGGTATCCGTCATCACCTACAGAACCACGATCGTCTCTAGACGCTCTTCGCTGACACCTGGCTTCAATCCCCAGTGTTGGTTTATAGGAGTGATGATTAGGTTGTGTGGAACAAGAAGGGTCCCCCTTCTTGCTCTTTTTTCTAGTATTCCTTTTTTCCGGTTCTGCTTTCGTTCCGGTGGTTGGCTCTTGTTGTCCAGCCTACGGGCTTGGTTGTTTTGCTTCGGTTCTCTTATGCAATGGAATTCCTTTTGTTTCAAAAAAAAAAATAGAATATTAGTATCTTTTGAAGGCATGTCTATTTGTTGTTAAAAATAAAAATAGAGGGAAAGGAATTTTGGTTAAGAAGTCAAGAAGGTTAAGTTTGGATGAATCAAATGGTGCCCCATCACATCCCCCCTTTCAAGGGAAGAGGCAGATTTTTGGGCCGTTTTGGTCAACTCCCGTCCTTTGATTTCCGCTCACCCAGTGGCTTGGTTACCTGTGCCTCTCAGCCTACCTGAAGGAGATGGTTACTGTAACCAAAGAGCTTCATTCACTTCTTTTTCTGCACACACAATATCTAAGGGAACTATATTACAGTACACTTAATTTTGACCCGGCTTTCTAAAATCAACCACTCTAGATTCTTGTCTAAAATGTATTTCCATAGGGCTATCTTTTGAGTGGATAGTGAGGAACTACACTAATAATGGTAAATAGTGTTACCCATACTAACTATTTTAGAAATGCTATAAGTTTTTACTCTTCATGAATATTTTTACAAAGTGCATGGATCCTAATAGTGCTAGAGTTGGAAAAACTTTGTACCTATAGTTGGTAAAAATATTCATGAAGAGTAAAAACTTATAGAATTTCTAAAATAGTTAGTATGGGTAACACTATTTACCATCATTAGTGTAGTGCATTTCAATTAATATACCCCCCTCCATTCACTATAAAGACCCCCATTAAATTTCTTATAAATGATTTATTAGCCCCCCTCCCCCT
This sequence comes from Pleurozium schreberi, assembly GCA_006891605.1. Classification (NCBI taxonomy): domain Eukaryota; kingdom Viridiplantae; phylum Streptophyta; class Bryopsida; order Hypnales; family Hylocomiaceae; genus Pleurozium; species Pleurozium schreberi. The sequence continues at coordinate 21,914 of VACF01000079.1, forward strand.
CATCTTATAATTTGAGCTGTTTGGATTTGAGTTGTAAACAATATGGGATATATCCATATCTTGTGTTTCAAATCTTTATTGTATTGTATTTGTATCCATATCCCATATATCATAGATGTATTTGTATTTTTGATTTGATGTCTCTCATTTTTTTTTTGTGTGTAGGAGGGGGGGGGGTAATTTTCAAAAATGGCAAGTTTGCATCTTTTGAGTGGATAGTATTTCTACTATTCATGAGAGTTTATGGTTAGTTTAAAAAAACCCTAAGGTAGGAGGTCCATAAATGGAACATCTAAGGGCTGGTCCACCTTTTTCATATAAATCCTTTGATGGGAATATTTTTTTCTTATTTTTTAGACAAAGAAAAATTGATTGTAATTGTAATACAAGTTGTTTTGTATTTTTTTGAAGCATTTTGGAATTACTTATGAATTTTCAAACAAGATTAATTGTAGGTCCCTATTTATGACCTTAGGTCTTCCATAAATTGTTTACTTGCAATTTCTAGAGAGAAATGGGGAAAGCAAAGAAAATGATTGGCTCTTGCAATAAATAATGTTTTTTGATCAATCCATTCAATGACTATAGAAGGTTCATTTAAAGACCATATCATGTTCATTTCATGAGAGTCTACATGGGCAAATGTAAATGCCAGCTCCTTTTTAGAGCCTCCTACCTTATTTCTAGTAATTTGAAAGTTCATAGTTTATGCACATGGGGTCCAAAAAATACAGTCTAGGAGAATCTAGAATCTCATTTTGACTACCAGCAAGCCCAATGAGAACATTTTCAATATAAAAATGGGAACCATGTTGAATTGATTTTTTGTGTGATCTTAGGTGTAGTTCTCTTGTAGTGAAATGTCTTGCAAACTCTTGCAAAATGGAATGGCACTATGATATTGAGGTTGGAGATCACTACACTAGATTATTCTACGTAGTATTATAGTAGTTAGGCCACAAAATTCATGTCACCTAATACAATAAACAAACACCTTTAGAAAAGCAAAAGAGTGCAATAATATTTTACATAGTATATCATTGTATACATGTTAAATGTATTTATTAGAATCTACGTAATTGTTTAACATATGTTTTCATAGATCAAATTCATGTATCCATCAAATTTGAACAATTGGTTAATTTGAGATAAAAAGACAATTGCTCCCTATGGGATCTTTCATTTTGATAATTTGAATTATTCTTGTGGCTTTGGCTTCGTGGCTTTGGCATTGACACATTGGTGAGGTGGTCACATATTCAAACTCAGGTGTTGGTTGAGTACTTACTACCATAGTTCATCCAACTACGAAGAGGGGTCAAACAACCTCACCATCATACGAGGACCTCAGAATATTTTGGATGAGGAATATGTCAATTGTTTACCGGATCTACCTCTTACTAGTAGACAAGCTAGAAATATTAAGTATAGAACTCACCATCTAGAGTCATGAGGCTAAATTTTGCTCAAATGCTATTTAATTTCTTCAAGCCCTTAGTACAAAATAATCTTCCTGAAATGAACATTTTGCTAAAATCCCTGAACCTCTTTTGAGATCAATGGATTCATCTTATCACAACAAAATTTATTTCTAGAGACCATGCACATTTTAGAACTGGAATGTACACTACTGCTATAGTGCAAGGCTTTTTTTTTGGCTTTCTAGTGCCAAATTGCACCAGAAAAAAATAATTAGACTAAACAATGGGAACAAACCATGAGTTTTTTTGCTAGAAAAATTTAAGTTAAAAAAAAATCTTGGATGAAATTGCTAAGAATATGGATGAAAACTAAATTGTGAACATGTGATATGTGCGAATGTCATATTTTCTTATCCAATATGTGGATGAATGTTTGAATTTGGAGGACCATTGTAACATTTTTCATCACCACTTTGGCACTTCGCAAAAAATGAAAAAGAAAGCCTTGCTATAAGTTAGTGTAATTTTGCTTGTGATATAGGCGGTCTCCCATTTGGCCTGTCATAGGTTGAGTTATGACACGAGGCGAATTCTTACAGAAACGGAAGGCATGTGCGCCCCATGTGGAAACACCCGCCAAGCGGGTTGCAAACCTCGGTGGGGTCGCAAATGTCTCCCAAGTAGGTCTGGGCCGAACCTACCACCGACCCGCAGCCAAGCAAGGACTTCATCACCTTCCTTCCCTACCGCGCGGTCCGTCGGCGTTCTGCTTGTTTCACCAGATCCTGTTCTCAAGACTGTTGCAGTCAAACAATTCGTCTCTAWTACGCATTGATGCCCGCAGGTTGTTCGATCGTGTTTGTTTCCGCCAGATTTGACGTTTTTTCGGAGCGGATTTGGTGCTCTTGGGCCCGTTTCCGGGCCCTTACGCTGACGGATATGACGCTGTTGAGGGCGAGATGGTGCTGAAAAGAGTGGATGACGGTGTGTCCGTGTTGTCGTTTCTTTTGAAGAGTCCGTGCGGATTTCGGTTTCGCTTCTGGTGCAAGTTCYGTGATTGAGCGGTTGAGGAGGTGAGGAGTGTTGGAGTTGTTCTGATTGAGATGGCCTGGCCTTGATTTATTTTATCGTGGACTGCATTGAGTAGAGGTTGTGGTCATTTGGATTTTTACGAAGGTCGGTGAAATTCGAGGTTGAGAGCATTCTCGATGTTATAGCCTTTGAGACATGGAAAAGCCTTGTCGGTTACACGGTCTTTTCGTGAGGGTTAGTTTAGGCGAATGTATTTTGTGTTCTGTGGACATACTTCGTACCACTGAATTTGGCTCACGTTGGGAGAGGTCGTGTGGAGTGCTGTTTCGTTTCTGGTGCTGGTTGCGTGATTATGTGTTTCAAGAGGTGAGGACTGTCTGGAGTATTTTGAATGAGAGGGCCTGGTTTTGTTGTTTTTCTTTATCCTGAACTGCATTCGAATAGAGTTCGTAGTCATTTGGATTTGTACTCGAAAGTCGTTGAAATTCGAGGTTGAGAGCGCTGTGGATGCTGCAGTTTGGGGGGATGTGGAACAACCGTATCGGTTACACGATTTATTCCCAAGATTTAGTGTGTACGGCACCTCTTGAGGGTTTTATGTGTTAGGTGGATTTCGTGCTCCACTGAATTGGCCCCTCTTTTGTAATTCTCAGAGGTGAGAGATCATGTTGAAGTCTTGCTGTGTTTGTTTTTCAGGCCTTCCTCAAGGCACGCTGTGCTGTCATCTTTCGTTGTTCATGATTGCGTCCTTTTCTGCACTTATGAATGTTCTTTCGCGGATTTTTCTTTTGAGATGTCGGTTGTATTCGCGTGTACCCGGTTGCTACTGTTTGTGAAAGGAGGTGCTTAGGGATTCGTACTACCAAAGTTTCTGCCAGGCGGTTTGTTCTTGCCCGTGGTTTCTTGAGTTGACAAATTTGGGAATATTCGGTTAGGAAGGGTTTTATCTTCATATTGCCGTGAAGTCTTTCATTCATCTTGCCTATTTTCTTCGTGGTGAGACGTAGCGTCAGGAACTAAGACCTTACTGTTTGTATACTGACTGTCCGCATTGTCCGTAGCGTAAAGCTGGAGGWATTGCAAATAACCGCAGTGCTGTTGTCGCCTTTGTAGGTTTGTTTTGGTGCTTTGCGGTGATCATGGCTCCCTGGGATACCACCACGGAGGCCAGGCCTGGCGTTGGAGCCGAGAAAGCTTTTTCATTCTTGTCCAAGAGTATCTCTGAAGTGCAGAAATCTGCTCAGTCCGACATCAAGCTCATYAAATCGCGTGTCACATCGTTCAAGAACTTGTCGGAAACTTTTGACAAAGAATGGGAGAGTCTGAAGATTCCTGCTGTGAACAATCTGAAAAATTCTGGAAAGATATTGAGGATGATGACGGACTCCAGCAAACAAATATCGGGCAGTGCAACATCATCTACCGAGTTTGGTTTCCTGAAGGGTCTCAGGCCGACCTTAACTGAATTTCAGCGCTCTTTTTCCGATCCCGATTTTCAAAATCACCTTCGAGATGACTCTAAGGGAATGGATCTCTGGCTCCGCAAGCCAGGGTTTTCGAAGGATGCGGAATCGGGTCTCGATTTGTTTTCACGGAAGACACGTGACGGGCTTCGAAATGAGTGGTCGTCTACCCGTAAGATGGGTGACCGGAGGATGGTTGTTAGAGACTGGCAGAAAGGGACAAGGAGAAAAAAGTCAGGTAGGAGATCGAAGCCATCGTCTGTGGACGACTGGGTGGACGATTGGGAACCCTTGCGTCGCGTGAAGGAAAGCGTTAAAGAGAGTTTGCAAGAGTTAGAAACTACTGCTGCTACAAGCAAGACCCCTTCAGAGTTTTTTGAGAATGTGAAGAAGACAGAATTCTACGAGAACGTGAAGAAGAACCTGGTGAGTATCCGTCCTTACTTTCGTCCTGTCGCGTATGATGATGTCAAGATAAAGCAAATTTAACCACTTGTCCCWTTTGGATACATATTGTTAAAATGTTTTCKTACAATTCGTGTGCTGCAGAAACTTTCATCAACTACAGACGAGAGTAAGGAGAAATATGGATTGAATGTCGCACCTTTGGATGTACCRGAGCTGTTAGAGAATTTAGTCAGGCAGTCCGAACCTCTGCTGGACCATCTCGGCGTAAAGAAAGGTGCGTTTCTATCAACAAAAGCATTCAAAAGATGCAGAAGCAGTTTACGACCGTCCAGTTATCTGTTGTGGACATATTTTATTTACGAGACGTATGTAAAGTTCGATTTGCCTGGATAAAGATACTTCGTTTTGGGAGGGCTTTGATCGGAAGGTAGTTCATGCACGAGCATGAAGATCCTCAGTATTATTGATTCGTGAAATCACTTTGTGCACAGATGTGTCAGAGAAAGTACGTGATCTTATCAGAAGTTGTAAGCGAGAAGATCAACAACTATTTCAACAACMAAGCATAGCGAGCAACAGCTCAAAATCAGGAAAGGATTTCAGCAAAAGTCAAGACAACCTAGACCTGCGTATAGCGAGTGTTTGCCAGAGCACAGGCTACAGGTACAAAGGTGGTTTGTGGAGTGACCACGAAGATGCAAAGGACTCCCATGAGCAAGACACTCGTCGTAACGTTGCGATTGTTACAACAGCAAGCTTGCCGTGGATGACGGGGACTGCWGTAAATCCGCTCTTTCGGGCTGCCTTCCTTGCAAAAACTGGGAAGCAGAAYGTTACACTTCTGGTGCCCTGGTTGTGTAAGCAGGACCAGGAGCAGGTTTACCCAAATAAGATGACATTTGACACTCCTGAGGATCAAGAGAGTTATGTTCGTAATTGGGTGGAAGCTCGTGTTGGATTCAAGTCTGACTTCAAAATCGCATTTTATCCTGGAAAGGTAACTGTAGAACTCATTAAGTTCGCGATGTTTATATAGGACTCTAGCGTCACTTTTTGCTTGCCATGCACAAGTGAACGTGAACAGTTGTAGTGTTGTGTCATGACCCTTTGCTAACCCATGCGCTGCAATTTTGAGATTTACATTCACTTACACRTACTTGTTCTTGAAAWWTTTGTTCTGACGTTGGACGCRTGTTTTTATGTTACACAGTTTTCATCGTACAAGCGAAGTATCTTGGCAGCTGGGGATATTTCTGAGTTCATCCCCAAAGARGAAGCCGATGTGGCTGTGCTCGAGGAACCTGAACATTTAACATGGTATTATCACGGCAAGCGCTGGACGGATAAGTTCCAGCATGTTGTTGGAATTGTCCACACCAACTACTTGGAATACGTGAAAAGAGAGAAAAATGGAGCAGCTACAGCSTTTGTGCTTGAACATATTAACAACTGGATGGTTCGTGCCTATTGCAACAAGGTACTATTTCTCGTTGCTGCCCACGCCTTAAAACTTGTTTGAAATGCTGGCTTTTGTGCCTGCTCTATTATTACTTTCTGGATGGAACAAACAGATATAGAAGTGTYTTTCCATCGTTAAAGCTCAATCGCTTGTAATATTATATTAATTTATATTCTGATAACACTCTTATCCTTCAAATTTTTTTAGTATTTGCTGCAATTGCTGAGCCCTTCGTSTTGAAGTCGGTTGGTAAAATGTTTGTTGTGCTTGGCAGGTACTGCGACTATCAGCGGCCACTCAAGAATTGCCGAAGTCTTCGGTTGTCAATGTCCATGGAGTTGGCCCAAGATTCCTGGAGACAGGCAAGCGACTGGCTAGTGAGTCGGAAGATGGGAAGCCTACATTCTCGAAGGGTGCATACTTTCTGGGCAAAATGATATGGGGTAAGGGGTACAGGGAACTTGTTGATCTTTTTGTGGAGAATAAGGACCGTCTATCCAATGTTGAGCTCGACGTGTTTGGAAGTGGTGAAGATTCTCTTGAAGTCCATGCTGAGGCTCAGCAGAATGGCCTTCGCATGAAGTTTCACCAGGGTAGAGATCACGGCGACCATTCACTTCATGGGTACGATCTTCACTTAATCGTGTTCTAATATCTTCGTGCTTCATACGGATCTARTCCTTCAACTGGATTGATCTGTGGTGCTATTCTCTTGTCAGAATTGTTTTTTATTTTAGACTGGACTATCAATCAGGATGAGGCAAGTAGGGGAATTTTGACCGTCTCGACTACCACAGGAGTTGGACATAGTTTTCTTAGGACTGTGTGCAGGTTTGGTCTTTTGCTTCTGATTAGAACGAATATGTATGGGTGAGTCATATCTCAAGAGGATCTTTCTTGACAAGTTGTACATCTCGGACTTGTGCAGATACAAAGTTTTCATAAATCCAAGTTTGAGTGATGTGGTATGCACCACCACAGCAGAGGCTCTGGCTATGGGCAAAATTGTCGTGTGCGCAGATCACCCGTCCAATGAATTTTTCCGATCCTTTCCTAATTGTTACTTTTATCGAACGCGTGAAGAGTTTGTTCAGAAGGTGCAACAAGCCATGGCTTCCGAGCCCGAACCCCTCTCTCCAGAGTTGCTGTATCTCCTGTCGTGGGAAGCCGCTACAGACCGGTTCATTGACTCAGCTGGTCTTGACAATCTACCTCCCAGGGGTGCCAAAAAGTCCAGCCCAAGGAAACCTTTGCTAGGTGAGTAGGTAGTACCATTTGGTTGACTTGGGATTCGAAGTTATGTCTCTTGTGTTTTTCACTCCTGTTTTCTTGATATCCYTRCCTATGGCTCTTTCCGAATCACATTGTTATGTTATGCTATGTCCAGGCGAGTTTCTTCTTGTTTTTTCCTGTTTTCTTGCTATCCCTCTTCTGCGGCTCTTTACCGACCCCCCGTTGTYATGATATGCTATGTTCAGGCGAGGAAGTGGACAACAAGACAATGACTTTATCCACATCGACACCTGATCTCTCTGCGGTTGTGGACAAGGGTCTYTATTTCTCTCACTATCTCCTGTCTGGCATTGAGCCTTGGCGGAATCTGGTGGGAGCTGCCCCGAACACAATGCACATGGACGCGGAACATTGCAAGGACCTGGGGTTACCACCTCCCACTGTGCAAAGACCCGTGTATGGCTGGTAGGAAGTTTCAAAAGACAAACAAGTGTATAATGTATTTCAGGTGTGGGGATCATTTTGATAACTTCTGCCGTAAAGGTGGAGGTCGATTGACCGGTGGTCATGTCTGGAAGTGACGAAGCTGGATTGATTTGAGAACTGTCAGTGACAGAGGTTCTACTTGAGGAACATCTTCCCTGATTTTGATTATACAGTGACTTCATAGAACTGCTACGGGACTATACATAGTTGAATTGAGTGTATGCTATGAAGAGGTGACAAGGTTATGCARTATTCTTTTGGTAGGTTATTATAGGTTTGGCCAGAATTGAGAGTAGCGTGGATATACAGTGATGTATAGTGGGGGGTCCTTGTCCACTGCCCCAAAGCTTGTACATTATCTCTCTTGACAACTTCAGGACGTGTTTTCTGAACAACAGGTCTTTGACTCGCTGTTGGACTTAAAGATGTTTTCTGCCGCAATTTAAGATGTTTCCTGTATTATTTTTGAAATTGGGGTGATGTGTGTCGCTTTCAACCGAATGYCCGGACCCCATTTTCCATTTCGTAACTTGTTGCATCACCATGAGCATGAGGTGACAACCCTTTCTGTCTGCAAGCTCGAATTCTCCCATCACCACACTTGACTACGTAAGTAGCCTTGGAAGATAGGTGAGTAGGTTATGTTCATGCTTCAGTTTTTTCTTCTTCCCCTTCTTCCTTCTCTTCTTCTTTTGGTGGTTCCGGAGGAGGTGGCGGTGGAGGAGGTAGGTTTTTGCAATGGCATGTTTCTCCAAGATGACAATGCCGTCTACATTTCACCTTGCATGCCAATGGATTTTTCTCTTGTATATACAAGGCTACAAATTTTACCAACCTTTGAGGCCTAACATTAGCACAAATCAAGTCGTGAGTTTTGAATGTGTTTGTAAATCTTGAAGTTTTAAATTGAGAGCAAATAATGATAGCAATTGGCTTGAATTAGGTATGCATTTGGACTACAACTCCTAGGTCTTTTGTAATTTATTTACCACTACAAATTTATGTTCTCTACTAGCCCATCTTATAGGTACCATCAAGAGTTTAACCAATTCTAATCCTATTCTCCTCATTATCGGTTTGTGACAAAATACATCATTCTCAAGAATCCATGATGGTTCTAATTCAAAAGTTTGGCAACTTGAGGTGAAGAATGTTATGATTGAGGACTTCATAAACTTCTTTCAAAAGAATGACATATCAAATTTTGTTTGACCATCAAAATTGGGTGAGACTGCCTTATGGGCAACATTTGTTAAGAATTTGATAAGAACTATTACAAAAATATGTTGTATGTACAAAATATGAGTTAAAAGATAGAATGTTGGGTGTGACAAACAAACTTAAGCAAAATTTGAATATTTAAGGCACAAAAAATTTCATGGCAAGCACCTTTCAAAACATAGAATGCACATAGTGTGACTTGAGAAGTTATTTTTTTTAGGTRTTGTATCTTGGCAAGCACCTTTCAATTACAGCCAGCTTCATGGCTTCAAGGCACAGGTCATAAGCCTTTTCAGCCATCTATTCACAAATTCCAACATTTGCAAGATCATATAAAAGCAAGAGTAGTTTTAAGTATTATTGCCACTAATTGCCAATGTGGAGCCTAGTATGCACCTTCTTGGTGTGGGGTTTAGACAAAATAGAAGACACTTCATTCATACCAATTGTGCAGTTCAATATGCACCATTTTTTTGCAATCAAGCTCCCAATTCAGTCACCTAGATGAACATAAATATAGTCATCAATTTCAAAACATATTTCGCAAAAATGACTAACTTACTCAAGTTCAAATGTACTATATCTTTTGAACCTCTAGAAATTAATGATTCTGAAGCATGTGATGCTATAATTATCAAATAATGAAGCAAACCACAATGATCTCAAGCACTTGGACCTACTATYGTGTGCAATATAACTAGAACCTRTCRATGAGATCCTCATTTTGTGCCATAAAACAAACTTTTTGAACAATTTCATTTGAGATTGAAGAAATATGTTGCTAAGTATTTGCATTGAATGTTTTGATTTTCAATACCAAGTACTCGCGCACTGGTAAATTGGCAGTGGGTGATTTGGCCTTTGGTGGAGGCTGTACAATAAAAAAAAACAATTAAGTGGTAAGACGTACATGACTAATTAAAAATATTGGGTGTGTGTTTTTGGAGTCATACCCCTAATCTACGTAGCCACCTTTGTTTCCACTACTGTTACTAAAGATTATATTATTGAAAATGCATGAATGTTGAGGTTGTGACATATGCATATTTACAATGTTATAGAACTGAAGATTGGTCCAAATTTGAGATGCTAGATGGGCACCTTGAAAGTACCAATCTCTATAATTTTGTCATTTTGACTTATATGATAAATCTAATGCTCAAGTCTTTACAAAAAATAATCATCCTTTATGACCAATTTCATGAAATCAAAATGAATATTAAAGAATATATAGATACAAAGATATGATCAAAAGTATGCAAAAATTTATAAAAAAGGAGTCCGATGTTAAAGAAAGAAAGATGCCCTTACCTTAACAGTCCATGGCAAGAATGGACCATATGCCAAATCAACATTGGGTGGCAACTTATGTGGTTGACAAGCTTCATGTAAAGCATCAATAGGTTCTGTATACTTCCAGGCTGGAGGAGGTGGCCATGCTGGCCAATCTTCCCATGGTGGTTGGACTATTCAATTCACATTCAATATAATACAAATAATTAGAGACAAATCAAAAATCTAATTCCTTAATGTAGTATACACAAATGGCGCAAACCAAGGTACTCTTCCTTTTCTTTAGAATAGATCTTGTTATTCAAACAATTCTTTCATTGAATCAATCATGTTTTAAATTTATATCTTCAAGATAACTATTTCAAATCCAAACTTTGAGAATGCATACCTCAAGATCTATATTAAATAACTATCTACACTAATAATGGGTGTTTCAAAGTATTGTTCCACACAACAAAAGCAAAGAATTAGTATTGCTATATATTCCACTGTCAATGTTTTTGAATGTTCATACCAAACCAAGACATCAATAAGCAATTTAGACCCAATATGTATGTTGACAGTGACTGATAATAAGAAAAGAGACAAAGGTTGATTAAATTTAGATCTCTTCTTCAATGCCATCATCTAGGCTTCAAAATACATGTGCTAATATGAAATTTTGTAACATGGTGTCAATATAATGTTGCATGTAAAAGTGACACTCACAAATTCCTTGTGATCTCATGCATGAAGAAGATAGTCTATAACAGTTTACACCCTTGTAAAACAAGTTATTGTTATTATAGTAGTGTGTACGCAAGATTGAGACACAACATCAAGTAATAGCAAAATAGTGTAAAGTGAATATTGATCTTGGATGTCCATAAGAGATTAGAGGATGTGATATTAGAGAATTTTGGATATTTGAAGAGGCCTGTATGTCTAGTACATGGAGGACATTCAACCGCTGGGATGCAAAACTCCGGGTACTCTTCAATGCGGATTTCCGTTGGAACAGGTGCTGGAGCCTCCACCTCTCCACCTCCATTAGCATCCATTTTTCAACTCCACTAACTTACAAAAAATATCTGTCATCAATGAACAAATATGTTAACATGACACAATAGTTATGAGCACCAAAATTGTGCCAATTTAGCGCTCCAAGCTCTCCAAACTAGACGTAAAATAGATCTAAGTTAACACTAAACATAATACAACTTACATTAGCAACTTCWCGACRTGATGTCAATATGGTGCATTGAACTGCTATGAAGATAATTTGGTGCCAACCTCTCTCCCAACTCAATATCAAAGTGGTTGGAAATATGACACTAAAATGTTCTCTTTTGTCAAAATGGCATCAAACTAGATTGACCCAACTTTTGTGATGATTAGTCTTCAAATAGGCATTTGGAAATTTTTTTTATAGTTTTTTTGTAGTTTCCATTGATTGAAATGGTATTAGTTTCAAAGCACTGAAATTGTGGCCAAAGTTCTCAAAATTAGGTGAAATAGTTACAAATTTGAGGTTTGAGTCAATTAACAAAAATCACACTAATTCCACTGAGATTTGTTGTGCGGGCTAAGGTAGATTGCTCTTAGAGTGATCAATTAAGCGTATCTAACTCATCAACTATTGTAATAGATATTTCAAGAAACTTGTCAGTTGATCCTAGACAAGGGATGTATTTAAAACATGGGCGCTTTAAGGGCAGACTACCGTAAAATGAGTGTCTAACGCAAAGGTACACAAGTGAGATTAATTTTTAAGAAAAAATTCTTCATARTTTAGGCATTGCCTCTAGAGTCTCAAATGCATTTAAGCTTACTTAGAAGATGAGCTTTCCTAGTTCTACTTATCAACTTACATTCATAAATTATAACTTGTTTGAATACCAAAGAAAGGTACTTCTAATTTTGTTCCCTATAAAGAATGACTCTTCTCTAAATGCATGGAAATGGTGGAATTCAAGGTTTTAAGAAATGTTGCAACTTTACAAACTAGAAGAGTATTTTTGGCTTTGCAAAAAATGGAAAAAAAAACTTTGTAGTTAGTATATTCAAGAATGTTAAGACATGTGCAAAAAAAAAAAAGCTAAATATTAATCCAACTTTGAAGTAGAATTTTTTCTCCAAATTCTTTAGCATATGTTTTGATATTTGGACTTACATAGAAAGTCTTAGGACACCAACATGGTTGGATACTTGGTAGTGGATTTTGTGTAGTACAGATGAATCGGTGTAATAGGACATCAATCGAAAGCAATGATAGGTCACTTCAGCACTAAAAAAGCTATGTAATTTCTTTTTTTCTCTTAGACGTGTCTATTGAGATATGAAGAGTGGCATTGATTTCCTTCTTCACATGGTTGGAATTCTAATGAAGTGTATATTTTTTGTAACTACAATTAATACATTTGTAGTTACTATTTGCACCAATAATATATATTGACATCAATGAAGAATTTCAAATTTATTCACAATCTACACCTATGGATGAATGCACTGTACGGTGACATGCATATTATACCTTCGTGCACTAAATGTGACCCTAGATGTGGCACACTTGAAAAATTGGCACAATTAAAAATATCATGGAAAATATAGAAAATTGATCTTGGTGTAAAATAAAATTTTGATGTTTCAAGAATGCTAATTTTTGTTTAATCATCCCAAGGAAATTCATAATTGTGTCAATGATATAAACTTGAAAATACAATAGATTCTTCCAAAGCCAACTACATGTCCCATGTGCAAGAATCTAACTTTATTGAATTTCATAAAAAGAAGGGATTTTTATAGAATTCTAGGCAACAAATTTTTGTACATTCAAAAACGTGAAAAATTGGAAAAATTAAGAAATTAAGGTATTTTGGAATAGCTTTAGTAAATAAACTTTTAAACTTTTTTCTATTTTAAAAACATTTTAATGTGGATTCTTTTTGTGTATACTTTGAGATGTAATTTTGGAGATGTTAATTTTATTGAATTTTAAAGTCTAAAATCACATGTAGACAATTTTTACAATCTAATTTTGAAAACTATTCATAGTCGTAATCAAGTTAAATGCACTTATTGTTTTCACAATTGCATTTTAGACCTCATTTTTAAGCTTAGTAAAACAAGTTTTTTCAAATTGTGGTCAACTACTAGGAATTGTCGCATCATCTTCGCTGCAAGTGCTTCCACTTCACCATCGCAGCAGCTCGCCATGGCGTGCGTTGCCGCTTTGACCAGCTCCTCCGTGGCCGCGCTTGCCGCCTCCGGCTCGTCCTCGTCTACCCGCTCGTCGGCCGCGGCGTCGGCGTCGTTGGCGCTCCGTCGCAGTCTCCTGCATGGCAACCAAGTGGTGCTCAGCTCGCGAAGAGCAGGTTCGTGACAATGCCAACTTAGCGACTTGACTGGACACCAATTCATCGAGAATTTGAACTTTCGATGTGGGATTGGGTCCAATGCCGTGGCTAGTCTCCTTGTATTCGAAAGTATCGCAGTGGGTGGGAGTTGCATGTGGGTGACCATTGCTTGCAAGAGCGGAATTCGATGGCTGTGGATGATTGCTACTGCGTCCGATGTTGGAATCGATTTTAGACCTGTCATGTATCGATTGCGTTACTGTCTGTGATGATGCTGGTGCTTAGTGTATGTAGTGTCATTCTTATTTGGGGATGGAAGGTGTGGATCACGCTGAGGAATGTGAACAGTGTTTGGTTTGGCGTGGGATTTGCTTCCGGTGGACGATTGGCATGTAATTTTCTGAGGTTGAATTGGTTTACTATTCACGAATTAGGGCTGGCGAGTGTGGTGAATGGAATGTCGCTATGCTGAGCATTTGTGTGTCAACATGCAGAGAGCATGAGGCTGAACCCTGCACCCATCCGTGCTGTGTCTGATGACCCCACCACGGACAGCGCTGCCCAAGTCCAACAATTCGTCGACGATCTCAAGGCCAAGGTCATTTCCCTTAYCACCTCCACTCTTCCTTTCATTTGTGGAATTCAGTGGACGACCTTTTCTGTCTGTGCTTGTTTAATTTGGCTTCCTTCTGTGCCTCTACTTTTTTCTTTTATGAACGATTTTTACTCCCATTTAGGGTCTGTGCACTGGAAGTCTTTCAACTGCCATTGGTTTCCGAACTAGGTCAAACTCAGTGCACTTCTTTTCTCAGCGAGTGCATCTTACATTTGTCAGAACCAAAGCTTTAATTATAAACTGACATTCGTTTTGGGATGTTGGCCCTTTTTTCCTTCACAAAGCCATCTCATATAAGCGTACTTGCAAGTTTTTGTAAATACTGTCGTACGTTGTTTTTTCTTCAGAAACGCTTCTCGTGTTTGCACGAACCATGATGCTTTTAAATACGAACTGACATTAGTTTTGGAATGTCGGCACCTATTTCTTCAAGTTGTGTCCGATGTTCATATAATCCAAAGCTTATTCACAAACTGATTTTGATTTGTAATTAATTTTCGGTTCTGCACTTTCGGTTGGTTGCTACAAGTAAGTTACCAGAACTGACATTGCTTTTGTGTTGTTGGCCATGGCAGTGGGAGGCAACTGAGAACAAGACCACAGTGGGCGTGTACGCGGGAGGTGCTCTGGTAGCCCTGTGGCTGTCCTCCACCATAGTGGGAGCCATCAACGCCGTGCCGTTGCTGCCGAAGCTCATGGAGCTCGTGGGACTGAGCTACACGGGATGGTTCGTGTACCGCTACCTGCTCTTCAAGAGCAGCCGCAAGGAGCTCGTGGAAGACATTGAGGTGCTCAAGGGAAAGATCACGGGCGCTGTGGAGTCGGAGAAGTAGACGGAGCCAGCATTACAAATGGGGTGGATGCGTTGAATGAAATGCAGACTCAGATCATTATTATGCAGCAGCTCTGCTGGTGAATTTAGTCCAGCTTGCTGTTTGTTTTGCCTTGGTGCACTTCGCCTTCTCTGTTTTCTAGGTCAGCTTTTGTCCAAATTTTGACGCGCTTTTGTATCGTATTCGTCCTTGCGCACCATCTCTCTTTCTTTCTCTCTCGTACTTATCTGACATTGTCTGAGAATCCAACTGGAAATGCACTCTTCTATGTATTGGTTATGGGATCTAAAATCGAACACGAAAGGCTGAGTGTCTATAATCGTGTTGTGTGATGTGATTAAACTACACTTATTGTCAACCCTAATCCTAAAACCGACCCATCTAGATTCTTGCTTCAATTTTACACATCTAGGGTTGATTTTGGGTACACCCATAATCGGCGCTTTGAAATGCTTGTAGTTTGTACCTCAAGTTTCCAAGCAGGACAATAGACACTTCATTCTCAACAGCTTTGGAGGACAATAAACTCTAATGAATGATTTTGAAGATTGTTTGATTATTGGAATCATGATCATATGCTTATGCAGGAGGTTTTAGGTTTATCTGTCTTATGAAAGTACGTGTGCGCTTAGTTAGTACCCGCAGTGGTCGTGCGCTTTCTTTTAGAGGAGATGAAAGCAAATGAGCAATTGTGATTTGGAGATGAAGGTATCTGAAAGTTGCACATTTTCCAAAGTCGAAGTTCAAATTCAAAAGCTTCTTAACCCTTAAAAGGACGGACTGGTGGCTGTGGAAATCATGCATTTTTGATACCGTGTGACATCATCTACTTTGTAAAGCCAAATATACTCATTGGAAGTGAAAGTCCTAGAAAAGATCTCGCCTTTCCAGTCCTAATTCGGAGGATGAAAAGTTGCATTTCTCTCCTACACCGTTTGATTCCCTATCATTCATCGGCTCAAAAACCTCTTGAGTGGGGTTCCAAGGTTGAAGTGTGTTATGAATTATCTTGATTTTGGTTTTGTCTTCACAACAATGGTATGGTGTTTCACTTGTCAGTTTGGTTAATTTATAAGCCATTGTAATGATTCATGCAATTCTAACCATTGATGTACTAAAATTGTAGTGTTTTGGAAGTAAAGATCATGTCTATATGTACCAGGGCTTTTTTTTGGACTAATGTTCCCCCCTTTGGCCTCAGTGTACAAGCTAGACTTTGAAAGGACAAGCTAGGTTTTAAAAGGACAAGGCACTAGAGGTTAGAATTTTGACAATTTGGCTAAATTTCGCCGAAAAAAAAAAAGCCTTGATATGCACCAATTGGAAGTTGAATCTATGTTTTGCATCTATTAAATTCAAAATGTGATATTTCAGGTGCGTATGTAGATGCATGTGGACATATGTTTGAATCATGTCGTTTTTCCGAAGAATGTTGAGCGTTGGTGCTGTAATGACAGCCAGGAGATTTCTATGCGCTGCCACAGAGTCCACAGCTCTTCAAGCAGATGCTCATGGTTTCAGGATTTGACAGATATTATCAATTGGCTAGGTAATGTACCTGCTGATATCACACATCCTGGGTTAGTATGGTCTGAGTATATGAAAGCACATTTTTATTGCCTTCTTGCAAAACTGTAGCTGGTTTTTACATAATGTTCTTGTAATTCAGAACACGTAGCATCCTCTTCACCCACTTCGTAGCCTATTGATCAGTTGAGGCTGTGAGAAAAACATCATAAGTTGTTTCTTAATTCTTCAGGTGTTTTCGAGACGAGGACTTGAGGGCCGATAGACAGCCAGAGTTTACACAACTGGATATGGAGCTTTCTTTCACACCTCTCGAGGATATGCTGGAGCTCAATGAGGGGCTCATGAGACATGTGTGCTTGCTAACTCATTCTTGCTGTGCCTTGATACACTGTTGAATATATGAATCTGCCCCACTTTATTTCTGAATTGTTCAAGAGGGTCCTGGCCCTCCTAAGTCTGTTCCTTTAGCGAGCTTCGCCTTTTCTTTTCTGAGTTTCACACGCATTGACCGAAATTGTTGCTTCTCTTCGTGAATTGCAGGTATTCAAGGAAATAATAGGTGTTGACCTCCCTAACCCTTTCCCAAGGCTCACTTACGCTGAGGCAATGTCACGTTTTGGCAGTGACAAGCCCGATCTTCGCTATGGACTGGAGCTTGTTGAGGTGCGGTTCTAGCATTGCATCATATCTTCTTATAAATAGAGTTGTTATTCTCGTCGTCATGAATCTGTCTCATTTCGCTTTCCAGGTTACTTTGAGATTTCATTTGTAACCTCTAAATATTTTTTTTCTCATTTTTCTGTTTTGAAGGTTTCAGAGCTTTTTTCGGGATCAAGTTTTGCACCATTTTCAACCGCAGTAGAAGAAGGGGGCTTAGTTAAAGCAATCAATATTCCTGGGGGTGCTTCAAAAATATCTGCTACGAGGATTAAAAAAGGAGATGTATATCAGCAGGCTATCAAATCGGGGTCTAAAGGCTTACCGTACTTGAAAGTGTTGGCTGGCGGTATGGTTTTTTATCGGAGCTCTTATTTTTGATGTGCTTGTATTGGGTCGTCAACGAAGTCTTGCTTGTGGATCATTTGAACTGCAGTGCAAGTGTGCCATTGCTTTTGTTAGGATGATTACGATCCGATTATTGCACTTCAAAATATCGGTTTCCGGTCATTGTATGTTTCACATCTATTCCTCATGATGTTTGAGAGCGATGATAAATAAATAAATTCCTGATTTTGTTTGTTTTTCAGAAATACTTTGACCTCTAAATTTCAAGACAGAAACTTTTCGTACTGACAAGGAGGTTGTCATGCAGGCGAGCTCGAGGGGCCTCCTGCTATTGTTGGAAGTTTAAGCCCGGAGAAAAAGCAAGAGCTTGTAGAACGTTGTGCTTCCAACGGAGGGGATCTCATTTTATTTGCAGCTGGTCCAGCTCCTTCTGTGCATAGAACTCTGGATGCTCTTCGRACTTATCTTGCTGAAAGCTTAGATCTCATTGACAAGGTGTTTTTCYTTTTCTTCCATTTAGAATCATCTCTGTGAGCCTACATGTTTGGGACATTTGTTCATATACTTGAAATCGACTTCTTTTTGTTTTGGACAACTCTAAGATAGCATCATGCATGTGAATGCGTATACCACTCACTTTGCACAATTGGTGGCGGGTGTATCAGACTGGGCATGCTATGCTCTGGGTCACGGATTTTCCCATGTTCGAATGGAACGAAGGAGAACAAAGACTGGAGGTGAGTCATGCATTACTATACCCTACAGATATTCGGAAACTTGAAAGGCTTGCCTTTCAAAGACAATTCATGGACCTATATTGATTTTTTTTAAGGTTACTTAACCTTACAAGGACAAGACTAATTACTTCTAGAAAATTAGCTAGAAATTATCAAATTCCTGAAACAAATTAAGGATATTTATAATTTCTCCAATAAACCAAAAAGTCATCTACTAAACACTCTTTGCCTTCCATAGTGTTCAAATTTAATCATTAGTAACTTTTTTAAGTCGATACATTAGATAGACTCCCATTTACACCCGGGTTGGATTTTTTCTCTTTAGAGTACCCATAAATGTTTAGAAAAGACTCACTTCCCAATGGCATCCTATCACAGAAGTTCATCTCCAAGAAGATGGAAGGAGAAGAACCACGTGGATGGAAACGAAAGCCTATCATTCTCCCATTCAAACCCTAAACCCTAATTTCTCCTCCATCCCGACGCTGTTGACACGATTCACAGAACTCGGATATTGTTTTCCATAACCAATTTGTGTTTGCACTTGTCACTGACACTTTCGGTGACTCTCAAATCTTTACCGAATTCCTATTGGAGCTTCATTGCGGAAGTTCTGACCCTTTTTTGGCTTGCTTTGGTGCTGCTGTCAACGACGATTTTGAATTCGACTGAAGCGCATTGGATTTGCTGATTTTATCGAAATTCTATTCCGAGGTGAAATTTCTATTCAGGATGTGCGCTGTTGCAGTGAGATCGGCGACGTTGCACTTTTCGTCTTCTGCGCTCGCTCTGCCTCTGGCTTCTTGGAAGGTACGGCATTGGTCTTTCCTTCTGAGGAGTGGATGTGAAGTTTGGTAAGCTGTGGTTTCTTTCCTGGAAGGCTGTCTTCTTGCAATGGAGTGCATTTTAGGGTTCCGAAACTGGTTTCAGGGTATATGACCGAATATGATGCAGGGTTACTAGGAAACAGAATGAATTCGTTTTATACCGGTCTATATCAGTAATAATTTGAACGTTTTAAAACCTTTTGTCAATCGTTCAATGTGTACTTACAGCTTAAGAACTGAGTCTTTGAAATCAGAGTTGATTAATCGCAGTTTTTTGGCTAGTACAAAGCGGAATTACAAGATGGAATTGAACGGTTTCGGGTAAACCTGGTCTAGACCTCCCTACTATGCATTGCTGCATTGAACCCGGCGTCGAATTATGTAGAATTTTTTTTATCATAAAATGGTATCCTCCCTACGCTGGACTGCTTTCGCCTCCATGTTTTTGAGGTGACCGTGCCGAAATGCGACAGGTTAAGCTCTGTGAGCAATTTGGCTTGAAAGTACTAGATTTTTTTGAAACTGAAGAGAGAGCCTTGGGAATTGAAATCAACTGATTCTGATTGAAATTGAGTGAAGAGTGTGCTGTAGACACCGACTTTGTCTTCATCGGTCGTTTAGAATAGAGAAAGAAATTAGCTACAGAAGAGCTCAAATGAGTAGAGCAAAGGAATTCATGAAATGACACAAACACACGCCCTAAAGTTACTTTGGATTTGACCATGAGCAGACCGTCACAAAATGCCAGGTCGTATTCTTTTGAGAATATTCAAATTCATTTTAACACTTCACATTATGCAATTCTCATTACACTGGATATTGTCATCTGTGAAATGGGTGTTTTCACTGCCAATGGTGATTTTAAATCCAACCKTTGTTCATATATCCCTCAATCATATCTGTCACAGTTAGGGTGGTGTCATACTAAGATGCTGTATACTGCACACATCTGCATGTGATGGGTTTCTGACTATACGATGCATTGCTGTATCGAACTTGTCAATTGTGATCGTGATCGACTTATTAAGATTTTCATGCTTTGGATGTAACAACGACGCCGTCCTACACAGTTGTCGCCTGCATGTTGTTGTATTTTCATTTTATTTACCTTACGAGATTTTGTATGTACAGGTGGAGAAGAGGCCCTGCCAGTTTTCTCCAACTTTGGTTAATCATTATGTGGGAGCCAGGTTAAGGATAGCTCACACCAGSTGTGATCGCTCCCAGGGRAAACCACTACCGCCATGCCGGGTACAGGGTGGTGAGGGAGATCCATCCAGATTCAATTTCATGAACAATGAAGACGATGACAAGGAGGAGAGCTTCCTGGAGCGGTTAGCCCGTGCATGGGCAATTCTTTTCCCTATTAAATCCAGCCCGTCATCAAATGCTTCCGTTGCAAAACAGCGTCTCAAAATGATCCTCATCTCAGACAGGTGCTCGGTGAACGACGACGCCAAGAGGAGGATCGTGACCAACATCGTTGGAGCTCTTTCTGATTTCGTGGAAATCGAGTCCGAGGACAAAGTGCAGCTCAACGTCTCCTCGGATCCTGATTTGGGAACAGTGTACTCTGTCACGGTGCCTGTTCGCAGAGTTAGGCCTCAATACCAAGAGTTCAGTCAGGAGCTTGTGAATACGGAGCTTAGGTCGTTTGAWTATGAGGAAGAGGAGGGGAACTTTCGCATGGTGGATATTCGTTTTGAGCATCCGGATGTTGTCCGCCAGGAGGTTGTCCCGGACGTTTTCGAGGATGATCAGGACAGTCAAGATGGATCAACCTCATTTTTTCCAGACTCATAGCTTGGATTTCGGGATTGTACACAAAGAATCTCTTTGATCACATCGACATACTAGCAACAGCGAATGAAGGCAGGAACTCGGGTGCAGAACAGAGTGTTGTTCATTTTCTCCAGATACTTGATCTGCTTTCATGAGGAATCCAGTCTTMCAGACCTGCAACGTACCTGGAGACTGAATACATATCGGCATGCAAACAGTCAGACACCATYGTAAGTGTCGTACAGAGCTGAAGACCACATTGCACATGTTGGTATATCCACTTGCTTGGAAAGCTCGGGTGTGAGCGSTAGGCATTTTCTCGTTCAGTTTCCTGCTGACATTCTAGTTGATGAACTCCTTTGAAAGACCTATTTTTCTTTCTGGAAGGTTTCCTTAATGTTCGTGGTCCTGATGACCAGTGTAAAGGTGTTGAATTGGGATCTTGTATTTCTAAATGTTCACAGTTATTGTGTCTCATCCAATGTATAGATTCTACCTTCGCTTTATGTGCGTCTTTCATGAACTTTCAAGGGCGCGGTCTTTCAAAAAAATCTCCTTTTTC
Organism: Pleurozium schreberi; assembly: GCA_006891605.1. NCBI lineage: Eukaryota > Viridiplantae > Streptophyta > Bryopsida > Hypnales > Hylocomiaceae > Pleurozium > Pleurozium schreberi. Next base: position 43,157 of record VACF01000079.1, read on the forward strand.
GTGGTTGAAATGGAACGTACTCTTGACCGATGATGTATCCCCAGCATGATTGCGGGGAAATACACTTCTACAGTACGATTACGTCTACTACAGTAGGTACGCAGCGTTGTTGCACTTACCCTTTCCATTCATTCATTCATTCATTCATTCATTCATTGTTCCCGCTAGAGTCGAATGGATTTTTCTCTGCAATGGTTTTCTCATGTATGTACCTAGCTACTAGGGCTAAGGTTGAAGACTCTATTTGCGCCACTTTAAACATTTTTAACGAATTGATTATTGGGAGATGTATAGTGTTTTGGAGAGATCTTTATGTACAAAAGTAAGATCTGTTCTACGTCAAGTTTTTATCAGTACCGTATATGAAATTTCTTGTGCAATTTCAATGTGGGAGGTTGTAGTCCACTAATAAGTTAAGTGATAGAACCAACTCTTCAAAGATTAGTGACCATAAACATTTGGTCAAGTCAATGCTTACACCACTTCCTAATGAGTCCAACCAATTGTAAGAATGCATCAGTTGCTGTTGGTGCATGACTGGTGGTTATACAAGGCAATCCAGGGATCCTGCAACTTCCTTTCCTTTCAGAGCATGTAGACAGTTTTAGTAGGGATAAGTGATCTGTTTATTTGCTACATATCTCKTCCTATGATAATGTCTTGCAACCCAGTTGAATTGGCATGGAAAATCAATAACCAGTCACCAACATTTTTCTTGTCATGGTGGAAATGGACAGGAAGCGACTTTGGCATAAACGGTCTTGACAAATGAGGCCATGGATTTGGCTGGACTGGGGGGCTACAATGAAAGGGTCTCCTGTCAATTGCGTTGGCATTAAGCAAGATCATTCCCTTTTGGGGTACTGAGATAAGCTTACATAAGAAACTGCCAATACATTGGGAAAGGAACTTGGTTTTTCAAGCGGTAGGTTAAAAAAACATGAGAAAAGAGTCAAAAGTGACCTGGAAAAAAAAATTACAGCACATGCCCTCACCATTGAACAAGGAATATATGAAGGAATGTAAATGGAATAAAAAGGTGGGATTAGACATTGAAGGGAAGTAGGTACATTGAATGTTAAGACTCATGGCTTTTTGTAGAAGAGACTAGGGTTCAAACCTCAAAATAACAAAATAACAAAATAACAAAATAAAGGGAGGGAGCATCCTCCCTACTACTACCAAAACAGTCATTCCAGTCCAATCTAATGGTAGAGATTTTGACAATTTCTAATATTTCTAATTTTTTTTCCTTCAAAATTTGACGGAAATTCGACGGGCTCTCGATCAAAGTTTGGGTCGCCATTTTTGGCCGACCCAAACTTTGATCGAGAGTCCGTTGAATTCCGTCGCCATGTAGGCATTTAGCTGCCATGTAGGCAGTTTTGAGGGCGACGGACTTTGGATTGTGTTGCGTAGTGTGAAGGGTCGAGAGGCCAAAGTCTTGGGTTATTGGAATTTAATTGACTGAAATCGACGGACTCTCGATCTTGTGCCGTAGTGTGAAGTGGCCCTTAGAGCATCCCTACCCACCTAAAAAAAATTGGGTGGGATGGGGCTTGCAAAATGGGGGAGGGGGGGCATCCATTTTGCAAGCAAAATAGCCCACCCATAGCTTGTTGAGAAGCCAAGGAGGACAATAACAAGGCCAAGAGCAAACTCTAGTGGCGATTATCCATGGRAGGCAATTGACCCACTCATGTTGACTTTTCGTGCACTTTACTTTTTCATATACAATTTGCAAACCAAGCTCGAGGTTTTGGGGTCGGCCTCTTAAGAAGCAGTGGTCTTAGAACTAGTTCAGGGTTTTCAGCAGAATGTTCATTTTTGAAAGATTTTTTTTGAATTTACACTGAGGGCTTGAAGAAATTAAGTAGCAACTGAACGAAATTCGAAATTGAGCTAGTTTTGGGATCACTGTTAAGAAGTGTTATTATCCGTTTTGCAATACAAGTGGGGCACTTTCAATTTGCAAGCCCCCTTGCACAAGTCATTTGTTTTGCAAAAACGGGTGGGGATGCTCTAAGTTAGTAAATACCCGCACATCACTGTTTATTAAAACCATCACAACGGCCAGCAGTATACCGGTAGTACCTCGGAAACCCTAAACCTCTGAAACCCTAAAAACATTGGAAACCCTAGACCTCGGAAACCCTAGACCTCGGATTGGGATTACAAGGCGACTTGAGCAGTGGATGGACAATGAAAGGCAGCCCCCTGCTGCCGATGGAGTGTAAGCTAAGCTGCAGTTACTCCAAAACCAATGGTCCTACCTCCTGAAAGGCCGGCGCATCCCACTGCACGCTGGGCTCCATCGAGAATAGAATTGAATTGAAGAGGTCCTAAGTTTATACCAGCCAGTGCAGCTTTTGAATGGAACCTCGATCGAGAGAGTTTGGCCCCACAGCACGGGATCTCCAATTCTGTCTGTCTGTCTGTCTCTCTGTCTGTCCTCCAGTGAGAGTCGCATATCTCCTTCGGTTATGCTGCGCGCACCCCGCCGGGGCTGATTCAGAAAAGGCCGGGGAGAAATAAAAACCTCATTCATCACTGTCCCCAACATAACATTCTTAACCTTCATTGGGGGGGTCCCTTTTGCTCCTCAAAATCTGGCCCCCCCAGCAACCAATGAGCATCTGCAAGTCTGACAGCCCACTCTCAACCAACGAAGCCAGCCAATGAAATTGCTTCTATTAAAACCTTAATCTTCCCCCCAAGTATATAGGGGAAGATTATACCTCCACCTGGGGGAGGGTAGACACCCAATGAAGAATGTTATGAACTGAATGAAATGGGTCCCCGGCCAAGTGTAAAATATATAATTATGTTGAGGCAATCGAGGCGACTCAAAACAAGCACCATAACCGCATAATTATTAAGTTAACTTATCTTGGAGTGGAAGGCCTTGACTCCTTCGTTTCACTGTTTCATTTCTAGCTGCCATGGCAATATATGCACAGTCACCTTCAGTTCGCTCTTACTATTTATAAATTATGCTGTGATAACAGATTGTTGCTGCGGCCGAGTTTCAGTTAAATAAGGACTTAGCCAAGTGGAGAGAGACGGATTGTTTCCCCCATTGTTTTGGTGTAAGAATTAACGCCACTTGTTTTTGGCTCTGTTTATTGTCGTAGTCGCAGCCTGAGGAAAATGACCCTAGCTAGCTCTCACTTACTTGAGTTTCCAATGGGAACCAATTAAGCTGAGGTTTAATAACCTTTGAATTTGATCTGTTTTCGGCCATCGTAAGTAGTGCTGATACCGTTGTTCACTATGAAATCCAATGAAGCTTTTACATTGGACCTCATATTTATATTAATTGTGCCCGCGACTAGCTTCCTGTTCCTGCGGGAGTGGACATCATGGAACTTATTAGGGGGGCCTTCCGCTTTTCTACCGGGCAAGTTGTCCTTATCTGTGTGCCCAGCCCTGTCGGTTGATCGAAGAGATGGAGGGGAACCCTTGCGAGTCGGCTCCGTGGATTCTTGCTCAAACGGCGGATGATTCCCTTCAATCCCCAACTGAACTTGTCCCTGGAAACTGCTTTTGACCTCTCAGCAAATGCAACTCCAAGTGCAATTCCAATACCAATCATCAGAATCAGAGGTTGCCCACTCAGCTGGGGTCGAATTGAACACTTCTTCAATCTCTGAAACTGGATGAGTGACTAACTAAGGGCCTCCTTACATGTGGAGTCGGGCCGGTGGACTCCCACCAATTCATCGGTAAGATGGGAGTCCGGCTAATCTGGAGTACCGATCTTACCGATGAATCGGAGGCAGTCCACCGGCCCGACTCCACATGTAAGGAGGCCCTAAGGTACTTAATGTTCAAAGCTACACCAATCCTGGATGAGTGAATAGTGTTTTGGCATGTGAACATTAATGCAAGGCAATTGAGGTTTGGTAAATGTGTGGAATCACAAACTGCAACACTTCACATGAAAGAAGTCAGTTGGTCCTCTTTGTTGATCAATCCTGTTTTGATAATGAACCTTATTATCAAGACTTGTGATTGTTTCTAATGCAGGCTTGATCAGGGAGATATCATTAAGCAACAAAGCCACTCTCAGAAGCTGAATAGTAGAAGTACATTGATGGCAAATACAGGTAAGCTTACCATTCTGTGCAGGGCTTTTTTTTTCATTTATGAAGAAGTGCTATAGTGGCGATATAAAATGTTATAGTGGTGCTCCAAATTGCAACATTCATCCACTTATTGGATGTATAGTATGGTTTTCATCCACAATTAGGCAATTTCATCTAATATATTTTTTAATTTCAAAGTTGTTTGGCGATTTCATCCAATTTTTTTGGCATTTTTTATAACCTTTTTTAGCCAGTTTTTTTTTTCTGGTGCAATCTGGCACAAAAAAGCCAAAAAAAAGCCTTGATTTTGTGAATCAGGACCTCCCCTGATCCAGCATTAACCCTAGAACACCGGGCTAGTCACCAGGGAAATCACATCCGTTTTTGGCACCATGTGAATCATTCCATTTAAAAAAAACAAGAGCACATATTGGAGGTTAAATTACTCTGCATGCAAGACCTCCGCCCTTTTCTTTTTCTTTTTTTTGAACAAATGGGTGACCCACTGCATTAAAAAGAAGTAACCATAGCAGCCAAGCCCGAGAGCTTGAGAGCCAAGACTAAGACCTTCCCTTTTCACACAAAATTCCAAGGATGAACATCTACACTTTTGTTCGTCTTACATAGAAGAATTCTCTGTCATGCATCAGACATCTACAATGTCTGCAGCTACTTTACCAGAGTTAATCAAAGTCTATTCCAGTGGATAGCAACAAACGGTGGCTGATGCTAATTTCTCAGTCTCTTGTTGATCAGGCTTTCAGTTTGTTTGTTTTTTTTCTTCTTGAGGTTCCATCAACTCTCTCCATGTCTCCTGCTTGACTTTTTTTATCATGTACTCCTCCGGGGGATCTGTCTTGTCTCACAGATGAGGAATGAGAAAACATGTTCAAATCATTTTTTAGCTCGTACAAATCGTCAAAGTCGTTTCAAAAAAGCACTTAGAGGTACAAAGACTTTCCACCATGGGACACCTTTTTGTTGGACAATGTTAAATTGTTCCCTACATTTTTTTCGTCTAAGGGCAGTTTTAAAGCTTAACCCCTAAAGGTCCAAACACCGTTTTCTGGCAACATAGCGATTTTGGGACAACGCACTACAAATGGAATTTTTATTTCTTTCTTTGAAAATGTTACACAACATGTGCCCGAGGAGTAGCTTTATGGGGCAACAATTTTCATAACTTTTGACTGGATGGTTAAAAAGTTATTGCATGATATGTAATTTCCAACATTCGGCGAGCAACTCAAGCAGCGGCCTAGATTTATATATAAATCTAGAGGATCAATTTCAAATTTTTATTTCTTAAAAATAGTGACTTTTCAAGAAGTTTTCTGAGCTACCCGAGCTGCCCGTCAAATGTTGAAAATTACATATCATGCAATAACCCTTTAAATTATGCAGTCAAAAGTTATGAAAATTGTTGCGCCTTAAAGCTACTCCTTGGGCACATGTGTGAAATTTTCAAAGAAAAAAAATAAAAATTCTATTTTGTAGTGATCTGTCCCAAATTGCTACGTTGCCATAAAAAGGTGTTGGACCTTTAGGGGTTTCCTTAGTGGTATGCACACGTCACACGACATGGATGATGGAAGGAACTATCTATATCATTGTTATTCAAACAATCACTCCAACTTTGTGAAAATCCTTGCACATCTTCAAAACCCAATGGGGGATGGAAGCAACAACCCAATTCCTTTGATTCCATGAATTGAAACCCTTTCTCAATAGGGTTTAGTTTGCAGTTCCATGAACGCATGTAACAGCAGGGGCACTTCTCATGAATTGCAAGGGGCAAAAATATCTACAATTTGACATGGTCCAAGCTCTTGAGAGTATGTGATTCATATCAACATCAAATTCTCAGCCTTCCAATGAAAACAAAGCTTGAGTTCGTGGCAAAAGGAATGCTGGTCCCCCATAGATCGAAATTGAAGCCCACAGAATCTCTTATCATGGCACCTTGCAACTCCAAATGCATGTTCTATTTATATCCTTTGATAACATTCCAGAAACTGCAGCAGCCCGTTCGTTTTATGTGGCCACCACAAGTATGGACTTTTATTGATAATATTGATGCTTTCTTATTCTTCCCCCACCAAAACACCTTCTTTTAGTTACTATATTTTGCAAACTAGTTAGGGGACCCGTGGTCTACTCCTAAGCATAGATATTGATATGTAGCCCCTCTATGCAGTCGGTCTATATGAAGCATATTCCAAAATTTCCAATCTCCTACGATTAATTAATTAATTAATGAAAGTACTACCATTAGCGTAGTACTTGATCAATCTCCTCCCCTCCTACATTTTGACGTAGTAGCAAGTTGTCATGAAATGATGCTGATTTGGTTCTTTTTGTCGCAAGACATGCAACTGGAGCAGGGTGGGGCATGATGGTGTGAATGGAGCTCGAGACTAAAGTATTCTCGCTGAGCCAAAAAGGGACATTGATAATGAAGCAAAACTTGGTAACTGGTAAATTATTAACCCTTAAAGGACGGACCTATCACTGCGGGGAAAGGCGGGGTGCAATATGTAGTGCTTGCTCGAGGAGAAAAACATTGTTCATGCACATGTTTAGCTTTGGAAAGATTGTGCAAACCAATACCCGATATTACCCATTCAAAAATTGCGAGAAGGGCAGCGTGGCACAAAACACTTTCATGTAAAAATCTTTACTATCTTCATAGAATCAAGGCTACCTAAATATATGAAAACAATTAAAGACACTCAATTTTACTTTCCATGATGGTTGACATATGTGCAATCACTTTCTCAAAAAAACAGATGAAAATTGGCCAGTATACACTCACCATATGAGTTTTATTGTCATCCATAGGACAAAAAACATCCTCCTCGTCTTGTTAGGGTTAAGGGGGTTTGCAATCTGCACTTAAAGGCAGCGGTGAACTGACCCCTTGCTCGGCCACTCGGTAAAACCCTGAAATTTTTTATTTCCTACACATGATAGAATTTGCAAGTTCTGAATTCATATTTGCAATGAGAGACCACAAATTAGTCTAGTGAGGTGTACAAGATAAATTAATCAAGCCTTGATTAGGGGGCTTTTTATTTTACTTGCACCCTTGGAATTACTAGGAGTGGCCAAGCGAGGGGGCCAATCCACCTGGTCCTCTTAAAGCGCCCATTCTCTAAAAGCAATTATGATAGAAAGGTACATTTTGCTTTCTTCAACGTAGCAACAATGTACATTTCAGGAGGTGGTCACTTTTAGTGGCCACTACATTACAACTTCAAAAATTTGTAACTAATTCTTTGAAGGTCCGAAAAACATGAAATGACTTAGGTTAGATGCCGATTCCTTTTTTCTTCCTATGAAAATTTACTTAAAATTGTTTTGAGGAGTTTGGCTTCCCTAAAAAGGCAATTAGCTCTTAAATGGTCGCTTGAAGAGCAATCTACCTTAAGGTTGGGTTTAATCTAGGGTTTAGGACCAAGAAACTCTAGAAATTTTAGCAATCCCATTGGTTGAGAGTGTGGATCCCATTGGCTGAGAGCAGTCCTATTGGTTGTTTGGTTTTCTGGACCCGATTTTCGACCTGATTCTAGACCCTAGTCAAAATACGGCATAAGGTAGGAGGTCTATATATAAAGGGCCCATCTAAGAGCTAAAGCTGAAGTTTGGGGAGGTGAAACTTCTTGAAATATTTTTCAAGAAATCATCATTGGAAAACAAGTAGAATTGGCATCTAACCCAAGTTGTTTTGTATTCTTGGAGCTTTGTGGAATTAGTTATGAATTTTTGAAGTTGAAATGGCTTAGGGCTCTAAAGCCATCCACCTCCTCAAATGTACATTGGTTGGACATTYTTGTCAAGATGAAAAAGCAAAATCCACAAATAGTGTATATATGAGGAGGTGGGCGGTTTTAGAGCATGAGCAAATTTTGAGACTCCTACCTTATCCCTTCAAATGGAACATACCRAGATCTTATGAATTAATCAACTAACCTTGCAAATAAAAAATAAGCAATATAAAACACGAGTAATATGATACGGTTGTTAATTCCATATCAATTGTAATCTAGCACAATCTCACCATTGGGATTAATAAGTTTTAATTCCATCTTAGAGTTATTAATGATTTATTTTTTTCCTCTATTATGTCTCATATTATCTACATTCTTGTACTTAATTTTTTTTTAAAGAATGAAAATCGCATTATTTTTCAACTTTTCTTTATTTTTATATACTCAACTAAATTCTTTATGATATAAAACTTTATTTCAAAATTTGTGGCACAAAATTTAAACTTAAGAAGATTCAAAGTCTCATTAAGTAAACTAATTTGCAAAGGTGCCAAAAAACACACGATTTCTTCACTTTGAAAGCATTTATCTTACAATCTATGTGGTCAAAGTGTTTAGAATTTTTCCTAGACATTTTCATACTAGTCTATTACAAGATCTCACACTTAAGTAGGAATGAAAAAACACACCATTTAATGAAAATTCTCTTTCCACTAGAAATGGCAGTTGTGAGTAATTTTTGACAAAAAATTGGGGTTAAGATTTTAACAAGGGTGAATGAAGTGAAGTCACTCCCTATCCCCTCAAAAGGCCCCCACCCACCATGATAGAGTCAGGGTGAACTGGCCCCCTCACTTGCCGTGTTCAAGTCATTCGAAGGGTGCAATTAATAGAAAAGCACCCTATTTTGTGCTTGATTAATGTAACTTGTACATCTCTTCAAACAAATTTGGGGCCTCTCATTGCAAATATGAATTCAAAATTTTCAAATTTTATCATGTGTGGAAAATTGAAAATTTTAGTGTTTCCCCAGGGGCTGAGTGAGGGGCCAAATGAGGATATCAGTTTACCCTGGCCCACTAGAGTATGTGAATATTTCTATTTCTGAATTATTATGTGGATAATTATGTACAATTTAGAGTTGGTATTCAAATCCTATCACATTGCTACCACAATTGATGGCTCGCCCCGGTGGGCTCTTTCTGGTCCTCGTGTTGGGTTTGTTTTCTAGTTGCCTTAGGCACAGCGTGCCTTGGTGGGGCGGTTCCCGCCAACATGTTGGCGCCCCTCTCTTTGTATCTGTGTCTTTGTCTGGTCTTGGTTTCTTGCCCACCCAGACTGCTTGCGGCTGGGCACTTGTATTCTTATCTTATTTGTAGTAAAGGTTCCTTTACTTGTGTCAAAAAAAAAAAAAAAAATCCTATCACATTTCCAAAAGGAAAATTTTACTCATCTGTGCTGCCTAGCTCAAACTCCAACATATTATACAGCTGGGAGTTTCTATTTCTAGCTCCCAGGCCAAGGCCCCACCAAATTAGTATGCCCCCTTCCAATGCCCCTTTGTGGAGAATTCTCAAAGTTATATCAGCTTCCTTCACCTTTTTTTTTAAGCTCCATAGGGACTTATAGTTTATCAACAAATGCAATTCAATTCCCCAATGTCTACTAGCTGGCTTCCAGGATTCACTTGATTCCCATATTGAAGATAACCACGCGAGTTTTATCACAACCAAGGATACGTTCATCCCTACAAGGCTAGGCTCTTCAATTGTAGCACATCCCAACATATTCTTCAATTCGCACCTCAAATTGACCCAAACCCAAAACCCACAAAAGCTTTACGAAACCAGGAAACATACAACTTGTTGACCTATTTGGTGGTACCCGTACGGCCGTGGATGACACTCCCACGGGAATACTCATCAAAGTGCAGCAAAACCGACATCTATGCACAGGACTCGCACACGCTTTCCTTCGATGGCAAGAAGGTGGTCGTCTACGGACACAAGTAAGCYCCCTGCCATTGTTTCACCTCGCAACCGTCCCATCCATTGCGTCTGTTTTTCGATCAGTGCTTGTAGAGGCGATTTAATTCGTTACGTTAAATTGGTGCGATTCTGAGCGCCATAACTGTGACAGGCAATTTGCCAATTGAAAAAAAATGAAGTTAACGAATCCGAATGATCAACATATCATTAAGAATCAAGCAATTGGGGTTGTGGTTGGTTAGCTTGTGAGTGCAGATGCTCTCATTTTCTGCATAATGCTACGAGCTGATAATGAATGAATTATCTGGGCGACCCATTGCAGGGACTTGGCGAAGATTCCGTGGAGCAAGCACCGCGCGGACTACGTGGTGGAGTGCACGGGGAACTACACGGACAAGGACCGAGCTGCGGCGCATTTGAAGGGCGGCGCGAAGAAAGTGATCATCACGGGGTTCAGCAAAGACGCGCCGACGTTTGTGATGGGCGTGAACGAGCGCGACTACCGGCCCGAGCAYAACGTGGTTGCCATGGCCAGTTGCACCACGAACTGCATGACGCCGCTCGTCAAGGTCCTCCACGACAGATTCGGCGTGGCGGAGGCTCTCATGACCACCGTGCACTCCTTGACTGGTACAGTCGACCATCCGTCACTGATTTGTCCATTTCACTAGTTTGCGCATTGAGATTAAAAAAAACATATCCAATAAAACAACCAAATTTCACAAAACGTGGCGTACATATACTGTAAAGTCTAAGTTTGAAGAAACCATTGCGGGAGCAATTTTTGCTTTGCCCCGCTGAAACCCGGATCCTTTACAGAGAATCTCAATCGAAAATTGAAGCCCACCTGAATCTCGTACTATATTTCAACATTCTGTACATATATTTCAACAACAACGACCTCTCAGATATAATCGAAAACCTTCTGAAGTGAACGCTGAAACTGAATCCATTGCAAGCTAGAAAACATGAACGTACTCAAATGCCGTTCTCGGTAACATTCCTTCGTTGGAAAGCTTCGTTTACACAGCTGTTCGTAGGGTCACACTTTTTGCACTTTGGAAATCTGACGAAAACATCAAACCATTTTGGTTGATAAGAGTCGAGCGCAATTGCTAATTCTTGGTCCGATTGCAGCGACGAAGAAGAGCGTGTCAGGTCCATCCCTGAAGTTTTGGCGCAGCGGGGCCGCGGCTGGTTTCAACCTGATTCCGAGTTCCACRACAGCCACCCAAACCGTGGGTCGCTTGATCCCGTCTCTCCAGGGCAAGATCCGCAGCATGGCGTTCCGTGTGCCGACCCCGGACGCGTCGCTGGTGGATCTGACGGTGCGGCKGAACCGACGCGTTTCGTACGAGGATGTTTGCGGAGCCATTCGCGAGGAGGCCGAAGGGAAGATGAAGGGCGTGCTGGGATACTGCGAGGAGGATCTCATGTCCAGTGAGTTCATCGGGGACAGCAGGTCCAGTGTTTTCGATGCCAAAGCGGGGTTCTCGATGCAAGACAATTTTGTGAAGATTGTGGCGTGGTATGACAACGAGTGGGGATACAGGTACACCACTCACACACCTCGCAAATTCCTCAGATTCCTTTCGATTCTGCCCTCTCAAAATCCATAACTTCCTTCAGATTCCTAAGATTAATAATGTTTCAACGAACACTGAACTAAACGATGAAATCCGATTTGGAGATCGATCGATGGCATGAAAAAAAAACACTGAATACCAAGCGCCAATTGTACGTCTTTCAGGTTTCAGAACACATGTCCTGAAATATGAATCCATACCCGCCCTGAATGTTAGACCTTTATGTTCAGTACATACATACGTCACTATTTCTGGTGCCGGAATTGCGCAGCTTTAACTAAATTGACGTTGTACGTCCATTGAAAGTTAAGGTTAAGTTGAATAAGAAGTAAATTTTTCACTGCCCATTTTCAGAAGTGGTTCATATAAGTATACGTGCACATTATTGTAGGTAGGTACTTGCAAATAAGCGTTTATATATATAACCTGCTCACGAAGGTGGTAGTGAGTTACTAGTATAATTGCTTTTTACCCACACAAAGTTACTGATTTCAGAGCTTCTACATTTTATTTGCTGATTCCAACTCATGTGTTCTCTGTGTTTGCAGTCACCGGGTGGTTGATCTCATCATGCACATGGCATCTGTGAAACACTCTCGGTACCATTTTTGAACACCATAGCTGAAGACAGTACGTCCTTTTCCAAATACGTACGCGTAGGATTCTGTTGAATATCATAGAGGAATTGAAGTCAGATTTGCGATGGAAATTTTTGTCTGTCCTTCGTGCACATGCAAACTTAGGTAGCAATTTAGGTTGGTAGAAACATTAATTTTGTAGCAAAGCTGCAGAGGTGTACATTAAATTAATAGCAAAGTCTAAGCTAGAGAAGGCGAAGGTGTCCACCTCCGTGAAGAAGGGTAGAGATGTCGCAACTCTTTTCCAAGTTTTACCCAGGCATGCAGAATCATGAGCTTCGTGATGTTTTCCATTTTTTCAAGAGCAAAAAATTTGGGAAACGATAGAAGAAGCACTTTTGGCTAAAATCAGGTTAAGCAATAACAAAAATCCTCGGATATTAAGTTAGTTATTCACCACCAGGACTCTAAAGCAAGTTATTCGGGATCAGTCGATCATGTGTTCGACTAGCTGTTGGTTTCATGTTGTGAATCATGTCTTGCCTCTTCCTCAATCATGATGCATTTCTGGAATTTCATAATTGGTTTGGACAAACAAAACCATATTAATTAAACGGTGTGTTTCAAACTCCGAAAATTTGACATCCGAGTGACAACGCTCTTACTAGACTATATCTAGCACTGGTATAACTCTAAACCGCGGGTCTGGAAATGTGTCAGTTTCTTAAGATTTTGACATTTTAATAAATACGATTTAATTATTAATCTAATTAATCAGTGCGGGAATCAGTGCTTATTGAATCTCGGGACTTACTATTGCGACAAAATCATTCGAAAGTTATTGTCACTGGCATGGGGCTTTGCCAGAATTATGTCATGAGCAATGGTAGTAAGAATTTACTTATTCTATGCACATTCTGAGTTAAAAAAACAGAAATTTGTCATGGTTCTCTGAATGATCTTAGAGAAAGTATTGATCATCTTACCATTTTCTTGTGGTAAATGCCGAACTTTTAAAACATTCTTCAAAGGAGCTCCTAACATCTTGAACCCGTCTGCTAATTCAAGAAAAAATCAAGTATTCAAGATGCCTTCAAACTCCCCTTTCTCCTTGCCTTCCAAAAGTTTGCCCAAGGAGGCCAGTCAGGCCACTCATATTAATCAAATTCTCCCTCGAATGTCATTTTATTTATACTGCCCATGTGATTCAAAACCCCAAAATTGTGACATTCAACTACTCAAAGCTCTAAATACTTGTACCGGTATAGATCTGCATTTCAGGGCACCGGCTAAATTGAAAAGAAAAAAAAAAAATCGTGAATCTTCCCAAAGTAGCTCCTCAATTGACAATTGCTAGCAAGCAGAAGTAAGGTTTTGCATACCATTCTCCATCATTTTGATTGTGCATCAAATCATATTCTCGTTTATTTTCTATGTTGTCAAATGATCAGAATGATGGGTTCATAGAACAGCCTTAGAATGTTACGTCCTACAAAAACCCAGAGAGGGCCATTAGGCTCAAGAGTTTGTTATAAGATTTAAACCCTCCTCCAAACTAGATCAAGAATGTAAAACCCTAGCTATAGATTTGCAGCTCTCTCGTGATTCTGCAAAAGATGTGGTTATGATTCAAAATCGCCGGCCCTCCCTATTTCCAACTGCAGTACGTGCACCATGTGCCGATGGAAATTTCAAGAGTTAGTATAGATTACACCTTTCTTTTTTGTATAAGATTAACAATATGACTACTCTAGCCAATATTTTGCCTTTGGCTAATTGATATGGACAAATATTGAGGAAAAACATTTTGCTTTAAAACAATCAATTATAAAGCTGAGGTTCCATTTGTAACGTACCTTTGAAAGTTCAAGATACTTACTTCATTGCAACTAGGCATACATTTGCACAAAAGGTGAAGAAAAGGTGGGGTATAAATAATTTCAATCTTTTGGGGTTGGAAGAAGAAAAATGAAAATATTACTCATGCGAAGATGAATATCCTTTCTATGATTGAGAGTTTATTTATTCAAAGGAGGAAAATATAACATTCAAGGAATAGCAGCCTCTAAAGTTTTGTACTCACTAGAGAAATCCAAAAAGCTTATTATCAAGTCCACTATGTAACTATAAAAATTCAAAAAAAAATTTAAGTACAAGAAATGAAGCCCAAAATTCCATATACTCAAGCTATAAAATTCTATCTAGTTGCATTATGAAAAATTTGGAAGTATGGACTTCGGATTTTTCTAGTGGCACTTGATAGTTTAAGGAACAATCCACTTGCAATGTCAATCATGTGCAACATTGGATTAGGGTGAAACTTTTCCTCCTTAGATTGATGCAAACACTCTCTTTGAATTTGAAATCTTTCCCTCATAAGTTCTTTGTTCACCAAAGAAATCATAAAGTTACACAACTTCAATATGTGAAGTTTTATCTTCTATTCTACTTGATAAGTGCTCAATCAACCATTCATGGAACACATTTGGTGAGCAAGGTGCCAAGGATGGGCAACCAAAAATTTGGGGGCACTTCTAAAACAAATGTAAACTTTGAGCACATCAAGTTTAGCAAGCAATGGTGTAGATGCATATTTTAATTTACAATATAGACTCGGAGAGAAAATTGCACCGCTAGTCACCAGGAATGGCTCTCGGCCTTGGAGCCAACAACGTGACATCCTTGGTCAAATTATCAAATCCCTCTTTTGCTTCCAATGCCACTATTTCGAAGCTCCCATTCTCCACCAAATTCACCAACTTCACTTGCAAATTTGCCACCAACACCCCATAATACCCCTTCACCAAGCTCATCAGATACAAATACATACACCTCCCCGTTCCCAACATCTTAAATTGTCGTCTCTCCCAATTCAGATTCTCCATGCTACTATTTGCATTTGACACCACCACCATTGCCTATGAGAATTACACAATGAATTACATTTCATTAGGTAGAGAAGGTTGAAGTACATGATGATGAGTTAAACCCTTACATATACTTAAAGATCACAACCCTTATTGCACAAYACATAATACAAAACTATTAAATGCAAACTATCACTAAAGCAAAACCCATCTTTTTCCATTCCAAAGATCCAAACCTCTTATCACTTCTCACTCACCGGAGGCTAAAAATGATYTAATGTTAGTAACCAAGTCARTYCCAACTATTGTCGTTTGCAACTTTTTTCACTCACCCCWYGTTTTGTTGCTATTTYAGGAAATGRAAAGYGATAAGATTTTGTAGTAGTGTATATATCAACATCTCTAACACTACGTCTAGGGTATATTGTAGGTCTAACATCACCTCCCCCCGCGGCTCCACCTCCTTCCCCTCGTCGTCAAACACGATGGCCATCAACGATTGGTTCCGCGGCCCCCCATGAGGATTGCACGCCACGCTCAAGGAGACCACATACTCCGCATTCTCACGTGGAGTGTACATGGGCACACTCACAAGGTGTCCGCCACCTGCGCGTGAGTTCAAGTGGAGGACGAAAGTTGCRTTGTCRCTCGGAAGRGGAGGGAGGTATACGGAGGCGTCCCAGAGTTGGACACCGCCGTGGACGCACGTCCAATACGGGAGTTGGGTGTTGAGGCCGTGCGCGAGCACATCCAAGACAGGGTACACGTTGAATTGGATTGGGTTGGCGGAGAAGGAGCCGCCTCGCAATAGGTTCGCGGCATCGGAATGGGCGCCAAGGAACGGAGAGTCCTGGATGGGGTGGGAAAACAAATTATGGAGTCAATTTAACACGAACATGTAACATAACTTTAAAATACATAACAATAACAAATAATAAATCATACCACAACATATATTCCAATCTATGACATAAGAAGTACCGATGATCACCACTTATGGAAAAATCTTGTAATGTCAAGTTCATTAAATTGACACTGTTTTGGAGTCAAATTGTGTGTGACATATATGGACAAGATGGTCTAAATTTTTCAAGGACATATATGGATTTATGTTTCACAAACACAAAATTATGATTTAAAGAGATGGAAATATGGGAATTGACTGCCAGTTTAATGAAATGGATTTTACAACAATTTTTTTTTAATTATATGTGGTGATTTGTTGCAGTACATCTTATGGTATGGATTGGTAAGTGTTTGTTAAGTCTGTGWAGGTATATACACATCTCTAACATTCATATTGGATTTCTCATGTGTTATAATAATGCCAATATCGTTATATTGGCGGTATTCCACACACAATTTTGACATTTGTGTTGATAATTGTGCAGCTTCAAAATGCAAATTGCATTTCAAGATTGGGTGCACGGGATTTCCACCCGGTCATTTATGGTTTCCTTTTCATTTTGGGCTTCCATTTCTTGAGGGTTCATGTGCCATTTAAATGGAATTGCATGGATTTATCAAAAAATGGCGTTAGTATTCTTAACGCATAATCTGCTCCAGAAAACATTCGTCTATGCAGTAATCTTCGCAAATAAGGTAGGAGGTCCTAAAATGGAGTAGGTTTCGAAACCAATCACGCTCTCGAGGTACATTTTGCACTCTCCAATGTACAAACAATCTACTTTTGAGGAGGTGGTTGGTTTTAGAGCCCATTGAAATGCACTTTTCTGCAACTTCAGAAATTCATAACTAATTCCACAAAGCTCCAAAAAATATGAAACGACTTGAGTTAAATGCCAATTCCACTTATCTTTCAAGGAATATTTACTGAAAATTATTTCAAGCAGTTTCACCTTGCCCAAATTCAGCTTCAGCCCTGAGATGGGTGCTTTATGGACTGCCTACCTTACTGCAAAAGTTAAGAGGTAAGGGCCTTAACCTACCCCATTTGTCAGCCACAAGAATACGAGCAGCGTGATGGGCAGTTGCAAGCGCAAGTCACGGCGACGACGGCGCAGTCGCGGTTTGCATCCCTCCATGCATCTCCTTCTCTCAATTTGTTCATAATCTCAAACCTCCAGAGCTAACTTATCATCGTCTTCCTCTTTCTGCTGCTTGAGCACTCAATGGCTTGCTTTGCGACGAGCGCAGCTCTTGTAGCTGGATATGGAATTGTCACCCTGTTTGAGATACCGTCCCTGGAAAATTGTTACAGATGCATTTGTTACGAGAATGTTGAAGGAACTGTTATAATTCCTTTAAAGATTTTGACATTAAACTGTTTTCTACCGAAGTAGTTATGTGCTTCAATATAGGGTTGTTAAAAAAAGCATAAAATTTGTTTACTTATTTTTTTGTAAGCAAGAAAGGAGTAATGTGAAGACATTGCAAAATTCGGGGAAAAAGATGTTTCAAAATTAGGGACAAACATCTCCATAAAAATGTGGATATACCAGATGTTGAGAAATCGTCATAAAATTGTCATAAAAAAGATATAGAAGTTGCATGTACAATAAATAGTGAAATTAGGTTATCCGGCCTCAGTAATTTCTGGACATTCCACACTATATAAATATTTTATTGTTATTGTATGAGAATGCACTACTTTTGAATTAGTTATTGGTGTAGTTGGGACTCATAAACCTCCATGTGTACAAATGGAAGTATTTGTAGAAGTATTTGTTGAATTTCATGGCTTGTAGAGTAACTTTCTTGGGGGTAATGCAACCTAATTATAAACTATGTAGAAAACTTGTTGAAAGAGGCTTCCTTAACCCCTAAGGGTCATTGACTATGCTTTCACCAAAAACGCTCCAAAACTGCCATTTCTAGTGCAAGTACCAAATTTTAAAAAAAAAAACATTTTTGGACAAAAGTAACCGTAGAATCTTGTATCAAAATACTTTGGAAGGTGTGGAAAAAAATTCAGATTTTTTCACCATGTGATTTTTTCACCATGTGATTTTTTCACAAAGAAGATCGCAAGATATCTGCGTTTAAAGTGACAAAAATCCTTTTTTGAGCCCTGCCAATAAAGTATGAATTTGCTAGGAATTTTTGAAGTGTTCAGTTTTCCATGGCCCAACAGGGTGTGTAGACCACCGTATAGCCAACAAAATCTAAATCCATAATGGTCATCTCACTACCTAATGCAATCACAATATTTTCTAACATGGAATGCCTAAAAAGTCAATCCTTGTAATGAATTTCACACTGAAAAGTTGGAAGTGCCTTATGTGGTCACTAGTCACTCCATCACTACCATGTAAGACATTGATTGTGGCCCAGATCTCACAAAACTAAAAAAAACACAATGGAGCCACTTCATAGGTGACCACAATGGAAGAAATAACCGCAATGGGTTGTCTTACCTTATACATGGCGTGATTAACTAATTAATCTTAGACTAAGGTAAGATAGCCCATTGCGGTTATTCCATCCATTGTGGTCACCTATGAAGTGGCTCCATTGTGATTTTTTTAGTTTTGTGAGATCTGGGCCACAATCAATGTCTTACATGGTAGTGATGGAGTGATTAGTGACCACATAAGGCACTTCCAACTTTTTAGTGTGAAATTCATTACAAGGATTGACTTTTTAGGCATTCCATGTTAGAAAATATTGTGATTGCATTAGGTAATGAGATGACCATTATGGATTTAGATTTTGTTGGCTATACGGTGGTCTACACACCCTGTCCGGCCATGGAAAACTGAACACTTCAAAAATTCCTAGCAAATTCACACTTTATTGCAAAAATATAATTTCAATTGCACTTGTTGTTTCTCACACTTGTCTTTAAGTGGGGAAAAATTTGAAAAATTTCAATAGTAGCATGAGGCCAAACTCCAATGGGTTGTCTTACCTTAATATGTGGTGATTACTTGGTCAACCTTAGACACAGTCAGGATACTTATATACTTTGGGGGGGGGGGTTGAAAAAGTGCCAGGATGGTGATCACTTAAAATTTGGTAAAGCATTTTATTTCTTTGTACATCCATCTTTTATACCATAAAACACTTTTCAATCAAATTCATACACTTTTTCATCCAAATTTGACAATTTCATCCATATTTTAAATTGGATTGAAACTTTTCTGGCGAAAAAAAGATTTTCACTATGAAATGGTGCTTTTTGGCTCCATTTCGCCCCTAAAAAAGGGCTAGTTTGGACCTTAAGGTGGGAGCACCTAGTATCGCACATGTTCCTATTTATGGGCCCTAGACTCATCCAATTGTGTCCCTAGACTTTGGTGAATGTGTCCTCGAAATGTTTAATTGAGATTGGCTCACACATGTGAAGGATACATACTTAACTTTGATTTGATGACAACTGATTTTTGCCAAGTTCACATTTGGATGCACCTATGGGACTATTTCAGTGGTCTAGGAAGTTGGCGCTTTGAAAAATCATAGAAATTACATACAAGTATACAACATCTGAAAAAGCTAATTTTTTTTCTTGAATATTCATGATTTTCACTCACTAATACTACATAAATATATTTTTGGGGAAAGATGCCTCCAACTATGCTGAATTGCTTACATTGACAGTTTTGAGTGCCTCCACCTTAAGTTAGCCTACAACTACTAACTCTACAAAGCTTCCCTGAGCAATTATTACGTATGAAGCTTGAAACCCTATAACCTGTTTCCACTTTGCACCACTAGTACCAACCAGCCCTTTTTTGGGGGGCGAAATGGAGCCAGAAAGCACCATTTCATAGTGAAAATCTTTTTTTCGCCAGAAAAAAGTAAACTTTTTTCGCCAGAAAAGTTTCAATCCAATTTAAAATATGGATGAAWTTGTMAAATYTGGATGAAAAAGTGTATGAATTTGATTGAAAAGTGTTTTATGGTACAAAAGATGGATGTAYRAAGAAWTAAAATGCTTCACCAAATTTTAAGTGATCGCCATCTTGGCACTTTTTGAAAAACCAAAAAAAAAGGGCTGGTACCAACCATTCAAGCAACTGTGTGATCTGTGAGTCTTTGTAAAGAAGATCAGAGGTCATGAATTTCAACTCAAATATTTATCCTCAAAATTAGCAACATGAGCCCCATTCTCAAGAGACTCGTTAGTAGGTAGTCACATCTTCTTCTTCCCATTCTCAATCTTCAAACAATGAGGATGTGGCACTCTCTCTTTGAATTGCTGAGGGCTCATTCTCTCAAGCTTGAGAATTTTATTTTTCCTCTAAAGGTGAAAAATAGGTTTGAAGAATTGGGAAACCGTGAAGAAGGGAATCACACCTCTTGCATGGAGAAGCCTTCTTTTCACTCCACACCTTCTAGAAATTTCATTCTCAAAGAAAGAATGACAACCCATATTATAGACTCATTCCATGATGTGGAGTGTTCATCAGATGTTGTCAATGCACATAAGGTAACTCAACCTATGACAAGCCAAATGGGAGCAAGCCCATCACAAGCTAAATTATTCTAGTGGTGCACATTTAAGAATTGGAATGTATGGTAGAGGGACCCATTCCTAACGGGCGCCCCATTACCAATCAATAGGGTGTTGTATTTCCGACCAAGGCGGAACAAGTTTCCATTTTCTCCTTGGAATGTGTGTTTTTGATTTTTTCAAGGTTTGAACCAATAAGTTCAGGATACATAAGTGAACAAGAAAGTAGGAAGCAATGAGCGGGAAAGTAGTTCTTGAATGATCGGAATTGGATGATTCTAGATGTTGATCATGGGTCAAGCCCAACTTTGTCCTTCCAAAATTCCTAGTAATTTCATTGTAAGAGATAAAATTACCAATTTTTTTGCAATTTCCATCATTTCAGTCAATGCACCTCTGAAAATATTTGCTTTGCCTAACACTACCCTAGATCATGTCTATAATTGCTTATTTGATCGGTTATGGGTCCCTCTACCATACACCATTAGTGCAATTTTGTCTATAATGGGTTGGTTCACATTTGGCCTGTCATAGGTTGTGGTACCTTACATTAAGAAAAGAATGTACTTCATAAGAAAAGAAGAAAATTACAATTTTCAGAGCCTCTCAGAAGTTTTCATATTGTTATCTTGCCATAAATTATTGAAGAATTAGAAAATCTTATTTTTTGACAAAACCTTGTAAATGTTGTGATATTAGAAATGTATTATACTTTGTTTCCATTTTAAAATAGAAATTAGATCTAGTTTAGTCATTTATTTTTTATTTTTACCTTGAATTAGATTGAATAWGAACATAATTAACTCTGATACAAACACTTGGGGGGATGCATAGTAAGTTACACTAATTGTATTACAATTTGTCAAAAAATTGTCAAAAAAATCTATCTCTCATTTACAATATAATGGGCAAATTCTGAAGTGTACAATCTATTTTATGAGGCACTAGATATTTGTACCATTTTTTTAAGCGGGATGGTGAAGTAGTAATATGAAGTCTGCAATTTTACCGTGGGAAAAACTTTGGAATTTTTTATTTTATCACCAATGATAATAAGTTCAAAGAGGTGATGAATACAAGACACTAAGCCACAAACTTTGAATGAATATACTTTAATGTCTTGCATTTTTTAACCTCTAATTTTTTATGCAGTTTGGGTCCAAAACTACTTCAAGATACTTTGTGTAGAAGTCGAGGCTAAAAAATTCATCTATGGTTATTTTTGAGCAAGGGATCCTTGGCCTAAACTTCAAAAGTAGGCTTTTTTTAGCCTTTCCTAGAGGTGAATTTTTGTCTTTCAATATTTGGAGAAAAAGATTGTATGTCCCATAACTAGCGTATTTAAGTCGATATTGGAAAATGGGTTGAGAATACATGGAAAAAAAATTGTATTTGTATTTAAAATCATTGTAAAGTAGAAAAGGTACAGGATGACAAAAAAAAAACTTAGTAGCTAATCACTTTTACAAGAAATTGAGAATTATCAATCTTGTGGTGCAAATATTTTTGTAAATAATGTCTATCCTTTTGTTATATTATTATTATTATTATTATTATTATTATTATTATTATTATTATTATTATTATTATTATTATTATTTTTATTTTTATTTTTATTTTTAAAAAAATTGACTCTTCTAAAATATTACATGTTTCTCCTACCTTCATTGCATGCAAAATAAATAAAAACTAGTATTTTTATCTATTTATTTGGAATTGAATGGTTCATGTGATATTTTTGAGTAGCTATCAATCTATACAATGCAATGAAAGTAATTCATCTTCTTTAGTATGTACTCTTAGTTTTCCAATTAGACATTGAAAATGAAAAAGAAACAACAAAAACTTATAACTTATGCAATATTTAATGAGATTACATGAAACAAAGTTTCACATGCAGATCAAGATTACTAGCATCCATCCTAGACATGTCATTCAAAAAATCCAAATTATTGAAGTCAATAGAGGCTATGGAGTTCAAGAAAATCAAAGTTGTCTCCTTAGTCAATTAGGGCTTGATAAGTGGAATCATTTAGTACATTTGGGGGAATTGTACAAGCTTTCCACATCAGCAAAAAGATTTTTTTCCCCAAATACAAGGAGACAAATATAAAGACTTGCACCTGATTTTGTAGTAACTACTCACATATTTTTTCAAAATCACCTACCAAATTTTGGGTCTTTGATTTCAAACGTGAATTGAAAAACTTCATATTAGATGATGTGAATCAACAAATAAGTTCCTGTGTTTTTCCCACGGGGAAATTTTTGGAATAAAATCTCTAAAGTTTATGAGAGTTTCATACTCCTCATAGCACAAAGCTTATTCTAACACTTCCTTGGCACCACTAAAGAACAAAACCCTCCAAATTGGTTTAGGGTTTGAATGACTAAAAAGGTTCCATTTATTGACTTTAATTGTTGACTGTTAAGCAAGCAATGTGAAACAAAGTTAGTTTTTCCAAAGATTTGTCATCAATTTGCACCAAAGTAATGGGTTTTGCACCATGCCCATGGAACAAAAATAGTAAAATCTTCAATGAAACTACTAAAAAACTTCAAGTTTAAGAAAATCTTTAATGAAATTGTTAGATCGTAGATGCAAACATAATTCTAGATATGTGATATGTACTAATTATGTGATATTTCTATTCTATATGTGGATGAATGGTGAACTTTGGAGCTCCACTATAACATTTAATATTGCCACTTTGGCACTTCATAAAAAATGAAAAAAACCCATAAAAATAACTTATGTGAAACAAAGGGCAAGGTGGATGCATACATGATTTGAATTCTAGATTCCTCGCTCAATAATTAAAATCAATAAGTGGAGTTGTTTAGTGTTACAACCCTAAACAACTCATTTTGGAGGGTTTTTTAGTGGTACAAATAGAGACCTTTCTTCATGCAAACTCTCTTTTTGCAAAACTTGCACTAGTGGAGTTCATAGATGGGGCCAATTTAAAGAACATTCTCTAAAAAATAGTATTGGGAGTTGACATCTCTAAATGGCAATTCATTGCACCTCTCTAACATGCAAAAACCTCCCCTCGTACAAAGTCTCGGCACCTTGGACTAAGTTAACCCCTAAAGAACCAAATGATTATTGAACGTATGCAATTAATCTCAGGTAGGTGCGTGCGTATGAAGTCATTTTTAATGGATGTTCTTCAAATTTAGATTCTAGGTCTAAACATATACCCCCTAAGAGGAAATATATAAATATTTTTTCCAATTAGGTGCCCAATTCAAAAATAATGTTGCCGTAAACTTTTAGGCAGCTTGGGCAATGTATGCAAAACTGCTACTTTAGGGTTGAAATTTGGCAACTGTGTAATTTACATGATACAAGATGCAAATGTCAAAAAAATAACCATGTGTAGTGTGAATTTTTATTCTAGGTTTAAAGTTTGTTGCCCCTATCGAGCTAGCTCAAAAAAAACTTTTCCTCCTAGCTTCAAATGTTATAATCTTTCAATCCATGCGGTCACAGTTTTTGAAATCTTTTTCACGCATTCCCATAGTAGTCTACTACAAATTTGTACGGTTGGATTTTGAAGAAAAAATATTGATTTTTTTCTCATTGCCCAAAAAAAATGGCAATTTTTCACAATTTGTGCCCAAAATGAGCCTCAGTCCTTTAGGGATTAACCTCTCACTACCTAAGTGACCATATATGGTCGATATGAAATTTTAGGCTCATTTTGGTGTGGGCAATTAAATTCCTGCGCCCGTTTTAAATTGAAATTGGACAATTTTGAAGGTTAATTATTGGAATCTTTTATTTATTTCACTAGAAAAAGGTAAACATTTGATTTTGAAGAGGTCTTCAAACACATACATGTAGCATTAGTGAAGAGTAAAGCTTGCAAATTTTTCTTTATTACCTAGCTTTGAGCAAAGTTTGCCAATTTCACTTGATTTGAGATGTAAAAAATTATACAAATCCGTTTGCTTTGAAAATGGCCCCAATAAAAAGAAAAAAGTACATTAGGAAAATTTTCAGCCTTGCAGAGGGCTGTTAAGACTTCATTTTCGGCACCCCTGCAGTGCTAATACAGAAAAATAAAAATAATTTTTTTTTTTGAAAAATAATTTTTTTTGAATATTTTTTTTAAAATTTAAAAAATTTAAAAATATAGTCAATCTGACGTGGCGCTGATGTGGCACTAGTAGTGCCACATCATATTCCAATTTCTGAAAAATAAAAAATACTTTTATTTTTTTATTTTTTTCTGTAATTGTACCACCAGGGAGCAAAACTCGCGACCTCTTGGAGGGCTGAAAATTTTCCTAATGTTTTCATGATTTTCACCATTGAATATTCAAGTGCTAATTTGGAGTTATTTGCGATCTCTATTTATAAAAAAAATTGCAATACAACAACTGCAAGGTGGATTCTATAATGAATTTGATAGCTTTTCATGTGAAATTAAGTTTTTTAAAAGTGTATTTTAGAATGCCAGCACTATTTGTATTTGTTCATGTCACCTCCAATCCCAAGAAACTTTTAATTGCAAATTTCTAAAACATTGTGGTGGAAGGACATCAAAAAACATACATTTCCTCTATTACAATCTCACAACTCCTTTACAATTTTAGACTCAAAATTGGTATGTATACTAAGAAGCAAGCTCTCTAAAAATCTATATAGTGAGATTTTGAAAAGAAAAGAAAAATTCCTCCTTGATGATCTACAACTATAAGCCCATGCTCTTTTTTCATAGGAAAAACGTCCTTGGAATGGCATACGCATTTACGCGGTATAGAGGGAGTAAGTTTGAGTTTGGGGATCGACGTTCAGGGAGAAGCCACGGCATGCTAAATTGCAACTAAATATATACCTGCTCCATTACCAATTTACTAGTATTTAACTTGCAATTTAGCATTCCGTTGGATTTGGAGATAGTAATAATGTCAGCCTTCATTCATTACTTTCCATGATTGCTTTCCGATTGGCCCGCCTTTCTTTACTTTCTCTTTTTTTTTCTTTTTTTTCCTTTTTTTCTTCCGGAAAGAAGGGTGTGAATTAAGTTAAAAGCGGCCAGGAACTGACACTCCTTGTAGCACAAGCAAACCAGGTGAAAATAAAATGAGCAATTCTACATAGTAAGAGGCATCTTTGTCAAGAAAATAAAAATATGGTAGAGGGACTGGTTTCCTAATGTGGGCCGTCTATTAATTCAAAATAGGCATTTAAATATTTAAATATTAGTTCTACAATTGCAAGTTTGCCAAGTTAGGGTTAACTCAAAGGTTGATTGGTAGTTAGTTTTTTAGTTAGTTTTTAGTTTTCTATTTGCTTTTAATTTTATTAATAGGCTAAAATCAATCTACAAAGGCAATAGTGAGGACACTTAGATTAGGATGATATAGGAAAATATATGGAGAGGATGTTGGATTTGTATTATGAGGGTTGTGGATGAAGGTGAATTTGCTAAAGCAATAGCAAAGTTGTCTTTTATTTAAAAATGAGTATTATTGAAGATGGATTTTAATTAATTGTTGTGATTGGGTTGGTGTTGGAATAGAGGTTTTCTTGAACATAGGTGTTTTTGATTTACAAACAAGCATTGCCATAGCTAGGAGCCCCGTGCTTTTTGGACCGACTACAAACTTCGCAACACTGATAACCGATCAAATAAACAATTATGGACATAATCTAGGGTAGTGGTAGGCAAAGCAAATATTTTCAGAGGTGCATTGACTGAAATGATGGAAATTGCAAAACCTTTGGTAATTTTATCTCTTACAATGAAACGACTATGAATTTTGAAAGGCCCAAGTTGGGCTTGACCCATTATCAACATCTAGAATCATCCAATTCCGGTCATTCAATAACTACTTTCCCGCTCATTGCTTCCTACTTTCTTGCTCACTTATGTGTCATGAACTTATTGGTCCGAATCCTGAAAAAATCAAAAACACGCATTTCAAGGAGAAAATGGAAATCTCTTCTAGCCTTTGTTGGAAATACAACACCCTATTGTTTGGTGATGGGGCGCCGGTTAGTAATGGTCCCTCTACCATAACAAGAAAAAAAAAATTTGAAGTGCTAGCAATTGAGAATCGTGAATTTTCAAAATAAAAAATCAATTTATGAGTAAATCTCTAAAGCCACTATAATAGCCACATAGCTTGGTCATAAAACTAAAGTTTAACCTAGAAAGGACGCCGCGAACGTTTAGTGTCCAACGAATGATAGAGTATATTTCTGTGTGGGACAAAAGAGCAACTATTCATCCTTGGAATTTTGTGTGGAAAAGAGAGATCTTCTAGGGTACTTTGACTTCAAATGAGTTCAAGTCACTCCAAGTCATTCCAAGGATGCAAGGAAAATAAAAAGCCCCCTATTTCAGGCTTGAATGATTTACCTTGAACACCTCTCCTAGTTAATTTTTTGAGGCCTTTTGATTGCAAATATGAATTGAGAATTTGCAAATTCTATCATGCGTGGATGACATGAAAAATTTCAGGATTTTCCAGAGTGTCCGAGCAAGGGGTTAGTTCATCCTGGCATTAGTCAGTCAATTGCTGGTCATGGTGAATACCCCCCCTCATTGCCCCTTTTTTACTCGTGGGGAAAACACATAAATCCTTTAATCTGCCACGTATGACAAAATTTGAAAAATCTGAATTTATATTTACAATTAGAGGCTCCAAATTAGCTAGGGGAGATGAAAAAATATGAAATTGATGCGGCACAAAATAGGGGGCAATTTTTGCATTCACCTTGAGACAGGGACAATGAGGGCCAGGGTGAACTGACCCCCTCATTGCCCCTTTTTTTACCCCTATAGGAAAAAACCAAAAATCCTTTTATCTACCATGTATGACAAAAATTGCAAATTCTGAATTCATATTTGCAATACCTTGTGATAGGGCCGTCAGTTGCTCACTCACTCGGTATTCAGTAAACTCTTATCCGTCCGCAGCCCTGCTGCCCAGCTGATGGGAACTTCAGCGGAAATAGAACGGGAGCACGGGAACCAAATGTTGGGAGCGTGATACCGACTGATGGGAACCTCGGGGAACGTGAAGATGCGGTGGAGCGGTGCCTCCAGTCTTGCTTGGCATCCTGATCCTCCGCCGAAGAGCATGGGGGGCATGGCTGACGTGTCACCAGCTCGTAGGTGTCGATAATAGGGRTTGCCGTTATTTATTGCCGTTRGGTTGGTTGCTTCTCCCTGAAGGAAAACTAAAGTAAGTTAATATGTTATTTCACTACTGCAGGAGAGCATCAATGTCAAGCAATTGGTAATCTAAATTTGATGGAAGGTAGGTCAGGGAGGCAACCCATTTATGATCAAATAAGCAATTGTGCATATTTGAAGCGCATTGTGCATATCAAATAAGATTCTAGAAATATATGCAATCCTTCCAAACTCTATTGTTGTACATGGGAAAAATTCCACATTCAAAAACGAAATTACTATGAATTTTTTAGTGGAAGATTTTCTTCAACCTATAATGGTGATATAGACCTTTCTATTTCTTATCAGAGGCTAATTGCAAAATCAACCAAGAGCTAATTGCGATATTGAGAGCCTTACAAACAATCATAATGAGCCACAACTACTCTAGGGACTTCACCATAACTTCATGGAAAGACAACAATCTATAGATTTGAAATTGGGGAGTGGGGGGGGATGGTTGCCCACTCCCTCCAATGGGTTGAGGCGAATCCATCTCTTACTTGCCCAGAAGGAAAAATGATGAATTTTTAAAATTTTCCATGCATGATGAAATTTGGAAATTTGGAATTCATATATGCAATTAGAAGCCCCAAATTAGCTAGGGAAGATGAAAGGGATAAATTAATCAAGCACAAAATAGGTGGCATTGTTTTTACCTACACTTTTGGAAAAACATTGAAATTCCTTCTTTTCCACACATGATAAAATTTGCAAATTTTGAATTTATGTACGTAATCAAAGGCCCAAAATTAGATATGGAAGGTGTAAGAGATAAATCCATCAAGTACAAAAAGGGGGGCTTTTTTTAACCTATACCCTTCGAATGAAGAGGGTGGCAAGCAAGGGGGTCGGTCCAGCCCGACCCTCAAACACCAAATGACCAAAAAACTTTACTGAAGTTAATAGCAAACTCAACATAATAGCTCAAGAAAAGGGTTTAGGGTTTGGAATTTGAATCAATGAAAAAATCCAATTAATCAAACAATTAAAAAATAATTGAAATGAAATTGGCATCACCTTTGGTAAGAGAAAATGACCCTCACAAATGAAAATAGTGCCAAGGTGTTAAGTCAACCCTTTGAACAATGCCATGGATGTTTATTGTCTCATGGATGATAAAGAATCCTTCTATGTAGGACAAAAGTATCAATGTTCATAATTGAAATTTTGTGTATAAAAGGGGAGGTCTTGCATAGTAGTTTGATCCCGATGCCAATGCTCTTGGTTGTTTTTATAAACAAATGATTTGCAAACAATAACAAAACGGTTGATTTCTACAGTGACCAACCCGACCTCTAAGAGTTAACCCTTAAACATCGAGGCAAACATTTTTTAACTGATGTATGGTATAGAATCTTTATGTGTAGGACAAAAGTGCATCTATACATCCTCAAAATTTTGTGTGAAAAGGGAAGATCTTGTACAATATTTTGACTTCCAATGAGTGATTTTCAATGTTTTTGAAGACTAGTGATTCCCACAATTTCAAAATGGATGATTTCCACGGTCACCAGTTCACCCTTCAAGGGTTAAAGAATGAAGGCATGAAAAAATAGTTGAACATGGCTGGGCAGGAGAGAGTGTTGTTGAAGGATGCAACTTGAGTTCTTCACTCCACAGTGAATGATATGACTTAATTTACGTTAACTTTGTAATATGCAGTTTGGAACCAAAATCTGAACTCAAATCCAATTTGACTGTGAAACTTGAATGATCAACAACCTTCAGTATACAAATCTCTTTGCTTGTACTTAAACAAGGAAAACCTACCGGCACGCAATCGTTTATGATTGTTTCATCACATTCTCCATCTAGCAAGACATTTGAGCAAGTTTTGTCCATTTGAGCAAATGCCAAATTTGTCACGATTAGTTTATGCATTTGGTTCTACATGATATGCAATGCACAAAAGATATGATTGTACACCACTCAACCTTCTAACATCGTTGTGGACGCTAAATATCTGATGGATGACAAAGAATCCTTCTATGTCTTTATGTAAGACGTTCATCTTTAGAATTTTATGTGAACAAGGGAGGTCTTGTACACTAGTTTAACCTTCACTAAGAGCTATTGACTTTTTCTTAAGCAAATGATTCACAATGAACTCAAAAGGATTATTTCCAAGGTGATTGACGACACATCTTTGCAATATTAAGTTTACTCAACCCATACATTCATATGAAACATTTGTATGAATATGATGCAAAGTGTACATCCTCGAGCAAAGTAGTGAACTATTTGATCAACTATCTCTATTGGAAATGCTTTGTTGTTGTTTATTCCATATAATTCTTGACTCTCTATCAGAATGCTCTATTTCTAACCTTCTAAGGTAGAAACCCCCAAAATCATCCTTGTTCCATTCCTACCACTAAATGTTTTTCTAGACTTTAGTATATGTGTCCTCCAAATGCTTAGCTTTGATTTGATGATGCATTTGAAGGACACGTACTTATCTTCGATTTGTTAACTGAAAAATTCACTTCAAATTTCACCCCTTCCATAATCAAACATTATAAACTTTCAATCCACATTTGGTATTGTTTGTGTTTGTTTTTACTAAGTGATTCATAACACATTTGTTTCAAGATTGTATTCTTATAATTTTAAATATGAATAAAACTTATAATTTTTTTTTCTTTTTGTTTAATTTAGAGCAAACTCCAAAGAGCTCAACCACAAGCCTTGGATGTAGGAGACGAGTTTTTTCATTAACCCTGAAGGATAACACTGCGTTTTGGGGCAGCATAGCGGTTTTGGGAAACTCACTACAAATGGAGTCAACTTGACCCAAAAAATGAATCCAAAGAGTTACAACCATTTTGGACATTTTTTCATACGAATATGGCCTTCTGAAGTGCAGCTGCCCGGATTTTTGCAAGAATTAAAAAAGGATTTTTGTCACTTTAATCATAAATATCTTGCAATCCACAAGGTGGAAAAATCTGAAATTTTTTCTACATATTCACACAGTAGTTTACTACAAGATCCTATGGTTATATGTATCCAAAATTGTTTTTCTTCTAAAATTTGGTGCTTATACTAGAAATAGCAGTTTTGGAGCGGTTTTGGTGAAAGCATAGTCAAAGACCTTTAGGGATTAAGGTGAACTAGAACTTTTCAATTCCACCCTCATATACTTGTGGTGTAAATTTTCCTTCTTAAATATTCTACTTATGTACAAGAGTGTGGAATTAACTCCTAAAGGACCAATTTGTTGAATTTGGCAAAATAGCAATTTTGGGCATGTACATGTGATTAGAGATCTTTCATGTGCACTAAAAATTAGGACATTTGGAAATATGACTCAAAAGTTATGACCTCGTATGTTTTGGTTCARGCATATTTATAAAATCTCTATTTTAAGAAATAAAAATTTGAAATTGGATTTTTAGATTTGTATTTAAGTAGAAATCTTTGAATCATTCCATTGGGATCAATGAGTCAAAAGTCATGAGGAATTTATGTTTGCCAATAGTTATGAATATTCTACTCTATTTTTTGTATTTAAAAAATAAATTAGAATCATTGGATGTAGATTATTTATTACAACATTGTAACCATTGGGATTGGCGTTTTTTCAATTCCATAACTATATTCTTAACAACTTTGTATTTTGAATCATTATATACTTCTTTCTGCTTACTATTTATTTACTATATGTTGTACAATTTCATTTCCACATGTTCTCAAGTTAGTATACTACAGAATCCAATTGTTACATATGTCCAAAATTGTTTTTCCAATGTTTGGTACTAATACTACAAGTGGCACTTTGGGATCATTTATGATGAAAACATAGTCAAGGACCCTAAGGGGTTAAGAAAGGTGGCGGTAATAGGTTAACTTGCTTGATGTGCCATATGATGCATGAAACCAAAATTTGTCCTCATGACCACGGGAAATGGCAATCAAATTTTACTTTTTTTCTTCTATAAAGTCCCATTGTCTCTTTGATAGACAAAAGTATGTTTGTGTGCTTCAAATATTATCTCACTTTAGCAGAGTGAATTTTTAAACTTTTGTTAAATTAAAAAAAAAACATAGCAAAATTTAAACATATATTTTCATTTCAAATTGTGCCCAACTAATAAGTWTTTTTTGTATTCTAGCTTCCAAAATTCTTAAGTCCAATAGGTGGATTATGAATGATTTCTAGAGTTTCTTGCCACAGCTATATAAAAATGGATGAAGTACATTTGAAGAYGTGGAAAAGAAAATTTTGTCTATTTTCCAATGGTATAGTTAGCATGTTCACTTGTTGATATAATTTTTGTACAAGGTCTTAGATCATTTCATGTAGAGATAAGAAAAAAAATTGAAACTTGCAAAATAAACTTTTGATGTTGGGGTTCTTTTAGACCAGAGCTTGTTTTTGTTCAAAACATCTAAATCTACATTTCCTTTCCTACTAGGTTTCCTTAAATCCTATGGTAAGATCTTTGATAAGATATACAACTATTTTAATTTTAATTTTTGTTCCCAGTCCTTTGTATTAGAAATGACAATTTTAAAGTATTCTTTTGGTAAAACTAATTATGGAACTCTGAGAGGACATGATATACCTCCAAACTTGCAAWTACTATGAACAATTTCTATTAAAAATCTATCATACAAAATCTATAGTGAAAGAGAAATTCCACAAATTAAAATAGATTTTGCACAACTAAATGATTTTACAACCAACAATATAATTATACCCTATTATTGACAAATATATAGCAATAATAATTGCACATCTTGGAGTATTGTACCTAAGTGAATATTTTTAGCACTTTTCTATTGAGTATTTAATTTATCTCGATCATAAGGTTAGATGAATGCTAAACATAAACATGAATTGAAAGATTCTTTTATCCTATACCAAAAGTTTTTTTTCGTGAAAACAATTCTCCAAAATTTTGGCATCAATTTTATAAGTCCAAATTTTTTCCATCTAAGTCTTTGAGCATTCAAAGTGCAATAGGTATATTGGCCTAATGGCCTTCTAACCTAATAACTAATGGTTTTTGAACAACAAATAATTAGACCTTGAAAATTGTTTCTTTGGAAGTACATCCACAAGAACATAGAAAAGATACAAGAAAATTGAAAATTAGACATTGGATAAGTACTTAAAAAACAAGGGCAAAATTAGTATTATAGAGGTCTTAGCTAATCACAGTTAGTTAAGCAAAATTTATCCATAAAACCCCCACATTTGGCCACATTTAGAGTGTCAATGGCCAAATTTGCTTTGATAATTGTGATTTGATGAGACCTTTATAAATTATTTTTTGACCTTGCTTTTAAAGCACTTTTCCAATGTCTAATTTTGATTTATGTACCTTCTCCAAGTTCTTTTAAATGTGCTTCTAAAGAGACAATTTTCAAGTTCTAATTATTTATCATTCAAAAGTTAGTTATACAAGTAAAGAGCCAATATATTAGTTGCATTAAAGATGCCCTTAGATCATCTCCAATGCAACATGAAAACACATGTGGCAATTGCATGATGAAGGGTCTACTATAAAAAAACATGCTCCAATGCAACAAGCATTGGTCACTTTTATTCTTACACTTGTCATTTTCCATCAACTTGGCATTTTGAGGGAACATGAAGAGCGTGCAAGGTGGCACGCAATAGCTAAAGTCAACAATGTCATACCTTTTCAACCTTTTTTTCTTATTTAAATAAATACAAGCTTTCATTCTTTGTACGAAAGGCCTATATTTAATATAGAATCTTTTTTCTTTCTTTCTTTTTATAATGCGGTAAAGTTTCATTTGAGGTTTGGATTGCCGGCTTTACATTGAAACAATTTTTTTTTCAAAAATCACTTGGACAGAATGAGGTCCACTTGGCTCCACTTCAAAATTTGGATATTGTGCTTGTAACTACTAGAGATGTTCTTACCCCGGTACGATAACCACCTCTTCAAATGTACACTATCTAGAAACATGTTTTTTTGGTAGCCTTCAACAATGTGCAAACATTGTACACTTTAGGAGGTGGGCAATTTAAGAGCCCTATGCCATCACCACTTCAAAATTTCATAACTAATTTTGCAAATCCCCCAAAATATGAAACTACTTGATTTAGATGTCAATGCCACATGCCGTTCAAGAAAAATTTACTGAAAAATATTTCAAGAAGTTTCACCTCCCCAAAATTCAGTTCCAGCTCTTAAATGAGCGATTTGTGGAACTCCCAGATTAGTCTTTATTGGCCCGGTAAACAGTCACACGGTAGATCAAATTAGAAGTACCGGTACCAACAAAAGTCTGCCCCGGACGAAGGGCAGGCAGAACGGGCAGGCAGAACGGGCACGCAACGAAAAGTTTCGACCGCCCGGACCTTGGGTTTTGCTTTATATATACGCCCTCGTCCCCCTCGACCTCGTAAGAGACCACCACAAGCTCTCTCTCTCAACACTTCCCTCACGCATCCGTTGCCCATAGCGTGACGGAATCGCCCCGTGGAGTCTTCAATTTTGCTCTTACTGGTTCCTTCTCGCGGTTGCGTATCCAAGCAGCTTCACCGCTTCGACTTTGGTACATATTTGGAACTCGGAGCTTGCTCTGATCGTCACAGCCCTGCATTGGGGATCGCTTCCGAATCGTTAGTGAGGATCGCCTCGCGCAATATTGAATCGGGCTCTGCGAKTTGGGTCGCGAGGTTGTGTGTCCAGGGAGCTTCACCGCTTCCAATTCCGTCGAGAACCTTGGTTTTCGATARCGTAACTCGTCGAGGTTTTTCAATCTTGAGTGAGGATTCGTGCTGCTTTTGAGATGGGGTGGGGAGGAAGGGTGACGGTGGGGTTAGCACTCCTTTTGCTTCTGGCCCTCGCGGCGCAGCAAGCGCAGGGCGGCAGGGCGATCTTGGACTACGACGCGGTGCAAGGTGACGACGATGCGGTGCTGGATGTGTTCCACCGGTGGATCGAGCGCCACCCGCGTGTCTACCGCTCGCTCAGCGATAAGCAGCGCCGTTTCAAGATCTTCAAGGAGAATTTGCTGTACATCCACAACCACAACAAGCAGCAGAAGAGTTACTGGTTGGGGCTGAACAAGTTCAGCGACCTAACGCACGAGGAGTTTCGGGCGCAGTATCTGGGCACCAGGCCGGCTCCTCGTGTTCGCAAGGATACCAATTTCATCTT
Source organism: Pleurozium schreberi (assembly GCA_006891605.1). Taxonomy (NCBI): domain Eukaryota; kingdom Viridiplantae; phylum Streptophyta; class Bryopsida; order Hypnales; family Hylocomiaceae; genus Pleurozium; species Pleurozium schreberi. Next base: position 77,794 of record VACF01000079.1, read on the forward strand.
CGCCGACGTCGAAGCGGCCRAGAGCGTCGACTGGCGGGAGAAGGGCGCGGTGTCTGAAGTTAAAGACCAAGGCTCTTGCGGTACTACACTCAAACCCTAATAGAAGCTTCGGAATTTGCACCCTGTGTGGATTCCGGAGTTCCACTTTTGGTTACATCATACTGTGCATCAAGTCATACATCTGAATTTGGAATTGTAGAAGTGCCTGAGCCAAGGGCACCTTCATNTGAGGATCGCCTCGCGCAATATTGAATCGGGCTCTGCGATTTGGGTCGCGAGGTTGTGTGTCCAGGGAGCTTCACCGCTTCCAATTCCGTCGAGAACCTTGGTTTTCGATAACGTAACTCGTCGAGGTTTTTCAATCTTGAGTGAGGATTCGTGCTGCTTTTGAGATGGGGTGGGGAGGAAGGGTGACGGTGGGGTTAGCACTCCTTTTGCTTCTGGCCCTCGCGGCGCAGCAAGCGCAGGGCGGCAGGGCGATCTTGGACTACGACGCGGTGCAAGGTGACGACGATGCGGTGCTGGATGTGTTCCACCGGTGGATCGAGCGCCACCCGCGTGTCTACCGCTCGCTCAGCGATAAGCAGCGCCGTTTCAAGATCTTCAAGGAGAATTTGCTGTACATCCACAACCACAACAAGCAGCAGAAGAGTTACTGGTTGGGGCTGAACAAGTTCAGCGACCTAACGCACGAGGAGTTTCGGGCGCAGTATCTGGGCACCAGGCCGGCTCCTCGTGTTCGCAAGGATACCAATTTCATCTTCGCCGACGTCGAAGCGGCCRAGAGCGTCGACTGGCGGGAGAAGGGCGCGGTGTCTGAAGTTAAAGACCAAGGCTCTTGCGGTACTACACTCAAACCCTAATAGAAGCTTCGGAATTTGCACCCTGTGTGGATTCCGGAGTTCCACTTTTGGTTACATCATACTSTGCATCAAGTCATACATCTGAATTTGGAATTGTAGAAGTGCCTGAGCCAAGGGCACCTTCATRCTAAAGCTTTAGGGTTGCAAGMCCTCTGTTTTGCCACCGACCAATWTCTCCKGGATATTGTGCCGYCCATATATCCTGAGGTTCCATGTTTAGTTTTCGCTGACACTACATGCGTGAATTGATACGTTTGATACGTTTGCAAGCATGGTTTAACCTTTTGTCTGAAGCTCTCGGGTCACAGGTCTCGGCATAGTCACCGACCATAGGGAATYTCTTACTTTTTCAATCTAGAATAGATAGTCTACCTTGAAAGCTCATTGTCGATTATTGTAACTTTCGAAACTCATTCTTTTTGTTAATAACTGTAAGACATGGTTTCTTCTTTCTATTTYGTTCTTCTTCTTACATCCCTAGGTTAGAGCTCTCGGCRTTGCCACCYACTCTTGGGAATTGCTGTAGAGGCTATGTGGATACTTAATGTGGGCGTTGCTAAATGTGCAGGAAGCTGCTGGGCGTTTTCGGCAGTTGGTTCAGTGGAGGGAGTGAACCAAATCGTGACCGGGGAGATGATCTCTCTTTCGGAGCAGGAGCTGGTGGACTGCGACAGAGGCCAGAACCAAGGTTGCAACGGTGGTCTCATGGACTACGCTTTTGAGTTTATCATTAAGAACGGTGGGATTGACACCGAAAAGGATTACCCCTACAAGGCTTCTGATGGCCGCTGTGACGAGGGCAGGGTAAGCTCCAATTTTGCATTTGAACACCAAAATTCCAGGCACAATTTTTTTCTCGTCGACATGTGGACAACCTTTAATCTACAACCTCTCTTGTGAGTTCAACATGAAAAGAAAAGCTTGAGAGGGTTTTGATGACCATTTTGGTGCTAAAMTGTCTGGATGTGAATGCACACTTTTCAAAAGTCGCTCTTTTTACGAAGTCGCCTTTATTGCTCCTTTAGTTTCATTTCTGTGTCGATAGCTTTGGATCTGATGGGCGACCTTTTGTGTTTACAGAAGCAAAACTCGAAGGTGGTGGTCATCGACGACTACCAGGACGTGCCAACGCAATCAGAGAGCTCGCTTCTGAAGGCCGTCACGAAGAATCCTGTTAGTGTTGCCATTGAGGCTGGAGGCCGTGACTTTCAGCATTACCAAGGGGTACGTATTTGTGACCCAGTTTTGTGTTTTCTGTTTAGCTATTTAGCTTGGTTGCGTACATGTCTAATTTCTGTGGGTTGACTAAAACTATAAATGACTTTGTTAGAATTTTGTTACAAATACTAACTTACACCAGGTTCGAAAATATTCCAGTGTAGCCCACAGTATTTGCACTTGTTGTAGTTCAATTCTTTTCACTGATATGTTTACCATCTGTTTCTATTGCTCCGTATATTTCATGCCGAGGTATGAAATGACATTTATGACATTTATGTGGGGACAGAATGAATTAGAATTTTTAGTTTTGATGGGGTTTTGTGAACTGTATACGGAGTAGCTMTATTGTAGCTCTTTCTAGTTGCTCTGGAGCAATGTGGTCCCAGTGAGTCCTTGCATTGACAACATGCTTCTCTGTAGTGAATGTGAAGAAGTTTGAGTATGCTGCTACTTTTGAAAGCGTGTGTGCGCGCCAGTAAGTGCCAGAGTCTGTCGTATTGTAATTGCTGTGGCTAATTGTGGTTTCCCCTCATTGTGGACAGGGTGTGTACACTGGCGCTTGTGGCACYAACTTGGACCATGGAGTCCTGGCTGTCGGTTACGGCACTGACGACGACGGCAAGGACTACTGGATTGTGAAGAACTCATGGGGTCCCAGCTGGGGAGAGAAGGGGTTCATCCGCATGGAGCGCCTGGGGACCAGTGACTCCAACGGAAAGTGCGGCATCAACATTGAGCCCTCATTTCCCATCAAGAAGGGCCCCAACCCTCCTCCTGCACCGCCCTCCCCTCCCTCTCCCATCCAGCCGCCGTCGCAGTGTGACAACTCCCACTCATGCCCAGCGTCCAGCACTTGCTGCTGCGCCTTCAACATCGGCAAGTACTGCCTCCAGTGGGGCTGCTGTCCGATGGAGTCTGCCACTTGCTGCGAGGABCACTACCACTGCTGCCCTTCCGATTATCCAGTTTGCAACTTGCGTGCYGGACAATGCCTCAAGGTACAATCAATTCCACATGGGACCTAATTTCATTTTATTTTGTTTGTTTAGAGTGTTCCAGTTATCACTTATTATGGGAATGTGTATTAGTTAAAAAGCCCTCGTCAAGGAAGGGGCTGTAATCTTGAATTTTTTGCACAATTTGGACTTTTAGGCGCCTCTACTGAGGTGCTTGCAGTAGTTGTGTCCAACGGTATAAGCCTTTCTACTGTAGTACTTTCGTTGTTATTCTCATTTTAATTGCTTACTTACAATCGGGAAAGGTTATTGAAGTCACATTCAGTACGTTTTTGGAGACTGAGTAGCTGGGTACTGATTTGTGTTCGTGTTTTTTAATGTTCCAGGGCAGCAGCAACCCATTTGGTGTGCCAATGTTGACGCGCACTCGCGCCCAATTCAACTGGCCYAAGTTTACTGAGGAGCTTGAAGACGTGGCCTCTTTCTAAAGTAATCTACTTGTTCGTGAGGGCTCAGAGTTCTGGTACTGCCGGTCCAGAGGGAGGATGTCAGAGGTTCTCGTTACCTGCTGCAATTCCTTTCATTCTAAAGCAGATACTCTGAGCTTCCAGATTGTGGAGGGAACCTGTCATCTGCGTTTGCGTTCYGCAGTTCCCAGCGTATGTTGTACGAGGAGTTCCTGTATTAGCTTGGTTAAGTATTTRTGAAGGTAGTTATTATCTTGTGCTCGGTTGTATAGCTAGTGGTGGAGCACATGCTTATTTGTGTGATTGGTTTGTATATATGAATTTATGTTAATGAAATCGGAGGTAATAGTGCTGATGAATTTTCAGCTCATTTGTAGAAATGCTCTGTGGCCCAATGTCCATCTGTCACTTGCACAACATGTTTACAATTGGCTCTCTTCGGTGTTCCGTCTCCACTTTTCTAAATCAGGCCCCTTCGCATGCAATGAAACAAATGGTGTGTACTAATTTAGATCGGTTCTTTGATATTCTGTGCACCGGAGCAGTGGTGTATTATAAGTAACGAAAATTGCCATACGAACAGCATGATTACATTTCCATTAGCATTCTTCACTAAATAGTGAAATTGGGTTGCCCCTCACTAATTTCTCGACATTCCACACTATATAAATATATATTGTTACTGGACAAGAATGCACTATTTTTGAGTTAGTTACTAGTGTACTTGGTTTATAAACCCCATGAGTGCCAATGGAAGTATTTATAGAAATATTTGTTGAATTTGATGGCTTGTAGAGTAACTTTCTTGAGGTAAGGCAACCTAATTGTAATCTTTTCTATTCAAAACTTTTGTGCAATGGTGTGCAATTGCAAATCTTGATATTCTAGTATTTGAGGACTCTTGAAAATAAGACGCAAATACACTAGATCTTGGAATTGTAAGATTTATATTTGAAGTGCATTTAAGAAAAATATGTGAAAAGAGGAATGAAAGACTTCAAGTCATTTTCATAGTTTCAACACACTCATGATCTAGTATTACAATCTTTCAATTCACAAGTGATATTGTATAATTTTTTTTTTCATGCAATCTTGAGCATGTCTGGTTTGAATTTGAGAAKCTACAAAAAAAGCCTCAGGCAATAACCCCTAAATGCCCAAGGCCTGTTTTTTATCTTCTAAAAATTTGCTCCAAGTTGAACGAAAATCCAAGTTGAACGAAAAAAACAACATTTTGATCAATTGTATCAATTTTTTTGAATTGTCACTGTACAAATTCAAGCTAGACATGTTAGAGATTACATTGGAGAAGAAAACACAACATCACTTATGAGTTGAAAAGATTATAATGTTTAACCAAGAGGGTGTCAAAACTACAAAAAGATTTCAATCCACTTTTTTCCTAGTGAATCTAAAAACTTTGTCAATCAAAATATACGAGGTTATAGGGCCCATCATGTACAACCCCAATCAATTTACAGGTTTTCAAAATCTAATCTATATTTTTCTTAAATTAATTTCTTATGCATTTTTGTCTCCAAAATTTAGTGTATTCAAGGCTCATTTCCAAGAGCCCTCAACACTAAGAAAAGTCAAGATTACACAGGGTGCCCTTGCACAAAATCTTAAGTAGAAAAACCATATTCATTTATTTTCTAGATCAGATTTTTGATGCTAAAGCTAGACTTTAGTAGGCATCTACCAAAAATACAAACTACTAAAACTAGCAACTTAATTAGCTTTTCTTCAACTTCAAAGTTTTGTCGACACCACATTTGGGCATTTAGGGGTTAAGGGATTTATTTTGTATTTTGTAACCTCCCTAATCTAATTTGGAGTTTGAGATTCCAAATATGGTTTCAAAATGGTCAATTAGATTTGTGCATTTTTCCACAAGTTTAAAATTCCATAAGAAATGAAGTAGTGCTAGCCCTGATTGTTCACTTTTGACTTCAAATTTCTTTCTAATTCACATGGAATTGCATCAAACTATAGTTTTCCTTTTCACCAAAATTATTTGTACTAACAATAGTAGCACATAGTGCGATACAATTTGAAATGGCATTTCCTAATGACCAACATATTGAACTCAACTTCCTCTAAAGGGAATTCACATCATGTTGTTTATGTAGACACTGGAGTTGGTATCCATGCAGTCTTCACAGAGTACCAATCCTTACTTGTTTTGGCACCTTGTCCCGCATAACCTTCACAAAYATAATCACAACCATTTTTTYYTYMAWTTYMAMCMAYWMYTTTWT
>VACF01000080.1:0-60135 GCA_006891605.1 Pleurozium schreberi
AGCAATCTGTTGTTTCTTAGAGAATCTGAAGATACATCTTCATGACTGATTTAACCCTTTGATAGCATCCTCTTGGTCTTCAAGGAATCTCCAAGATTGATTTGAAGCCTTCTGGTTTAAAAGGAATCTTGACAATAATATTTCCGAAGCTCATTTTATCCTTACTTGGTAGCCTCTAGATCTTTAAAAAAATCTAGAAGATAACATCTTCACTACAGATTTAGCCTATAAATGTCCACCTCTTGCTTCAAATATTGACAATAACATCTCCAATACTAATTCATCTTTCAACTACCAACCTCTCACTTTTCAAGGAATTTTAAAATAACATCTCAAAGATTGAATTATTCCTCAAATGCTAATGTCTTGATGTTCGGGTTATTGAAGACAATATTTTCAATAAACAACTACCAAGTATTATTTATTTATTTATTTATTTATTTTGTTTTTAATCTCTGAAAAATAAATTTTCCAAGCTAAGTTTTGGATACACTTAGATTCTTCACTATAAAAACTCATGGATTATTCATCTTTAGAGAATCCGTAATCTCTAAAATCCATAATTACCAACAAATCCTAACAAAACTACTGCAACTCTGCAGTAGTTTTGAATTGTCATTCAATCTTTATTTGAATGACATTAGATGTTCCTAAAGTAGTAAGCAAGATACCCATTTCCAAGGGCAAAAACAAAAGTGTGACCTAAAAAATCTTGAAAATAAATACATATTGTATTCAAGACATGCAAGTTATGCACATCAAAATTAGGGCATGGTTTTAAAGATCTAATAAGTTAAACTTTGAAAAATAATAATCAGTTCATATGATATTTAAAAAGTATACAAATAAGTGTTTGGGAAGCTCTTCCAAATCATGAATAAGATTCAAAAGTATCTATGACAATTCAATAATTTAAAAAAAAATACTCTAAACATCCAATGTATCTACTTGAAGATCCTTATTCCTTCACAAGAATGAAATCAAAACCCTTTTATAGACGTTGTGGCCATTTCCAAGCCGATTAATTACAGAATCCTTCTATGTAGGACAAAAATGCAACTATTTATCTTTGAAGTTTTGTGTGAAAATGGGAGGTCTTGTACAATAATTTGACTTCTATGAGTGTTTTTTTTTTTTTTTAAACCAGTGATTTACACATTACCAAAGGAATAATTTACAGGATTAATAGCCCATCCTTTGCAGGTTAAGCATTGGGCTTATGCTTTTATTTAAAAAAAACATTTAAATTTTTTTAATTTTATGATGAGATCCAAGGAGTAGGCAATTTGAGATCATTCCATGAGTGAACCTCGTCCCTTCCTCCAAAATAATGTTGTCAATTCCCCTTCATCAAGAGAAGGTGCAAATTTGGGGTATTCTCTAAGTTCAACGATGGCTAACCAAAGTAGATGGTGTTTGGGCCTACAACTGGGTTTGTTTTTCAATCGCTGTAAACAACAAGTGGCAAAGTCTAGTAGCCTTCACATGTTTTTGTGGTTGGTCGTAAGGAGCCTTAGTGCCTCAAAGCATTCCCACGGTTGCATTGTAGGACACGTAAACTTGATAACTGACCGGGCCGGGCGCAAGTTCCCTTTGGCAGAGACGGCAAGGTAAAAAAAAAGGCTGGCCATGGCCAAATTTTCGGAGCAGACGGCAAATTTGTGGTTCTTGATTATGGCGCGGTATATGCTTTGGCACTAACCTCTAGGTAAGGTTTATAGACTTGATTACAATATTCCATGTACAAAGATTGCAGTGCTAGCTTGACCATCATGAGGCAAACTGCCTTCTTCAAAAACCACGCCTATTCCTCTTTCCGTCTGTCTAGAACCGATTTGCCATAGGGCAAGGCAACCACACATGCACCGGTTGCCGTCCTCAACCACAACAAATCGACCCTCGTTGAGCTTCTCCTCCGAGCCAAGTGTGGAGATGCTCTCACGGCTCCTCCCAAGCCCTACCACCCTTGGGTCTCTTGTCATTGGTTAAGGTGTTAGGTTTGTAGATTAGGAGGGAGTCCTATTTCTTTACTCCTTGCTAGGCTATGGTAGAGGGACCCATTCCTAACCGGCGCCCCATCACCAATCAATAGAGTGTTGTATTTCCAAGCAAGGCTGGAATAGATTTCCATTTTCTCCTTAAGATGCGTGTTTTTGATTTTTTCAAGGTTTGGACCAATAAATTTATGACACATTCTTGAACAAGAAAGTAGGAAGCAAGTAGTTCTTGAATGATCGGAATTAGATGACTCTAGATGTTGATCATGGGTCAAGCCCGACTTTGGACTTTCAAAATTCATAGTAATTTCATTGCAAGTGATAAAATTACCAATTTTTTTTGCAATATTCATCATTTCTGTCAATGCACGTCTAAAAATATTTGCTTTGCCTACTACAACCCTAGATCGTGCCGAGAATTGCTTATTTGATCGATTACAGGTCCCTCTACCATACTTGTAACTAGTTGGTAAGTGCTTTTATCTTTGCAATCAAATACCGTTTCATTTGTGTTAAATACAAATGAATGATTACTACTAAAATAAAATAAAATAAAATAAAATAGAAAAAAAATTGTCAATTCCCTTGTGGAACAGACCGAATGTTCAGTTGCTCGGACCAAGAAAGGTGGACTAATAATTCCATTGTCATTGCCATCAATAAAAGTCCCCATTCATTGCTTCAAACGAGAACTAAATCATTAAGACCCCACACACACACTGGGAATTTTTTTTTTTTTTTTTTTTCTTTTTTTTTTTTGACAGAATTTTAGTTCTTCCTACTCTTCAGGCCCATTAATTTTCACAATGTGTAACTATGTAAGGTAGGAGGTCCATAAGTGGACCATCTAAGGGTTGGAACTGAATTTTAGGGAGGTGATGCACCTGGAAATATTTTTCAATAAATTTTCCTTGAAAGACAAGAAAAATTGACATCTGGCTGAAGTCATTTCAAATTTTTTGAAGCTTCATGGAATTAGTTATGAAATTTTGAAGTCTAAACACCATAGGGCTCTAAAAGCGACCACCCCCTAAAATGTACACCATTGATACATTTTGATAAATTGAAGAAAGCAGAATGTACCTTTGAGGCATGTTCCATTCAAAATGCCCGATCTGAGTTCAAGCCTCCTACCTTACCCTCTTCCCAAAAATCTAATTTTTTTTTCCGATCGGGTGCATGGATCAAAAGTTATGTTGCCTTGAACTTTTCAAACAGCTCCAGGTAGCATTTAACTAGTCTAACTATGCTGCACTCAAAACTATGCATTCAAAAGAGGCCATCATTGCCTAGTTGGCCCTCTTACATTTGCTTCATCCACCCACCCACCCTGAAAAATCCAAACCAAAAATACTTTTATATGAATATAGTATATGGCGTACACAAGTAAAACATATGGATATGATATACAGACTAAGGGTTTCTATGACAGAATATTGTTATGATATGATATATAAGTACAAATATTAGTATGCAAACCATGATTAGAAGTTCTTTTGTAAGACACACAGGTAGAAATACATATGCAGGATAGGGGATGTGGTTGTACATTGTGTGCGGAAATGCCAATTTCTAACCACAATGTACTCAAAAGATGTAGTATTTGCATTGAAGGGGTCCATGTGGCTATATCCCATTCGATGTTAATTTTCCCAAATTGAGAACAAACCATTACTCACCCAGCCTTCCACTCAATCAGCCTCCCGTTTTGTATTTGTGCTGGGCAATTTTGCCACCATTCAATATGCCAGTTGTTTCATTTGTACATCTCTGTAGCCATAGTCATAGCCTATATTCAGTTTATATATGTATTCTTATCCACAGTTTATATCCATATACGTATCCAACAGCCAAGATTGTTTTCAATCAATGGTGGATGTTCTTTTAAGATCAATGCCATCGGAGAAGGGGGAATTTTTTTTTAAAAAGAGAGATCAACAACTCTCAATTTCTTCAGTGAAAGATGTGGTGGTAGGGGGGGGGGAGAAAACATATGTTTGCATCTTTTGAGTACATTGTTATCTCATGACTATTGCAGCTAAAGAGGTTTAGAAAAAATATATGTATGGAGACTAATTAAATAATTCACAAAGAATGTACATATCAAAATATCCTATCACTTATTCAGTGAGTGAAGTAAGTCTTTATTAGCACTTTGTCACCATGTACTCGAATACTCCCCCTATTTCTAAATAATAATAGTGTTTCTTTTATGTTTCACATAAAGGAAATACTAGTTTTATTCAAAAACATAGGGAGTAGTAACTAAGGTAGATATAGCCAATAGCAACATCAACTATTCAATGACATCTACAAATCACGTAAAATTCAAGCGCAAGCAAACTCAAAGTAGACAAATGGGGTTTCAAGAAGAGTTGTCACTCTTCTAAGAAGTGGCCAATCACTTGCCTGTGATCGAGAACACAATGTGCCACTTTGGGGTGTTTCTGTGCCCACTTTGGTGTTAATCTAGTATCCTCAAGAGGTGCATCTACGTAGTTCATTCCAAAATTTTGTATTATATTCATACATGCTTGGAAAAATACAAAACGAACCTTTTTGGTTTCCTAAGCAATTTCCTAACAAACCGTACATCATTTTTTCTCTCTATGCACCCTCGAGATCAAGACATCCAGAGAAAAAGTGTTGCATTTAGGTGCTCCTACTTTAGGCCTAGAGTAATAGCATAAAGTGGAAGTTTAAGGGACACCTTATGCCTTTGATCCTTTGAGTCCCAGGAAATGAACACTTGTCCTCCAACTCCAGATCGACGGGATGCCGGACATCAATAATCTCCCTTTTTTCAGTATGGTTTCCTCTCAAGTTTTCAACATGAATTGAGTAGCCAATAAGGTAGGCAAACCCAATACCAACTGTTGACCTAATACCACCCAAATGTAAGACCCTTGTTGATCTTAGAATGAGAATCTATGATGGAAGTAGATGCCTTAATTTCACAATAAGTGAAGATAAGGCATGTACTACTATCATAGATTCTCACTCTAGGATCAATGATTGCCCTACATTTGGGTGGTATTGGGTTCGCCTACCTTACCTTCAGTTAAGGTAGGAGGCTTGAATTCCAACTAGGCATTTTTGAACCGAACATGAAACAGAGGTACATTTTGCTTTCTTCAATGTACAAAAATGTACAAACTGTGTACATTCTAGGAGGTGGTTGCTTTAAAAGCCCTATGGCATTTCAGCTTCAAAATTTCATAACTAATTCCACAAAGCTCCAAAAAATATGAAACAAATCGCGCCTCATGTCATTTCCTCTTGTCTTTCAACAGAAATTTACTGAAAAATATTTCAAGATGTTTTACTTCCCCAAAATTCAGTTTCAATGCTTAGATGGTCGCTTTATGGACCTCCTACCTTAACCCTAGAAGGACTAGAAGGCCCTTTTTGGTTGTATAGTATATTATGAACACGGTGGTATTTGACCAGAAAAAACATTGAGCAAACACTTTTCAATACAACATACGTTAATGATCACAATAGTACGGAAAACAACAATGTATAACAATTCATATATACAATCACAATTAAAGAGTTGTAAGGCAAAATACAAGTCGTATATAGAAACCCCAAGGCCCTTCTAGGGTTAACCCCTTTCTAATCAATCCTTCCTTTTTTTTTTTTTTTTTTTGCCTTTTCTTCTTTTCCAGTCAATCATGAAACCAAAGCAAAAATGATAAGGCTGGAGGACTGTCCCTGCACATGTGCTTGAGCGCGGCCGGATGGACCACTGCTAAGCAATATTAGTACTACCTTTCCCTTTTACTGCCTCTTAGGATACCCCGGGTCGTCAACGGACTGAGTGGCTCCYCTCCCCAGTCCCCACTCAGTCCTCGCCGCTGAGATAGTCTGGGGCCCCAAGATCTTTGTTTTCCCAATCAGGTGGGCGCTCCCCCCACCTGCACCCACCCATTGGAGACTGGCAATCCAAGCATCCTATGTAAGTAACTATGCTGTGTCCTTTTTTTAAAAAAAAAAAAGACTTACTCCCAGTCTCGCATGGCACTCTTCCCCTTGGGATTTGCCCCTGTTGTTTTGCTCTTGTGTTGTATCAGAAWTTTTCTCGTCCGTTTGTCGGTCCGTTGTACCGGTGCCACACAACAAGGCCTTGTGGCCAAATACTAGAAGAAAACTACGTTGTTGTCTACAAAACCATGTGGGATTGGTTTTGTTGAGTTCCTAGTTTCCAACACAAATTTTTTGCGTTGGAATGCATTCGAATGTGTTGAAATGCATTTTCTAACATAGAATTTTGCGTTGGAACTCAACAGAACCAATCCCACATGGTTTTGTGGAGATCAATGTAGTTTTCTTCTAGTGAAATTACTTACACTAAGGTAAACTATCCCATTACAGGAAGAATGGGAGCAAGCCCATTGTGGGCAAAATTGTAATGGTGGTATACATTCATATTCTAAAATGTACACAATCATCACAATTTTGCCTACAATGGACTTGCTGCCATTTGGTATGTAATGGGATAGTTTACCTTAAATAGTGAAATCAAGTTGCCTTTACAATTAGGTTGTCTTACCCTAAGAAAGTTATTCTACAAGCCATCAAAGTCAACAAATATTTCTACAAATACTTCCATTTGTATGCATGGAGGTTCATGAGTTCCAACTACAACAATAACTAATTCAAAAGTAGTGCATTCTTGTACAATTACGATAAATATTCATTTATTAACCCCAAAGTGACATTCAATTTTTGGGGTTCAAAAACATCATTGCTTTTGAAGCTTTATGGATTCAAATGTCTTCAAGTTATACAAATCTCAACCGTACAATCTTGTAGTATATATATTGTAGATGACATGTACAAAATTTGAAGTCATTTGGCCACATAGATTGCGAGATCATAATGTTTTAGTGTTGAAAATGGATGCGGAATCAGTATTCGGGAAATTTTTGGAAGTCCTCCAGTTGATTTCCTCCTTCCAAGAAAATCAACTTTTTTTTTTTTTTTTTACCGAAGGGCACTAGTTTCATCCTTTGAATCACAAAAAGTACCGGTTTGTTTCCTCTAATTTCAATTTCTTACTGGCTAATTTCCTCCAAATTGAGATTGGCACCGGCTAAATTGCAAAACTCCTCAGATAGAGAATGACTAATTGCTGTCAGGTTCCAGTTACTACAAAAAAAAAAAAATTGGGTGTCTGAAATCAAAAAAGAAGTTAAAAAAAAATTGAAAATGACAAGGCAGACTCTTGGCCACATCACAACATTGATGTGAAATCAAAAAAGAAGTTAAAAAAAAATTGAAAATGACATGGCAGACTCTTGGCCACGTCATAACGTTGATGTGGCATAGTTTTCTGCGTTCCCGCAGTCTGGGAACTCGCAGTCTCTTGGAGGCCTCAAATCTCATGTAGGGGAGGCAACCCATTTCCGATCACCTCTCCATTTCCGATCAATAGACTGTTGTCTTTCCATGAAGTTATGGCACAGTCCATAGAGTAGTTGTGGCTCATTAAGATTGGTTGCAAGGACCTCAATATTGCAATTAGCCCTTGGTTGATTTTGCAAATAGCCTATGGTCAGAAATAGAAAGGACTATATCACCATTATAGGTAGAAGAGAATCTTCCACTAAAAAATTACTAGTAATTTCATTTTATGTAATAAAATTTTGGAAAAATATGCTATCTTTCCAAACTCTATTGTTGTACATGGGAAAATTTCCACATTCAAAAAACTTGCGCTCCAAATATGCACAATTGCTTATTTGATCAGAAATGGGTTGCCTCTCCTAAGAGCATCTCCACTCCGACTCAGAATTTGCCTCAAACCCGGTGACTGGCTGTGTGGAGCCAAGTTTATTGCCCCATCGCAGACTCAGGCCGGCCAAAAAACAGACCAGGTGCGGCCAAATTTGATGAACACCCGGTCAAATCGTGTCTCTTGCCCGCGCCTTGCTATGAAGTTTGACTCTTGTTGATGTAGTTTTCGAGGTGTGTTATTGCAAAAAGGTGAGGAGAGAAAGCTTTCTTTATTCCTGATGTAATGACGAGGTGCTAATGTGCTATATTGGGGCTCCGTGCTCCAATCCCAAGTTTGCCAATGTAGTTATGACGTCTTGGACCCCGTGCGTAAGGGCCTTGCCGAGTGCCAATCCCGTGCAGGCGTGGGGCGGAGGACAAGTTCAAAATCTGATTTCTGAAAAACCAGCATGTCAAACCACATTCGCCGCCCCTGTTTGAGGCGCCAGGCGTGGGGATGCTCTAATGGTTGTAGTGAGGAAAGTTGGAAATGGCTCTGAGTGACGTGCTTGTGTGCCGTGGGGGAAATAAATGGGCCCGGCCCGGCCAATCCCCGGGTTTGCTTGATTGGCCGTGTGCGGTGGGGATGCTCTTACATCATTCACAGGAATAAGAAAYTGTTCAAGTTTCTTTCATTTGTTTCAAAAAAAAAGAGAACCTGTTCAAGTTACACACCAGTTTATTTGTGACACTTTCCGGTAGACAGTTGACCAGTGCCCTTCATTTATCTACTGGAACCAAATTTAAAGCACTTCAGTTACAAATTGGATCGGCAGGCAGGAATGAGTTCCAGATGGAATAAATACTCTTATAATGGTAAACATTATGCTCTTGCTTCCCGACCCACCGACCGAAAAAATAGCATATGAAACAGATTCTAACTCTCCTGCCAATTTTCAATTTTCAAWTTTTTTTAACCCTGGAGCATCCTGATTCATCCCCAAATATTATAAAGTGCTATTTGGAAGCATAATTTGGAATTGATATACAAATGAAGGTTGTAGACTAAGAGTTGTAGATTCCACTAGTAAGGTTAGATTCACCAATGCTATCACTAATATTTTTTTATAAATTTTGAAAGGAAAATTTCAAAATTCCTTCAAAATTCGATAACAAGCAAAGTATTATTCTTTTTGGAGTAAAATTGTTTGGGATGGATTTGAAATGAGGTTCTTTTGACATGGTGACTTTTTGAAATTTTTGTGTTCTTAAAATGTATAACCTCATTTTGGCAAATCCAGTTTTGAACTAAAGTCAATGCAATTTTGGCTTGGTCAACCACTTGACATACTTGCACATTGGTAATTTAGAAAAATATATACTCTAATAACACCAAATCCAACCCTTAGATAAAACAACAACTTGGTATAGTATCTCCATAAATTAGAAGAACTTTCATCCAAGCAATTAGGAGGATGAAACTTCAGTGTCAATCTGTTCATTGTCTAGAAAATGGATGTTGGAGTGCTCTAGGATTTAATTAATTCATTCATTTTTTTACACAAATGAAACGGATTTTTATGGCAGAGGAGGAATCTCCTGCCTATTTCCATTTCTTTAGCGTCAACAAACAAATAAACAAACTCTCTTGCCCACGATGATAGTCGGTGTCTACACGTCTCACATTGAGGTAGTGTGCTCATAAAGTGACCCTCTAAGGAGTGATTAGACTTTTGATGGTTTTCAGATGTTTGAAATGATTTTTCCTTATTTTTGCCTTCAAGACAAATTGATGCAGAATCTAACACAACTTGTTTCATATTTGTTGGAGCATTTTTGAGTTACTTATGAATTTTCAAAAAAATCTTCCATAGGAACCTATTCCAGATTTATAGCCTTTCCAAAACCCATACATGCACAATCTAAAATAAATATGGCAATACCTCAAAACAAGCATTGAGGCATGCAAAAAGTAATAGAGAAGGTTTCAAAATGTGACCCTTATTAAAACTGAAATGGACGTTGGAATCAATCAGATTTCAAATTTTTTAGTATTCGTAAGAAGATTGTTGGACAGCCAATCCTCATTTTGAAAAAATTTAATGAACACCTATCCACTTAGTTAGAAAAAGATCATTATCCATTAAAAAGAATAAACCAAATTTTATTATGCTCTRAYATAATCAATAGTCCATTCCATGACCATCACATATATCCATTTTAGAGCCTCCTAAAAGACGGTTTGAAGAAGGAGGGCGGTTTAATCCCTACATGATGTTATTGTTATCTATACGTTCTCCCCTCCTGTATACAAAAGGGAAAATTGAGTAGCGCATGAATCCCATTCAAGTTGTAAATTTTAGACCAAGTCATAGTCATACTACTGGTCAATTGAGAATTTTTTGGGAATTTTTGAATGTTTAGAGAAGATGAAATACTTTCAATATATGGACAACATATTCTTTGGGTGGGCAACAACCTTTAGGGGTTAAGAGCACACTACTATAGAAAGAAATTTTTCAAAGAAGATGACAATCTTTATGGTAGAACCACCCATTGCCAACAAGGAATCCATACCCAACCTGTAGKTGTAGCTATTTCCAACCAAGGTTGGAACATATTTCCGACCAAAGCTTGGAATGTGTTTTTACTCCTTTTCCACATTGGAACTAATAAGTTGATGACACATGTCCCAAAGTAGTTGGTGGGAAAGTAGTTCATGAATGGTCGGAATTAGAAAACTCTACATACTGGTAATGGGTTCATGCCGGAATTAGAAGACTCTAAGATTTCTATCTTCCTCCATGGCAAATTTTTTACATTGCCTTACATTGCTCTAGAACATGTACGGAATCCCTTAGGTGGTCGACTATGGGTGGTTCTACCATAGGGTTTCTAGTTTCATGTTCCASGACTGTAAATCTTGCTGCAATGATAAAAATAATCTGCAGTAAAAGACACCCTTTTCAGTTGAGAAATAATCTTGCAAACCAAGTTGCACACAATCCCAGCCAGGCGTAAGATAGTGTCTGGATTATGACTTGAATCCAGAGCCTGGCTACAAAACCCGGTGAAAGTGAAGTTCACCCTGCCAACACTAAAGGTTTCCAAAATCAGTGTCCGAATTAATCTGAATTTCCGAGCATAATCACAATGAAGAATGATGAAATTAAACTGCTTAAGTCCGGTGAATGATAGAAATTTCTAGCTACGTTATGGTTAATAAGAAACTCTGAACTCGGTATCGGAACAAACGAAGATTTCAAAGAAGTTTTCTTAATGGATTCAAGGAGAGAAGGCTCAGTATTGCTGCTTCCCACTAATTCATTGGCTTTTTACATTTAAAAGCTGACTTGAGTGGCATATATCCATCATCTTTGTACACTCGAACCTCTCTAATTAATCTGACCCTCTCTTCAATGAAATTGTGTAATATCTTGTAAACTAGCCACACTATCATGTACAATAGCACACTCGTCTCACATTCACACTATTTGGCTTTTAAAACGACTGTCTTCCAAGCATTCTGATCAAGGGGGTTAGAGTGAAAGATACTCCTTATTAGTGTTGTCACCGAGGTCCTTTCGCCTTTGTTGCTTCTGGGATAGTGATTAGCCTATCAAGTAATGCACTTTCCTCGCCACCCATTTGAAAAGATCTTTGGCTGAACCCATCGGCTGACTGCCYCAATCAAAAAGGACACATKGTCGTGAGCWATTTCATTGTCTCATGTCTRRAAAAAGCATATGCTACTGTGCCGTAGCAAAGAAAACTTGAGCTATCAAAAGACTACTCTTAACGCTTCTAATGAATTGCTCTTCAAGGAAACTAACGGGCTTGCGTAATGAATTTAAAACTTAAAGCAACTAACTAACTAACAGAGTTGAGAGTGAAGCTAAAACCGCTTTGAGAACTTTCAGGCAACACCTGCATGGCAATGATAACTTCGGAACTAACTCCACTCCTTGAGTGTCGACTCTGTACTGTAATCACCATGACACCATCCTAACAAGAAAAACATTGTTAGAGACTGTATCTGCCCTAATTTGGAGTCATAAGGAGAGCTCTGTATGGTCACAATGATCATAGGAAAGTGCTGGAAATATTGTGACTGTTACAAAATTCCGGTAGACAAGAGAGTGAAGTCTTCTAACATTAAGAATATCACTTGCCGGGCAGAATCTCTTGACTGATTAGAACTTTGTAATTTGCTTGCTGATTAGGTCTTGAACATCGTAGGAGCACTGGAGAATGCATAAAGCTTCCCAGATCAGTAGGAAAACCGTCCAGTAGCTCGTACTAAAGGTATGCTTGCACTTAGTGTTAAGGGTGATGTTTGCAGTGTGAATGTTGTGTAGTGTGTAGTGTGAATGCGGTGTAGTGTGTAGTCTAAATTTGTTTTTAAGGTCCTCAGTGACAACACTCTTCTACACCAAGTGGAAACATAACTTAAGACTCACTGTTGTAGTATGCCCTGTGTCGTTGCCACAATCAAAATCAAAGTAAAAGTCATTTTTTGTTTTTTTGGATTTATAAAAACTTTGAAATTCAATAACTTTCACATAGAAGGTCCAAATGCAAAATCAATCAGATAAACACCTGGCTCCCCTCTCTATACAACCAAGATATTACCACACCGGATTTATCAACAAAGAATTCCATATTATTCCATGCACAACATTAAGTGCATCAAATTTGCGTTCTCCGAGTCTAGGGTCAAAGTTCTTGCAAATATTTGTGCATTGAACATTAGGGAGTTTGCTCTTAAAGCGCCCATGCTCTACAAGTGATCATGATATAGAGGTACATTTTTCTTTCTTCAATAAACCAGCAATGGGCATTTCAGTGACCACAACATTACAACTTCAAAAATTTGTAACTAATTCTTTGAAGGTCCAAAAAATATGAATATACTTGTTTTAGATGCCATTTCCTTTTTTTTCTTCCTATAAAAATTTACTGAAAATTGTTTCAAGGAGTTTAGCTTCCTTGAAAACGCAATCAGCTTTTAAATGGTCGCTTTAAGATTAGTCTACCTTATAAGTATCTGATTGTATGTAAAATAGGACATGATTATCCTACTAAGGTAGGAGGTCCTAAAATGGAGTGGGTTCTAAAATGGAATAGGTTCTGAAGGTACATTTTGCACTCTCCAATGTGCAAGCAGTCTACATTTGAGGAGGTGGTCCATTTTAGAGCTCACTGAAATGCACTTTTTTGCAACTTCAAAAATTTGTAACTAATTCCACAAAGCTCCAAAAAATAAAACGACTTGGGTTAGATGCCAATTCCACTTGTCTTTCAAGGAAAATTTATTGAAAATTATTTTGAGCAGTTACACCTTGCCAAAATTCAGCGTCAACCCTTAGATGGGCCATTTATGGACCTCCTACCTTACACGAACACAATAAAAACAAGCAACATCATTCCAATCTCAGGATTGTTGATGGATTCTATTGCAATGCACACAACAATTGGCCCTGTATAGTAGTCTCATATGATATACTGTGTATAAGCTTCGGTACATACTTTTTTTAGGACCTCTTTAACTGATCATAGATTGCCATCTCAATTGTAAATCACTCCCAAGAAATTGCCCATTCATTTCTTGGGAGTTATGCGGCGCAATGCTCAATTACGCGGGCAAACTTGCGTAATCGGGCATTACGGATTCTTCATCCAATCTTGTTATTTCATCCTAAGTGTTTCATTCAGCTTCGATTCCCCTGCTCGTGATTTATGTCAGGCAATGCCCAAGGAGGAGGGCATTTCGCAAAATAAAGCGCCTCCTCCTTGGGCATTTCCCTATACAAAAGAGCTTGTATGCACAATATATTAGCAATGAATTGCAAATATAAATTCAAATCTTTCCCAAAGATGGATCCCATTACAAAATAGAAGTGTCACCGCTTTGCATGGTCTCAACCCAAAGGTGCAAGTTTGGATTTTGCAAAGTGACTCATATGTGCCATGTTTGATCCTTCTACTCCAACTTCATGCAAAGGGATGCACTACCAAATACAAGTGTTCAATATATAGGACTCTTCCACAAACCTTTAAGGTGGGTACATCCAAAACGCCACAAATTGGTATTGTGTCTAGTTTCTATTATTAGGCTATTCAAAATTTCATATTGTCTTGTTGGGCAAGTGAAAGGAGGTTCCAATGCACCCAAGAACACGCCATTTGGATACAACATGCAAAAGTTATGGAGGGTCAAAGTTTGTTTCTAAAAGCGTTTCTTCCACATAAGTACATAATTACATAATTGGTTTGGAGATATACACAATATAAAGATGGTGGTTTCAAGTGAAGGTGCCATTTGGGGGGGGGCCTACCTTATATTGGCTGCACTTGCTCCTCTTCTTGCTAGGAAAACCATGCACCTTATAGCAACAAATGATATGAATATTAGATGAACCATGCTGCATCACTGACAACTACAATAGACATTGACCTCATTTAACTTCGCCAATAGTGCTCAATATGACTAATGACACTTAGCAAAGAACTATATCATATAACTTAGGCTGGATTTAAACTAGGGTCAAGAACCGGGTCCAGAAAATCACACGACCAATAGGATTGCTCTCAACCAATGGAGTCCACACTCTCAACTAGTAGGATTGGTCAATTTCCAAAGTTTCTTGATCCTGGACCCTAGTCTAAACCCAGCTCAGTATCACTTCATTTGCTTTTTCCATTTCTATCATCATTAGGATCCTGGCTTTTCAAAGTATCCTATAAAATTGGACACAACAAAAGTCTTGTCAAATTGTTCTTAGTAGATTCTTCAACTAACCTTTTAGAACCTAGATATAAAAACACAACCCCATTAACGTTTGGACACATGCATCATTATTAGTAAAATAATTAATACACATTGCATATATATTGAATTTACATTCCATAGTACCTCAAAACAAATCACATTACAAAAAATATGAACCCTACAAAGGGTCGTTTAACCCATTAAGGACCGTAGTTGATTTGGAGGGCGGTCAAGACATTCTCTAGTTTCTAATTAAACATGGAAAAAAATATCAAATCATGATGCTTTCTGGAGATTTGACCACACCGATGGAATTGGCATGAATGATTGGGCCTCCACAATAAATTTTGTGGCAATTCAAGGTTCCATTTTTGGAAGATTTTTGGATTTTCAGCCTAAATTTCATTAGTTTTTTCAATCCCTAAACCGCATGCTAACACATATTGTCCTAATTCTTGTCCCAATGCATTTGATTTACAATCCCCCACACCCGTCCCCTTTATTCCATATCCAAATTCATTCTAAATTTCTAGCTATCAATGAAAAAGTGTCAATATCAACCCAAAAGTGGTCGACGAGTCCTTAACCCCTAAAGGACCATTGTCCCCTCGGGGGACAAATGAGATTTCGGGCAGGTACCTACGGGCTGAATTTTTTATGTGATTTTTTGAAATTTTTTTTGGAGATAGAAAAACTGATGAGCTTCTTGGGAATATAATTTTTTTTCAATCGGTGCTCGGGAACAAAAGTTATGCCCAAATAAGCTCAAAACTAGGGGAGACCGGGCAGCAAAAATAATTTTGCAAAAATTTGAATTTTTTTTTTGAATTTTTTTTCCTTGTATATTATACTTTTTTCTATTTGGAATGATTTGATTTGTCTCATTTGGATTTGTTATGAGAAAGTTATGGACAATCTTGAGTTTTGGGCAATGACAATATCTTCTTGAAAAAATAACTTGTAAGACCCAAGATTGTCCATAACTTTCTCATAACAAATCCAAATGAGATGAATCAAAGCATACCAGATATACAAAAGTATAATCTACGAGGAAAAAAAAAAAAAAAAATTTTAAATTCAAATTTTTGCAAATGTTTTTTTGCTGCCCGGTCTCCCTAGTTTTGAGCTTATTTGGGCATAATTTTTGTTCGCGGGCACCGATTGAAAAAAGAATTATATTCCCACAAAGCTCATCAGTTTTTCTATCTCCAAAAAAAGTTTCAAAAAATCACATAAAAAATTCAGCCCGTAGGTACCTGCCCGGAATCTCATTTGTCCTCCGAGGGGACAATGGTCCTTTAGGGGTTAATAGGTTAAACATTCAATCGGAGGGAGGGATTGAAGTGCAAATATAGTTTGTTTGTTTTTTAAGATGTATTATTTTTAAATTTAAAAAAAATTTAAATATATTCTTCAAACGCCAAACTACACTGAATAGGGATATTAACCCCTAAAGTCCCATTGTCCCCTCTGGGGACAATTTGGATTTCGGGCAGGTTCCTATGACTTTAATTTTTTTATGAAACTTTTTGAAACTTTCTCATAAAATAGAAGAATTGATTAGCTTTGAGGGAATATAATTTTTATTTCAATTGGTGCCCGCAAGCAAAAGTTATACCACAAAAACCTCAGAACTGAACTCGGCGGGCAGCAGAAAAAAATTTGCAAAAATTCAAAATTTAATTTTTTTAATTTTTTTCCTGAAATCATATATTTTTGTCTACGTGTGGAGCTTTGATTCATTCTATTTGGACTAGTAATGAGAAAATTATGGACAATCTTGTTTTGGGGGCAATCTAAGCATCTTCTTGGAAAAAAAACTTATAGGATTCATTTCTGAATGCAATTTTCACAATTTTTCAAAACAAGTTGTTGGAAAAGGTGAAGTTTACTTTCTAGAACAATCTCACCATTGGGATTATTGTGTTTCAATCCCATCTCAGAGCTATTAGCCATTTAGTTTTTCTTTCAATCTTGGACTTGCTTCTACTTAACAATTTCTTAAAGATTGAAAATCAAGTGTTTTTTTTTCTAGACTTTCAACTCAATTCTTCAACATCAAATTTTTTCAATTCAAAGTTTGTAGTGAAAAAGTTTTTGACAAATGGCGGTCAAAATCATCTAAAATTGCAAGCGAGCATTCAAAAATGCTTTCTTTTTCAACTTTGAATGCTAATATCTTCCAATCTATATGGTCAAACTTCATGAAATTTTTACCACATGATCTAAGACAAGTGAAGTGAAAGATCCTATAGTTAGATTTTAATAAAAAGTAGTTTTTTGTTTTCTTGGATGAATGCAACAAAAATGGCAGTTTTAAGTGGTTTTTGACAGAAAAATGGCTTTAGGACTTTAGGGGTTAAGGGGACCAAACAATTAAGGGGACTTAACCCCTAAGCGCTCAAACGACCATTTTTTGGTCGCTGCCCAACTTCGGGCAGAATTTTCGGGCAGAAAAAAACTTCTTTTTTTTTTGTTTTCTTGCACCCTGTCTGTCTGTTTTCGACAATTGTGTTCACGCATTGCCGGCAATGGCGCTCTCCTCYTTATCTTTACTTCTCCCTCTCCCTACTCCCGACGGTGTCTACTCTCCCCTGACTGCTTCTCATTGTCCTTGCTCTCTTTCCACCTCTTTATGGAATTCGACTGACAGGAAAGCGCAGTTTCTTGTAATGGCTGGCAAGGGCAAGCGCGAGAAAATGGATTTCTTTCTTGATGATGMTGGTGGTGATGATTTGGGAGAGGATAAAATCCCGGACCATGTGGTGAATATGGAGGAATGGATGCGCAACCGGCCTTCAGGATTTGGCGTGGGCAAGGTATGAGCCATTTAGTGTACAAATGTTATGTTCATTTTGGTTAATAATTTGCTAATTGCGAGGAAACAAGATTTTGGAGCGCGTTAGGGTTTAGGGTTTTTGCAACTAGTTTGGGAATTTTAGGGGAAGGACCATGTCATTCTTCAGGAGCTGCTTCAAAACACTTTGGAGCTGTTATTGGACACAATCCTGTGCTCTTGACAATCCTTGCAAAACCACGTTCCCCATTGTTTTGAATTTCCTTAGCTCCATATGATAGTTCTCTATTGTCCAGATATTGGAAAATTTTAAATGAATTCGGGTTTTGCTGTGGGCAGTGGCGAGTGTTTACAACTGCTATAGAATGTTATGGTGGCATCTTATCCAGAGGTAATATTTGAGCTTTGTCGACAATTTTGAGATTATGATTTGCAGGAGTATGACCTTGCTTTGGAGGAAAAACTGTTGGTRGAAATTGAGGCTGACAAGAAGGCAAGAGAGGCTGCGAAATTGAGGGCAAAGGCGGGGAAGGGTAAAATCACTCCCAAGGCAAAACCAAAAGTAACAGGTGTGAAGCCGATGTTTTTCCACAGCGTTTTCATATTTTCGTTCCCATTGTGTTGTACGGATTCTCCTTTCTTTGTGTCAATATGGTATAAGTTACAGGATACTAAAAACTCTTAGGGACCTGATCCCGTCTTATATATTGACCCTGTTGCCACCAGCAACTCATCTATTCATGCACTTGGATGGACTTATTAGTACGTGGTGTAAGCATGACTGACTAATTGTCTATGACCATTGATCTTCAAATGGAAATGGGAGTGTCTACTGTCACTTGTAGTTGTCTACCATTTCCCAATTTAAAATTGCATAAGAATCCATACATAGTGATAAGAGCTTGATCTCAGCAGATTTGACTCTTGTACCCAAAGTGATTCACAACAGCTCTGCACTGCTCTTCCAAAAATCACACYTCTACACATGMTAAATGTGCAAATTKATGCAAATAGTATCCTCTACCAGAGTACCTGCCATATGCTGAGGCTTTTGAAATTCTGCAGAAGCACCCGCTGGTGTGGAAGTTTGGGTGGGGAATTTGCCACGGAAGAGGAAGGTGGAACGGGACTTGCGTGCTGTGTTTCGCAATGCTGCAGGGCTACTTCACATTCGACCTATCGTGGAGCCTGAGAATGAGAAAACTCGCGAGCCTATGTGCCGGGGGTTTGCCTTCTTCACATTTGCCACTGAAGATGACGCATATGAGTAAGTCACACTATCTTTCTTTTTAGATCRGCACTGTTGTGTTTTTCCACTTGCATTTTTCTTAGACCGTGAGGATGACATTGATTCCGCGAAACAATGTCGAAGAATGGTTCTTGCAATCGAATTATCGAGCTGTATCCTTTCAGTTTCTCCAGTGAAATGTCATACTCTAAGTTATGAAGTAATTAAGCAACTGCCCGCAGCAATCAAGTAACGCCAATTGTGCTAACTTGGGTGTACATGCCTATTAGTTATTTGAAATTTAACTAGCCTATTTGCATGCCCGCACTTGCAATGGGGAGTTCAGCTTTCAAGTTCGCTAACGACTGCCACTTGTTGGTGAGGGTAGATTTTTTCTCATCCGCTTCTCTCCCCCTCTTCAGATATAGCTCATCAGCAGGCTTCGTGGAACGACATCAYGAATTAAAAGTGYCTCAGSTTCTCGTCAGTTGAGTAGAGAAATCTYGATATATCGTAATAGTAAATGCATGACGAACTTTGCGTACAAGACTATCTTTCGCTCGKGAAATCCGTRRWCTATTCTTGATTYTACTTCGAACCATTGATATTGGCGTRGTTTGGTTTGTCCAGTATTGGGGACTTCAGTTAATGGTGGAAATGAGTGTAAACTCGTTGCAAGTTAGTTAGTGAGAGTTAGCACTAATTTGCTGACCGGCACAGCTTGTGCGGTGTGAGCGTTTAGTAACTAATTCCAGTTGACTAACTGGCACTTCTTCGTTTGATACTAAAATAGTTGGGGTTGCGAACGTTGAAGTGAAACTTACTAGAAGTTATGGCAATCCTTCTGCAGCTTTGTATCACGATATAATGGAGAGAAAGTGAAATTCGGGAAGGTGGAGAAGAAGATTGCTTGTGAGGTGGCCAAGTCGGACAGCCCCTGGCACCCAAACCCTGACGGTGGCAGTCGTGCCTCAAGTGCCATATCGGTTCCAAAGTTGCAAGTGAGAGACACACATTCATCTAAAGTTCTAGTTACTCCTGCAAAGAAATTGGACAGAGAATTGGACATTGTAGCAGACACTTCCTCAGTTACTAGCAAGTCATTTTTAGAACAAGTAGAAGATGAGGAAGTAAGCGAAACCRAGTTGSKTGCYWTGGAAGAGGAAATWTGGGATCAATTTGAAGATGACGACGACAGAGCGTTGGATCTAGAGCTTGCAGACGAAGAAAACTTTGTTGACGATGAGGATGAATCAGCACATCCTCGATCGGCTGTGGATGAAGATGAATTGCCTGAGCCTGTAGTAAGGGTTATRAATATTGATGAAGGAGAAAGAGTGTCAGAGAGGAAGGTGAGGGAATCTTTAGACGTGGATGAAGAGGATTACTCTGTCGAGAAAATYAAGGAATTAGAGGCTAAAGTCAGGGAAATGGAGAAGAAGCTCCAGCTATCAGCTCAAACTGAAGAAGAGAGAGTGGAAATGCTGGAGAAGCGGCTTCTGAGCAAGGCAAAAGCCGCAACTACGGTTTCTGCTAGTAAAATGGAGGGTGAGAAGAAGAAGGCCGGAGCAAAGAAAAAGTCTGAAGCAGCGAAAAAGTCCCAAAAACCAAAGATTGGGAGTCTTGGCTCATCCAGCAGGTATACTTCATGACTTTCCTTGTGGTTCCTTTTGTTTCATGGCATTCAATAGGGTTGATAGCTACTGCAATTGCGTATCGTTTCTGGGTAAGTTGGCACGTTCATCATTAGTTCGGTTGCCTTTTCTGTAGAAGTAAATCCCCTTTTGTTCCATTTCATTTTTGCACCTTCGCGCATTCCGAAATGAAGCAAAATAGCGTCATTTGCCGTAGCCTTGTATTCACTGATTCGGGTACTGTACAAATCCACTCTTCTTTAGTCCTACATAGCCCAGTAGACTTGCTACTATTGTTTGTTACCCCCTAAAGTACAGAGTTCATAGGTTTAAGATGACCAATTTGATTGATCATATTATGAAAACTATGATGCATTTGGTGTTAAATACTACTTCATCATAATCAATGAAGAACATTGCAGGTGTTGGTCAATAAATAATAAAATTGAGCAAGAGGATGTCCCCATATGAGCCTCTCAAATATGCTAAAAAACCATGACGCCATTTTTGGGCGTTTATGGGTTAATTATGGAAATATGTTTTCTTATGAGGTTTGTTGCTGCTAGTGCAGGCTGAAGGCTAAAGAAAGGGCGATTCTGACTGGCGTCATGTCGAAGTATGTATCAACCTCTCCCTAGTTCTCTCAGTCACTCTTATCTGCCAGAACTGAACGGACAGAAGCTGGAAGATGACATCCAAGCTAGATCAAGAATGGGCACCCAATTGGCATGATGARGACGCTGCAGAACTGAAGAAACCGAATGTACCTCTAATTTTATGGTGCGCAAATTCTTTAAGGACATTACTAACCTCTCTAATAGTGATCCTCATGAGGGTCCCTGTTAGAAATCTGAGGAGGGGTTGCAACGTAGCAGTAATAAGTTCGTTGATCAATCCTATATTCAGCATTTTGAGGGTTCTCTTGTTTGGCTCTGTACCATCATTCTAAGAGTATTCGGGAGTAGAATTTTGAAGGCTTCTCTTGCAATGTTGCAATGAGAATGAGATTTAGGTAACCATCTGCACACTCAAAGCACTGAACTGACGAAGTTTTGATTGGGTTTTGTTAGCAAGGGGATTCCAATGCACTAGAGTGTACCTTTGTATTTTATTCCATAGTTATTAGGGTTTAAATGTTTATTAGAAGACGAAGGGCAACCAACATGGTGTTAACCCTAGAATGCCAGGCTTGACAATGTGGAAATCATCCTTTTTGGTCCTTCTTGGTATCGTGTGAATCATTTGCTTAAAAAAACACCAAGAGCACTCATTTCAGGTCAAACTATTGTGCAAGACCTCCCCTTTTCACACAAAATTTCCATTTGCACTTTTGTTTTACATAGAAGGATTCTTTGTCATCCATAGGACATTTAGTGTTTGTGGCATCCTTCTAGGGTTAAGGTGGTGAATATCTTCAAAATCAATATGTATTCAACATGCAATATTATAAAGCATTGCATTTAGATATGTGTTGCAATTAGGTAGTGCTCCCTTACATTACTATTGGTTACACCAAATGCCAAAGATGAACAAAGATGAACATCTACATTTTTGTCTTCTATAGAAGGATTTTTTGTCATCCATTGGACATTTAGTGTCCATGGGGTCATTTCATAAGTGTGTCATATGTTTAGAAGGTGCTTTGTGCTCAAAGGCATAGATGATTTGCAAGTATACAATCAAAAATATAATTAATTTTTTTTCACTTGTAGACAAATTAGGATCATAAATTATCAAAACAAAAGGTAGTGAATATTTAGAACGTTTTTGGTGATATTTGTTAACTTCTAAAGTCATAATTTGTGAATGCTTTTAAATGTTACATATTAATAGTATTTTTGAAAAATTAGGAAAAGATCTATAATAGTTCAGTACCAACCAACAACACTTGCATGTAAGCTTATAAATGTGAGCCTATAAACCTTGAGTATAGGTGTAAGTAGGTATCTTACAATCATTGAAGGTACCCTATAATATATGTATCTATTAGAGAGGTACCCTATAACCATAGAAGATGTCGTATTATAGCATAGGCACTTACAACATAGATACCTTATATCCATGGAAGGTGTTCATGAGATAGGTACCTTATAACATAAATGCCTAGGTTCCTAGAATTATGGGCTCAAGATCCTAGGCTCATGCTAACAACCATGTAATATGGACAATACTACCTTTCTACCATGTTGTGTAATATGTAAAGCTTAAAGGTCATCTGATCCTTCATGACAATTTATACCATATGAATGACACTTTAACTAACTAAAGGTCACAACATCTCAATTTGTAATTAAAAAAGATAACATGATGGTCTGTCTAAACCCTATATCCTAAACTTGTGTAGTGTTTTTTTTGTTCTCAATCCAATTTTGTTCCATAGAAAGATCACTGGTAATTTGTCCCTTTTGTTTCCTTCCATATTCTACATCCAAATGCATTAGCATCCAATTCATGTTCTAGGGTCATATTCACATACATTACAAGGTCCGTTGAAAAAGTTGGCTGTAAATACCAAGGTAATTTTGTTCATTGTATAAATGTGTGCAACATCATGTATTTATTTTTTAAGAAAAAACAATCATTTCTAACTTCTATGGAGCCTAAAATATTATTATGTTAGATTTCATGACCAAAAATCATTAAAAGGTCAAACCCCAAGGTCCCTCTAAGGTACATGTACCTAATTGCACCATCTATCTTTTGGTAGAAAAGCATCTATTTGATGTCCCCAAACCGCCACAAGTGCATAAGAGCAACCAATGAAAGTTGAAACATTTCATACTTGAAAGATGATTGTTAAAGGAAAAGTCGAGTTGCATGAATAGGACCCCCTTTGTTTTCAATTTTGAAAATCCATAGAATATTGTGTGAATGTCAGAAAATTACAAGAGAATTTGGGGTTCGTTTACTCTTGTGGTTGTTTACATTCTTACCCCCAAAATCATCAAACATCATCACTTTGACCACCAAGCTTTCCGGGGTAGAAAAAGTAGCGGTTTTAGGGATACACATTCCTTCCCTTACCGACACTCAAGACCGCCCCCTCCCCCCCTCCGAAGCAATCGTAAGCGAGGATCCCTTTGAACTTCCCGAGACGCCGAAACAGCTGCTCCCATGTCGGAGTTTCTCAAGCAACAACAAACTGGCAGGCTCAGTGCAATTTCTTCGACCAGGAGCAGCATTACCGGCTCCATCTCATTAGCTTCGTGAAATGGGCGATTTCACGTTCCCCTATTTCTACAACTACCCTCCTTACTTCACGTAAGCATTTGCATCCCCYAATTCCCAGTCGAATTTGATTGTTGYAATTAGGGTTCCACAGATCGAATCAAWYATTGATGGCACACGACCCATTCCTTCGTTCTGTTGGCGCAGGTTGCAGCCTGTGAAAGACACGCGGGAGAAGCAAATCCAGCTCTGGAAGGACCTCATTCTCAAGTACTGCAAGCATCGCAAGTGTTTTCTGGTCGATTTGGAAGAGGAGTTCCCGCTTTTTGAAAACGCCAGCATTCAAAGTGAGGAGGGGTTGGTCGAATTGGGACAGTGCAAGTTTGTAGGGTTTTAGGGTTTGTAGGATTTTAGGGTTATCCCRTTGCTTTCGWATCTGAACTCGTTCCTGGTTGTGGTGTCGCAGGGAAGCTGACATTTGAGGCTAGAGAACAGTTCTTGGGAGCTTTAATAGCAGACGGTACAGTTCTCTTTTCTCGACACGAAGGTTGTGATTATTGTGATGGTGTCAGTGTGGGAATCTTGGTTTCCAACTTTTTATACTTATTGTTGTGGTCATACAGGGAGGGCGGAATGGCTGGATAAGAATCACAAGAAATGTCTCATCCTGTGGCGGAGGATTCAAGATTGGGCTGACTTGCTCCTTGATTTTGTAAGACATCTTTCCTGTCGTTTTCATTGTGAAGCTTTTGAAAACCCTGAAATGATGCTTCTTGTAGGGGATTCAACCCTCAATTAACAAATCAATTCTGATGTTCCAACCTTATGGAGTTTAATGGTCGATTACAAATTGGACAGGAGTAAGTGTAGTTAGTGTAGGGATTCGCTGTGTAGACCTGGCGTTTTATAGGGCGTCCTGAAAGAGGACCCTACACGTATTTGGAAAATTTAGTTTTCAATGAGATCAACCTCTATCAGACCCCTTTTTCGTAAATTTTTTATTAGGTCTTGAGTGGGACGGTTGTTCTGCTTTTATAGGAAATAGGAAACCCTACGGGCTACTCCTTTTAGGGTTTGGGTTTGTGATGTATATCTTCGAAGAGCACCCTGAAGCCGGGATTAAGGTCTTCATCTTCAGGCGTCTTCAAAGCTTTGAACCTGGCAGAAGAAACCCTAATTTAGTTTGTTGTGTTTCCTCCTCCAGATCCTTTGCAACACAAACTAGCCTACCAAATGAACATAGATTTCCTAAGCAGTCGTTTTGGCTCTTTTCCAGGTGAGAGAAAATGGAATCGAGTTGATGACGTTAGAGGAGATAATTTCAGGCGATGAAACACACGGCACAGGTATGATTATTGCCTGCCTAAAACCTGCATTGTGCGCTGCAATTTTTCTAAAAGTTTTTCGAAATGCCTGCTAGGTTCGTATCTTCCTTATTGTATCTAAAAGCTTAGTCTTTCTGGTTCTCCCTGTGGTTGCAGAGCTCGCAGGTATTGACCGAGGCGTGTTGATTCGAGCAATCAAGATCTTGGAGCAGCGTGGCAGAGCAGCACTGTTCAAAGGTTCCTCGACAGATGACGATGGTGTGAAATTTTCACCCAACTAGTATTCTATCGTGGAAAAATCTAATCTAAGAACCAATAGTAGAAACCTAATGTACAGTGAACCCTTGAGGAATTAATTCGGAGATTTACAAATCTCCATGGAAAGAATTAAATTTCGTATGGAGGCTGCGACCGCTGATCCTACCTCAAATGGAGAGGAGGAAGGGGAACCTCGGGGATGAGCTTCGGAAGCACACCAAAGAATCTGGACTTGAACGCCATGGCGGTAGTCGCCACAATCTTATCATCGTTTTCAAAAAACGAGCGGTAGATGAAGAGACAATTGTCACGTCGGAACTCGATCTCTTCCGTGCTGAGGCTTCGCAGGGTGGGCACAATCCGGTGCATCTGCGAAGTGGGAAACACGGACACGCATCGCCTCCATTCGATGAGCGTGTCAAATGGAAGAACAAAGTTGTCGGAAATCACGACTGGAATCGAACCTGCCGAGAGAACTTCTAAGAGGCGGAGCGAGGTTGGTCCTCTACCGGCTGGAACGAGACCGAAGGCGGAATTCATTAAGCTGTCAGAGTTGAATTGATTGAAAATGGATTCATCCTGTGCGCAGTTGACTCTTTGTCTCAACCGCATTTCAGAATTCGAAGCCTGCAACAAAAACAGGAGAGTAAGAGTGAACAGAAAGGGGTAAATAAACAAACGAATGTAAGTGACCTTAAAAGAGTTGGCTTCCAAAATGTTACACCTAGAAGTACGCCTAAAAGGAATCACAAAGTCTCTAAAACCTTAAGAAGCTTTCAAAAGCATCCGACGAAGTTCGAAGATATCATGACAAACAAACAATGGGAATTCCATCATTATCAGCTTCAAGGAATTCAACGATGGGTGATTGAGGTGCATCGGGTTCCCTATGATTTGAACTTTGAACATCCAACTTGAAGTATGGGACAAATAAAAACCACTTGCATTGAGATTATCTTTCCTTTGAGAATACTCTGATCTAAACTGTCAGCCCATATCCTCCTATCAGCGATAGTGGATAGGTTATCCAAAAGACTCAAACATCGCCCAGGGCTGAAACCTCTATAACAATCTAGAGAAAATTTGAGGTGAAATACCTGCTTGCAAGTAGTGGCGACGATGATGTCTTCTCCATTGTGCATCTCTCGCAGCACCGGAGAATAGTGTGAGTACTGCATCCCCTTGAAAGTCAGGAAATACTTCCTATCACGTGCCTTCACTCCTTGTAACCTGGTGTAGGACTTTTTCTGCGGAAGAGGAACACTGAGATCAAATCCTGGACGGTACGCACTCTGGTGCGTGATGGAAGTCATGGTGGACGCCATTTCAGTCTCCTCTGTGCGTGAGTTTCGCGACTTATCCGCAATAGAGATCACCACGTGGTTGAGGCCGTTGTTCCAAAACGGCAAGGAACTCAAAGCAGGAGCGTTCTCCACTCTCTTATCAACTGTGACAAGAAACAAGCAAGCTTTCGCCGGATCGGTAGTGTAGTAGGGACTCTTCATTAAAGCTTCCTTGAAGGACCACGGCAGAGAATGCTCCTCTCCGTAGTGGTACATCAGAATCTCATCCATGTTGTCGCAACGGGAGTAATCGAAGCACGCACCCATAGAACACGGCGAAGGGGTCCCGGGCATGTCGCTAAAAAGCTCGACTGTTCGATAACTGTTCGGTAACTGCGAGAGCACAACGTCCGGCGCCGGAGAAGAAGGCGACATTGTTGCGTTCGAGGTTGACGCTCCTGCCGACTTCGAGAACCCCCCCTGGACACTCACGAAYGTGAGCACCATCAATGCCAGGAGAATGAGATTGAAGAGGCCGTAGAGGTACTCCAAGTAGGGGTTAATTCTCGGTCCTGCAGATTCCTTKATCGTCGACATCTTGATTAACCGSTAATTCTTTGCCGAAGGTTTTAACAAAAACCGTGATGAAATGCAGGCAGATTTGTGATGACAAACGTTCTGACCTTCGATGTCAAACTAATGACGAGCTTCTTCAGATTTAAATTCAATCTCAGAGAAAGTAATCACAAACTATTGGGTTGTGACGATAGTCACAAAACTAATGATACGAGGTTCTTCAAATTTTAATTCAATCCCAAAGAAAGTAATCGCGGACTATTCAGCTGTGACGACAGTCACAAAAATAATATACTCWASAAGCATAGTTTGCACCTGCAATACCAAAATGGCGGTACAACAAAATGTTTCTACACACTCAAGGGCGCTCTCCCCAAAGATTTCAAATCTTGATTCGTAAGGTTTAAAAAAACAGAACTCGCTCACTAGCTCAATCCCAAAGATTACAACCCTTTGCTAAACAAGTAACGAAGAAGCTCGAACAAGATACACTCGCACAATTTATCCACCACTACAGACCTACTTAACAAAAATCCTGATCAGCTCCAAGGAGAGGAGATGAACTCAAGAGAACTAAGCTTACTGCCCCCTACGCACGCGAGAACCAAGAAGATGTAGCAGCACCCCAATTGCACCCCAATGGCAGGATGACAGCGAAATGAGGAGTCGACAAATATAGGGGCACACGAGGGAGGGAAAAAGGGGAGGGAGTGAAGGCGACGACGCCGAGCCCCTGCATCGCTGCTGGTTTCTCGCGGAACGGAGTAATTTTTATTTATTCACGTCGTGCAGCCCACCCTGGCGATGGAGTGGAAGCGCTGGCTGATCTTTCATTTGTGTCAGAAAAGAAAAGAATCGCTGGCTGCGAGKTTATCCAGCACACCTACTGTGCAGTGAAAGTACGTTACAATATACCTGCGATGCGGGAGTGTTGCTGACGAAACTCACGGAAGAGGAGATCAGGGAGTGCACGCTTTTATGAAGGTTTGCTTGCGAAAGTGGTCCCCAAACCCTAACTCAGTACCCGAATAGACGACGACTTTGGGAGCCTGGGCGTCGGGAGCTTCGAACGTACGTTCTCAGGATTTGAATTCCAGATTTCAGTGGACTTTCATGTACAAAGTTTGCCCGAACTTTGCGTAGGTAGGGTGCTCTAAAAGCAACTCTCTCTTGAAGTGTACACTGTTGGTACATTGACGACAGCAAAATATACCTATATGTTAGAGGTCGCTTTTAGAGCCGACTACATTACAACTTCAAAAATTTGTAACTAATTTATTGAAGGTCTGAAAAATATGAAACGACTTGGGTTAGATGCCAATTCCTTTGTCCTTCCTATGAAAATTTACTGAAAATTGTTTCAAGGAGTTTAGCTTCCCTGAAAACGCAATCAGCTCTTAAAAGGTCGCTTTAAGAGTAGTCTACTTTACAGACAAAAATAATTTTGGAATTCTACACTGGATAGGGGTATTAAGGGGACCAAACAATTAAGGGGACTAAATGAGGGAAACTGTAGATGTTCGAAACATGATGTACAATCCTCGGAGACTTCAGCCATTGTTGATGTACAATAGAGGTAGATATTTATATAGAGTGAAATGTCAATTAATTAGTATGGGTCCCTTTAATACCCCTAATCAATGTACATAACATTGTTAACCAACGTTGGGATCTCTTTTGCTCCCCCAGGAAGCAGAGCCCACAGCGTCAAGAAATTATCCGAGTAGCCAATGGCAACTTCTACTTTATAACTAAACTTCCCTCCATGTATCTAGGGGAAGAAAGATACCTCCAGCTAGGGGGACGGTGGGAAGGTAGTGAACAATGTTACGTACATACTTGGAAGTGTGCAATATTTGTAAGAAGAAAATTGGAATTGATGGACAAAAAATTTATAAAGAGAGGCCCATGAAAAGGGCCATGGTGGATTGGCCCCCTCGCTCGGCCACTCCAAGTAACTACAAGGGTGCAAGTAAAATAAAAAGCCCCTTGTTTTGGGTCCAATATATTAATTTATCTTGTACATCCCTCCAGACTAATTTAGGGCCTCTGATTGCAAATCTGAATTCAGAACTTGCAAATTCTATCATGCGTGGAAAATAAAAAAATTTAGGATTTTACCAAGTGGCCGAAAGAGGGGGGGTGTTCACCCCGGCCATGAAAAGTGGAGGCAACAAGATTTTGAGTTCTGAAAACTAATTTTAACATTGATCTTGAACTTTTGGATTGCTCTTAGTTTGACGGGAAGACAAAACTACTTCTCAAATGTACTTTTGCCCTATTCACATGGAAGTGTAAACACCATGGCAGTCAACATATGCAGTTTTGATTCCAGAAATCTTGAAAATAGTTCATTGATCATGACTTTGCACATAATGGGGAAAGCTTGGGAAAGAATTGTCGGCTTTGAGTCTATGACCTAATTCTATCAAAAATGTATGGCATGCATTCATAAAAGCACGTCAATCTAGGACTATGTGAGATATATTATTATTGGACTCACCCTAGATAAATGATGTTGATCAATGTTAGAGTGACAATTTACAATGGCATGCTATTGTAGATTTTGACTAAATTGGATCATAGTTGGTTTTAGATTTATTTCCTAAAAGACCAAGCGTTCTAATTTCAAACAATGGATAAACGCATACAGTCCAAGCATACAAAAATGCATTTTTTTTCATCCATCATTTTTGAGAAGATTTTGTGCTAGTTCTTTAACATTTGTGCGATATAGATTCTAAAGATTTTGTTTTGGAAATACTATATAATTCAAAGGGTATTGATAGGTCTCGCTTCAAAAAAAGTAAATATTTCATTTCAAAAAATGCCCCTTCAAAATTGACTTGCAAAAAAAAAAATTAAAATCACTATAATCAGAACTAAATATATAGAACTTAGTGAAAAAAGATTATTGTAAAAATAAAAAATATTCAATCTACGATTGATTTTAAAAGAATTTTAAAATTTTGTCTTCAAATAATATTGGAAAACATTTATTTGTATACTAATTATCATATTTTACAATAATTGTTTCAAAGCCATGATTGATTGATTCCTCTAAGTTGTATTTTTTAATACATCTTCACAATTTCAAAAATTCAAATACCTCTTGATCCTTGAGGGGTTAAATAATCATCATTCTATACTTTGGCATCAACAACAAGAGTTTTTGGGAAGTGATTTTTTGGCTTGGAATGTATTTTAAATTAAAGGAAATTTTGGCAAGATACCATACATGAAGGTCAGATTTGGCAAAAAAGTGTCAAAGCTAAACTTTACCATCATACTTTTAAATTTGAAGTCATCATAACCCTTCAAGTCCCCAAGTCTTTTTATTCATCAAACAACACTTCCGAATTACCATTTCTATTTCTATTGCAAAAAGCAATAAATGTTAATTTTTTTTTTTCATATTTATTATAATACCTTGCACTAGACTATTATGAAAATATGTGGAATAAATTTCAAAAAATCAAGGTCAATAGAATTTGTGTTTTTTTACAAGCAAAAACTATCAAAATTTTATATATCAATTATATTAAAGGGTCATTGCAAGAAAGGCTTGTACTATTCTCCGTCACAAATAATGTCGCTCTTTTGTAATCTTTAATAACTTTTGAAGCATAAATACCCTAAAATTGAAAAATTTATTGGAGATGCCTAGCTTGATGATCATCATATATTTTATTTTTCAAAAAATTTAAAAAATAAATTTATATTTAAAAATCATTTCTGCTAATTTGTCACACTTTGAGGTTTAGAGGTTTTCACTACGTTGTGAGTCAGAGACACAAAGTCAAGGGTTGTTGTCTAATAACATTAGTGAATTGAAGTTATGGCATTGATTGGATTGATAATGWYTTTTTTCTTTAAAAGAACAAAAATAAAGGTTTTTTCACATGTTTATTGGTCAACTCATTTTTGAGTAAAAAAAAACATATTATAGGTGGTCAAAGTAAAACTATATTGTCTTCCATTTGGTAGTCTGGACAAGTTCATACATAAGGTAAAATAGTCCATTGTCGTCAGAATTTGGAGTCTGCCCTCATGCCTTTGTTGAAATATTTCAAAAAAAATTCTACATAAAAACAAGTGTGAGAAATAGTGAGAGCAATTGAGATTATATTTTTCAGACAAAGAATTAATTTGTTATGAATTTTTGAAGTGATCTGCCCAAAAGAGTCACTTAGTAGGCTACATACCTGATAACCAACAAAATTGTATCCAATGTGGTCATCTTAATTGCCTAAAGTGGTCACAATAATTTCTAATGTGGAAGGCCCCAAAAGTCGCTTCCTACAATGATTTTCATTCAAAAAGTAGATTGTTCCTAATGAGGTCACTAATCACTCTTTGAGTGTCAAGTTAGACATTGATTATGGTCTGGAAAATTGTCATGGGATCATTAGGTGTTCACTATGGGTCATGTGATTACAATGGGATGTTGTGCTTTAGTTGCAAAATACGAAGGACTTTGAAGTTTGAGAAATTGTCATAGGTCCTATTTTTTAGGATTGATGCAATGGATTTCAATAGTCCCCCAGGGATCCCTAATTCTTATACATGTAAATACATGTCTTCTAGGCATTGTAAAAATTTGAAAAAAATTTGAAATGATAAGAAATTCATATTGAGTACAAAATAGGGCATAAGGATCTGAAATTTTTTCCATAGGTGAACATTATATTGTAGAATATTTCTCATTGAATGAAATTTACATCCTAGTGGGATAGTCAATTGCATGTAAATGGTTGTTTTTTAAACATCATATGAACAAATCATGAATTTTCAAAGTGCTAATCCTCGATGTATCCAAATATCAACCACTTAGTTGTCATAATGAGGTATACATTTTAGGCAAAAGTTTGTGGGCAAATATTTTGCAACAAGGTTGAAATTATGTGTGGTCATTGAGGAGAGATAATTATTTTTGACATATTGTGCTGTTTTGAGGCCCAAAACTGCTTCAAAGTAATTGTACCCAAAGCAAGGCTAAAGCATCATTTATATTTATTCTTTGACAAATCCAATCATATTATCCTTCAAATAACTTGTTCAAGTTCATCTTCTCAAAATTTTGAGTGAAAATTGCCATTGAGTGTAAGTTCAATGGGCTTAAACCATTACATGAGATTTGAGGGCAACGGAAGCCTACAAGTTATCTTGAGCGTGGGCGATGTGGGAACTCACCACATTAGCAATCTGACGTGGTGGGSAGACTGCCACGTCATACAATAGTATTTTTAAATTAGTTTTTAGTTTTCTAATACTTTTTCAAAAATTTGATTTTTTTTTAAAAATTTTAATCTTTTAATCAAAATATTCTAGCAGCAGATATAGCCCTGCAGTTTCAGGACAACAAGGGGAGTTGCCAAGTGAACAACCTTGAAACAGTCTTCTAATGCTCTCAAACCTCATGTAATATTGATAAACAATTTTTTTAGTACTTCCGGGAAGTGAAGTTTTGCCTTTCAATATCATTAAAAAAGACATCAATTGACATGTCTCATAACATGTGCTTTTGAGTCAATATGTAAGAAAATGGATTGAAAATATATTAAAAAATTTAAACCAAAGAAACTTTCTTCAAAAAAAATTTAAAATAAAAGGTGGTTCTAGATGAAAGAAAAATAAAATTGCTAATATATAACTATGAGAAGAAATTTGATGATTCTAAATTCCAATATTGAGGATTTTCTAATAACTAGTTATAATAAGTTAGACATCTTATTTTTTTGTCTTCGATTGGAAAATTTCAAAATTAGGTTCAATAATCAATTTTATAATTATGTGGTCTCTACCTTCCATGCATGTGAAATAAATTAAAACTTCTCATAACTTTCACCTCATTATTTGGAAATAGAATAGTTCTAGTGTTTTTGAGTAGACATCAATCTATACATTTCAATCAATTAAAAAAAAGACTATTTTAGGTAATATATTTAGCCACCCTTTTCAACAGTGAAATTTCAAAAAATAACATTACGTTTGCAATATTTATCTTTATGATGTTAAGCTTTTATCTAAAGTTCCTTAAACCTTTAGTATCTTTTAGTTTGTTTTCAATTAAATCTATTTTGGTCATCTAAAGTTTAAACTTGAATGTTATTGCCTCTATTTCAAGTGTTTTTGGATGCACTTCCATGTGTAATATTCTCAAGTTTCAATTCTAAACCAACCATACAAAACTTGCTTTATTTGTTGGACAAGGTTGTTGGATGCATCGATGATGCCTATAACTAGAACATCATGAATACAACATCAAGAAAACTATTGTAAAAGGGGAAATTCAAATGAGAATTACACCTTGCATACACATTTTTTGTTTGCACTAGGAGGGTTGCTATTATGTGAGCATAGGAGTGTGATCCCATGAGCCTAAAATACTACACACCTATGTAATAGGTGTATATACTATAAAAACCGTCTATGATTATAGAATGTATATATATAGTATAAGTATTCATATTATAGGTACCTTTATTGTAGACCCAATGCTCACATGCTAGCATTCTTGGGCTCACATACTAGCACCATTGTTTGCTCTAGTTACCCCATTTACAAAGTTAAATTGATGAGTGCTTTATTGTCAATATGTCCTTATCATAACTATGTTGAAATCAAGTTTTTCATGTTATAAGGTATGTTCATTCATAATCAACACTTTCCCAAATGTCACCTACATTTGGACCACAAAGTGCTACTTTCATCTAGATATTGATTATACAAGATGTATAGTACACAATCTAATGAAAGTCTATGAGAGTCTCCTATCATTTTGGTACATCTAGAGAAAACAATTTGAAAATTCATAACTTGTTAATTCAATGTCTAAATAATGCATGCTAAAGTGCTTATAAATCCTCTTTCAACTCCCAATAAGATCTAATAAAAGCAAATTATGTTTGATAATAATAACTATGCTCAATTTCAATTAGTTAGTGACAATTATAGGTGGGCATACCTCACACCTAAAAAGAGAACTCACAATCCTTACCTTAAATAAAAAAATGAACATGAGTTGTAAGATGCTGACAGAGAAGTCAAGAAATTTTCGTTGGACAGATCTCCAACCTGTGGTGTGATAAGAAATGTATTCAGGGATGCCAATTTCGAATAGAAATCACTGACGTTAGTGCCGATACTWAAGTGTAATATTAGACTATCCTTAKCATACAACCTATTGAAAGCAAAGTATGACGTGCCTSCATTATTCTACCATTTGATAAGGGATCCAAACAAGAAATGCTGCATGATGGGTACTTTCTCAAGAACCTCAGCCTTGTACATCTTAAGCATTCCGCTATTAACCTTATTCCATGATAGCACTGCACTRATATCATCTAACATGGGAGAGTGTTCAGCCAAAACACCCTTCTTCACTCTTTTCACAAACTGCACACATCCAAGGTACAGATACTCATGGGAGAAACT
The DNA here is from genome assembly GCA_006891605.1 of Pleurozium schreberi. NCBI lineage: Eukaryota > Viridiplantae > Streptophyta > Bryopsida > Hypnales > Hylocomiaceae > Pleurozium > Pleurozium schreberi. The sequence goes on from VACF01000080.1 coordinate 34,197, forward strand.
GTCGAGAATATCTTGGTTGTGAATGGATTTGGGTTTCATATACTTGTGATCCTTCAGCTGTGCTGACCCAAAAATGAACGGAAGAAAATGGTAGTCATCTAAACCCCACACTCCATGCGATCCTGCAAGATGTCATTCAGAACCGTCACTGTCCTGGAACAAGACCAAACGTTGCATATTCGATAAAGAAGAAACTACAAGTACATTGCTGTCACGTGTCATAACGCCAAGAGCGTTCGACGAAGCACACATATTGACAAACTTCATAATCGTGGATCATGAAATTGATAAAAGATGAATTAGACTCCAGTACCGAGCAATAAACTCGAGGAACGTTCAGCCTTTGACCTTAGTAATACTCCGCACTAAGGCAGAAGGAAACTGAAATCGTCAGGGACCGTGTCAAAAAAAAAAATCGTCTGGGATCTGACCCCGTCTCTATCCAGTCCCCTGTCAATTCAGCATTTAATACGCTTGGTTTTCATTCAATTAGCAAATGTAGACGGTTATGACTCAGCTGAATTTCTCCTGCCTTGAATGGAAAGGGTTGTCTAACTTACTATCCCTTCAACAGTGTTCTATAACCTCACACTTTGAATGATAGCATAAGAAATTGATATATAGTGATGAGAAATTAGCTCTCAACAGATTCGGCTCTTGCACCCGAAGTGATCTCTCCAGAGCTCGGACTGAGCTCCCAATAAAAGCAGATTCGTGAACATATTAAAGTGATGCAATAGTATCTTCTGTCATGCACTTCTCTCAAAATTACAATAACACAGAGCTAAACAGAAATTTGGTCAACTGTCTGAAGCATAGATGAGAGGCTGACCTGCGGGTTCAAGCCAGTACGTGGTCTGCAGCTTGCGCATGAGGTCCAGATACTTGACAAACACGCGTGCTACAAGCGCCTGGTAGTCATCCTGGTTCACTAACCCTAACCTCGCCAGGCAAAGCAGCCACGCYGCGAAGTTGGCCTCATGGCCCGTGCCGTAATCGATCCTCGTTGCATTCCCGAAGCTATCAGCAAAGTAAGGAAAAATCTCCACTGCGCCTTCCTTCAAATTCTCCGGCAGGATTCGCAGCATGAGCCCCGGMCCTCGCTCCTCCAACCACGTCTGCCACTCTCGGAACACGGGGTTTCCATAGCGAGCGGGCTGYTGCTTGGGCGGCAGCTGGTCGATCCATGAACTCATCTCCTCCAGCACAGTGCACAGGGTCTTAATGAGAGGCGACTCACGGCAGTGGTCCGACAGCTTCTTCCCGACCATGGAATCGTTCAGTCCCACGATAAACCCTAAAAACGTTTTCCCGGCTTCCGATTTCTGGAAGTGATCAATGTCMGCCAGGTTGTGAATTCGCTTAATCGGCACTTGGAAGGCGATCGGCGGGTGGACAACAGGCACTGCTCGGGCTTGCGGCACCGGCGCTAACGCAGCTAAAGTCATTTGCGGAGCCGGCTTCGGATGGTCGGGGTAGGAAACTGGAGGTGGCMTTCCCATGGGAGGTGGCATYCKCATCGTTTCAGCAGACGGAGATGGCCACTGCAGATTGCCAACCACTCCTGAAGCTAAACCTAAGCCATTCTGCTGTTCTGACGCATTCGAAGGTTCCGAAAGTTCACTGGATTGTTCAAGTGTAACTCTACTCGGGGACTCTGCGTCTTCAGCCATGCAATTCAAACCTCGGGAATCAAACAGAAAGCGGCTCGCCCTCCCTCAACCCTGCCAGTCTCATAAACTCTCAAACTCGTAAACTCAATCACTCAATCACTCAAAGCTCCTGATACTAACGCCTTCTTCTCCAAATTGTCTCACGAAAAGAAGCCAGAAAGACGAACTCAGATGTGCCGCCTGAAAAGTTTCAAACAAAGAAACGCAAATTGCAGGYAGACGCGGAACAGCACGGAATTGAAGGCTGGAGGCAACAACAGAACTGAAGGGCCGAGACTGGGGAAGCTGAGGGAAATAGATGAATTTCATTATCGAAGGGGACGACATCCGTCAAGGTCGTAGTGTACGGGGTAGGTGTATTTTGTATCGTGGGAGGCCTGAGGGGGGAGGCGTTAACMCCTCAATGTGCGAGGCACCAAAATCTGGTGTTTCCAAAACTTCTATAGTACTTTGATTTCCAATGATATCAAAATGGATGATTTTCACAGTCACCAGTCTCTGTTTTTTAACCCTTTTGTGACTGGTCGACCACATTTTGGTCGATTTTTGGACTCTTTACTGACTCTAGGTCAAAGTACACCTAATTTGAAAAAATCAAAGAGGAACGGAGTTAGAGAATCTTTAGATGCTCAACTTGAATCAAATTGTTTGGCAAGGCATGCGACTATAAGTAAGCTAGGGCAGTTTCAATAATGCGGTGCTGGCCTATGAAATTTACAAACAAGCCTCAATTGGGGCAATATTTTGCAAAACACATGAGCCATGAAGGTGACAATGTTGCCTAGTAATCCCACCATTATTTAATTCATATGCACAAATTAGCTAAGGTAGGAGGGAAAAAACATGCCCATCTAAGAGCTAAAACTGAGTTTTGAGGAGGTGAAACTTCTTGAGATATTTTTCAATAAGTTTTTTTTAAAGACAAGAGAAATTGGAATCTAGTCCAAGTTGTTTCATATTTTTTGAAGCTTTATGGAATTAGTTATGAATTTTTGAAGTTGTAATGGCATATGCTTGAAAATTGCCAAATGTACTCTATTTGTACATTCCTGTAAAAATTCAATGCCCCCCAAATCAACCACAAACACTAGAGGGTTAAAAGTTAACCCTTGACCCTTAACCCTTGACCACCGTGATGGACGTTTTGTGTCATTTGGATGACAAAACGTGTAGAACAAAATTGCAACTTTTCATCCTATGTATAAAGAGTGGAAAGGAACGATCTTTTCTAGTACTTTGACTTCCAATGAGTAGATCTGGCTTTTCGAAGTAGATGATGTCACACGGTATCAAAAATGCATGATTTCCATAGCCACCGGTCAGTCCTTCAAGGGTTAATCCTTAACCCTTCATCGCCTAAGGGGACCAAAAGTGTACTCACATAGTCTCAACAGAGTCAAATTCAAAGTGTTCTAACTCTTGCATTTGATGTTCAAATTCAATAAAACTTGTTGGAAAAGTTACACATAATAGTCTATTTTTTGTGGTACAATTTTCAAATCAATTCAAGATTTTTTGATTTTTTGAAAGCCATTCGAAGTTCAAAGGTTCAATTTGGGTTCACCAAATTGCACTTTGATGGCTGCAGCTTTGGGGGCTTGTATCTTTGTCATTCAATTTTCTTTTTCAGTAAAATTTTTTGGATTATGTTTCCGCTACAATCTAGTTCTTGTGGTAAATTTTTCATGACAATCCAAGTTGTTTTGATAGTTTGGGAGCAATTTGAAGTTTCAACATCCAGACATTTTTGGACTACAATGAACTTTGGTGGCTTATTTTTTCTTCATAATATGTCCGTTTCCAATATTTTTTGATGGAAAAGTTGCGCACACTAGTCTTATTAGAGCGGTTAAAATTTCATATCAATCCAAGAAGTTACAAGTGACTGAGAAGCATTTTAGTAGAGGGAGGTTTAGCCATAGATGTGATTTTTTGCTACTTTTTTCATTGTTTTTTGAAATTTTTTCAAAACAATTTTGTAGACCCAATGAGTGAATTGAATGACATTTTTTTCCCCAAGCTGTTTTTTTTTTGGTTTTGAATCAATTTGTAGTTTAAAATTCTTTCATTTGATTAGGCTTAGAAATTGAATTTCACCTCAAAATGTGTTTTTAAGAAAATTTCAACATCTTTTTTCAACACTGAAACATTATAATCTTTCAATCTATATGGTTAAGTGACCCCAAATTTGTTTCACACCATCTACAACATGCACACTACAAGATTATACAATTGAGATTTTCATACTTCACTGAAATTTAGACTTATAGCACTTGAAAAGCAAGGATGCTTGTAGACATGTTTAGGCCTTAGGCAATGAAGGGTTATACGTTGGGTGGGGCACTATGGAAATCATGCACTCTGAAAAATCATTTATTGGCTAAAAAATTTCAAAAGTGAGCATTGGAAGTCAAACAACTGTAGAAGATCTTTCCTTTCTACACAAGATTCTGAGGATGAATAGTTGCATTTTTGTCCTACGCAAAAAGATGCTCTCTCATTCATCAACGAGAAAATAGCCTCCGCGTCATTTAAGGGTTAAACAAAACCTAACCAAGTTGCTATTTTGGGTAGTGTATATTTATGAAAACTTATTTTTGAAGTCTAGTCTTTGCTTCAAAAATCTGATTTTGAAAATGATTGTTTGTGATTTTTCAATTCAAGATTGTATGCAAGGGTGTCCATTGCAATCTTGACTTACCATAGTGCTGAGGGCGCTTGAAAATGACCTTCAAATACAGTAGAGCTTGGAGAAAAAATAAATTAGAAATTCATTTAAAAAAATTTAGATTAGATTTTGAGAAATCATAAATTGATTGGAGTTATGCATGTTCTGCCCTTCAACCTCATGTTTTTATTGGTGACCAAACTTTTAGATTTGACTTGTGAAAAGAGGATTGGAAGAATTCGACTCACTTTTGCAATTTTAACACCCTCATGATCAAACATTATAATCTTTCAATCCATAAGTGATATTGTTGTGTTTTCTTTTCCTCAGTGATCTCTAACATGTCTAGATTGAATTTGTACCAAGATTTGTACGGTTACATTTAAAAAAAAGTTGATACATCTTATCAAAATGTTGGCATTTTTTTCAATGTAGAGCAAATTCCTAGAAGCTCAAAAAAGGCCTTGGGCATTTAGGGGTTAAGCACTAGATAGCCAGGTAACAAATTGTGCCATAATTTGGAATATCAATCTTATGGTGCCTGGCACTCTAAGCACTGGAATGGAGGTTAATTCTCCATATAATAAGGATATATTCGTAAAGCAGGGTTCCAGCTCAGTGCCTAATGTAGTACAGAGCGGGCAGGGCATGGTAGATTCTGCGGAATAGTAAGCCTTGCAGCGAGCCTGTAGGGCGAGCTATTCGGCAGAATCTGCCCTGCCCTGCCTGCTCTTTGGCGTTAAGACCCGAGGSACGTATTCGGAATTGGCAACGCAAGGCTATTATCGTTGTATAATCGGCAAGCCCTTGATTGCTGCCAATTGTGAAAACTAATCGAGCTCAGAATTTCGAGATAGGAAAATTGATTAGCTTTCTAGGACTATAATATTTTTATTTTAAACTGTGATTTTAAATGGTGCCTAGGAGAAAAATTTGGGCCACAATTAGTTCAAAGCATGTGAGGGAAAGTGGGTGATTGCAAGAAACACTTGTCCTATTTTCCGTCACACGTTGCGTGCTCATCTGATTTTTGGCCATAACTTTTTTGTTTTGGCTTCAAATGAATCAAGATTTATAGGGTAGGTACTCATGACTACTATGGACCTTGCCTAATTTTTTTGTAATTTTCAAAAATAATTTACTATCCAAAAATAGAGCCCAATTCAATGTCACACTTGCCAACTTGGAGGTTTTTAGTACCTAACCGCTACGTTTTTTGAAGAATTAGATTGTGAAATTTGGTAGGCTAGATATTCTAATAAAAATACACCTTTCTAGGCAAGGGATTTTCAAAATCATGTTCCAAGTGAGTTCTATATTGGTCTAAAGAGCGTTGTATACAAGTTGCATTTTGAAACATATAAATAATTATTTTGGTGGTTTTTTTGGTGGATAACCATCTTCATAAAGTCTGTTGTTAAAAATGGCCACTTTTTATTTTTTGAATTACTTATTTTTACTATTTTTAAGTAATTTTCACATCAAAACACCTATTTTCTTGAGATTTGGCACTTTTTTAGTTCTCATAGTTAGAGAATTTTCCTATGAATTTCCTTTGGTGGTTATCTTCATCTTAAAGGTGTATATATTGACTATATTTTTAAGAAATTTTAAAAATTAGTTTTCTATTTTTAAAGTATTCCAGAAAAGTTTAAGAGTATTGTTCCAAAATGCAACAAATAGTACAAGTGTTTATTGCAATCATCCAAGTAACAGAAAAAAACACAAATCCTTGAAATATTTTTTCTTATAATCTATTCTTTATTTCTTATAGTTTCGTCTACGTGGAAAGATTTGATTCATTCCATTTGGATAAATAATGTAAAAGTTATGAAACTTCTTGTTTTGCAACCAATCTTAGCAAATTTTTGAGAAAGTAATGTATGGATCTACTTGTGAACTCAAGCTATAATAATTCAATAAAAGAAAGTTGCACATGCTTTGGTTTGCTTTTTAAATAATCTCATTATTGGAATTAGAGTGTTTCAATTCCATCTTAGAGCTATCAACAATTTAGCTTCTTCTATCATGTACCTACTTCAACTTTACAATTTTTTAAAGAATAAAAATCACAAAGCTTGGTTTTCTTCCAAACATTGTGATAGGCTAGTCTAGTGCTAGATTCTATGGTTGGATATGCAAAAAAAGTGTTGAGATTTTTGGTTGTTTGCATTAAAAATGGTAGTTTTGAAAGTCTTTTTTGACAAAAATGGCCTTGGGATTTAGGGGTTAAAGTGATGGAATTAGGTGTGTCTACCTTAAGTGTAGTGACTCCATTTGCAGCACCAATATAGTAAAAAATCATCATAGTGGGTCAAAAACATTTTCCAAAATGAAGGCCAACATTTTAATATCAGTATGCTAAACTTGACTAAAACAAAAACACTTTGTTTTTGGTCATTTTTATTTGATAGTCTAATAGTTTTTTCTTTTTAAATGTAAATCTGTACTACAATTAAAACAATACTTTGTATTATAATTTACCTTTAAATTTTATCTAAATTTCCTTGTATTAGAACTAATTCACTTTTGCCTTTTTCCATGTAGACAATATGTTAAATTAAACCCAAGCTAACACTACCCCTAGCACCAATTGCAAACATACCTAAGTCAATAATTAGGTATAGGGTTATACTTGAGGAAGACAAACTTGAATAAAAAAAATATTTAATGAAGAAGAGATCGATGAACATATGGGTTTCTTTACGCAATTCTCAATGACAAGTAACATTACTTAATGTAAAGCACAACCAAAAATCCTTGTTTGAAAAGAAGTGAAGATAAACAAATTTGGTCATTGGATGATAGATGCATAGTGGCCAAAAGTTGAGTAGAAACTCTCTAACATGATTCAAAATCCTAATTGTAGAATGTAATCTTTCTGAAAAAAGAAGAGATTTTTTGGAAGTTTTTGTTTTAGAGTGTCCTGAATCCTAGACCAACGAAAGAGCATTGCAATGGCACATTGCGAGCTTGTTCCCAATGATGCTCTTGTAATGAAGCAAATCCCAACTTCAGCAACCTAACTTTTCCATGTTACTAAGACCTCTAAAGCACTTGATGTCCTACATGTTGACACTACCACAATATGTTGTTAGTGTCAAAGACAAAGATCGACGGTTGGTCGGAGGAGCTGCATGTTTGATGGCTATCATTATGATTTCTTTTGCCAAAGTTGCTTGCTTGCAATATTCTATATAAAACCAAAATCTATTGTGTGAGAGCCAAAATTTAATGTGCCCTTGAAAGTGATTAGCAAGATTGAAGTTGCATTGGGGCAATATTTTTTGCTTGCCACTATTCTTACAATTATTGAGTCAATATTAATATTGTTTCTATTTTATTGTTTCCATTCAGGATGCTTTAAACGTACTACAGTTGTGCCAAATACATAGATACATAATAGAATACACAACCTATTCTTGACCTCCCCTATTTCCACATTATAAGCTATTGTATTTCTAATCAATTGTGGTTTATATTATAGCTCTTATAGAGTGGCACCAATGGAGCAATATAAATGTCCAAAAAGTGTACATTGAAAGTATAGAATGATCAGAATCTCTACATTGAAAGCTACAATTATCACTTTCATCGATATTGTAATGAGCTTATGATTGGAAATAGAATGACCTATATAATAAGAATAGGTTTGATTCATAGAATCTACATAAAAAAATTCATAGAGATTTCGTTTTTAATGACAATAATGTAAAAAAATTCAAAATCTCTTTGAATTCAATTTTGCTACACAAGAATTTTTTTTCCTTCAGACAGACATGCCTAATTCCTTAAGTGGTTGGAAATGGGTCGCCATCCCATACATAGGCACCGTCGGTGGTAATCACACAAATTTAGCATCCCGATCCCTCTCTTATGGATGAAATTCATTGTCATGAACGACTTCTTTAAATCAATTCCATTGTCCAGCTGACAACAGGCACAGATAGCTGCGCTAACTCTTGAGCCCGTTTCTTTCCAATCGCCCTTGTCTCTTGAGCATCCCGTGGTGACGCATTTTCGGGGCTCGCATCGCCATGTTCCGGTGGAGACGAATTCACTACGGAGCGTTCAATTGGCGTATGAAGCTCTGTGATCATAGAATATGCTGCTGTGATGACAATGGCAAGTAGGCAAGGGGAGCCGTATGAATCTTGGCTCATAGAGACTATTCGTTCTTGAAGGGAGTCAGCCATTCGAGGGGAGCCTTTCTTGAGGAGATTTCGGAGATCGCTCTTATTTCAGGACACTACATCAGGTTTGAATTTCCAGGGGATGGTAATCCGATGACTTTGCTCGATTAATTTTAATTCATTTGGCTTAATTCTTGATCTTTGCATTGCAGTGCAGTAGGTTTAGGGCTTGTGTTTCTGTTTGTGCAACATTCTTCTGTTGKAAGACAAGGAAGTTCAGGTGTTACTGGAAAGTTAAGCGTAAAAGGRAGTAAGATAGAATATTATGCTTCCCCGATTTCTAGTTCAATCTTTGTATATCTACGTACAGCTTAACCCTAGAAGGACGCCGGTCTATCACCAAGGTAGTCACTTAAAAATGATCGGATTTTGAAACCAGTAAAACCATAGGTGCATTCTCAATTCTTCAATTGAAAAGTCATCCATCGGCCACTTTTTGGCTGCAGCGTCCTTACAGGGTTAAGAACAGCTTAASAACAGAGTCTTCAAAACTAAATAAAAAAATCGTAAAACTAAATAAAAAATTTCAGTCGAAGGCAATTAAAAATGGAATGTGAGAACGGTTTTCCGTTGTGTATGATCACGTGGTATTTTTTCCATATTGTTTCAGATGATATTGATCTGATTAATAGCATTTTATCCTCAACGATGTCAGTTGTGTATTGAGCGGATTGCTGCTTGCAGGAGTTTTTCAAATGATATGAGTAATTTTCGTCAATATCAGAAGTTTGTTGCATAATTTAGTATCTATGAATACTTACCTGTCGTTACATTCTTCGCTAGAGAGAAGGCGATCGGCCATGAGTCAAGGCCCGCCGAAGAAGTCCTACATTGCCGCCGGGTCCTCTTCCGCCCAAGGTCAGATTCGCTTCAAGACGTTGATGGTTGTGCTTCGTCACTCTGGATAGTTACTTCGGTGTTAATTACAGAGCGATTCCTACGAGTTCATATCCTGAACATCATAATTGAGCTGAATGTATGTTGCATGTTTGAGGTTGCTTGTATAGGTCTTAATAATATGCAGACAAATCCACGGTAGTGACGGTCTTATATTTGTGAGGGGTTTGAAGACTTGTCAACGATCTTACATAGCTGTAAGATTGGATTTTTGAGGGTTTAGGGTTAATCGTGCTTACATGCTTTCAAGATTTTGGTGAATGTATTGGGCATCTTCGTGGTATTTTAAGGTATTGTCGATTTGAGTCTCCAGAATTTACTGAAGAACTGAAATGCGCATTGGAAAACAGTTTACAATAACATTTGGGCATCTTGGTATGCCGTTGAGGTAGGGTTGTTCTCATCGGAGTGTACATTCCTCGAGTCTTTGACTTAGAGTGATAATATCTGATTCAATGATATGAGTGTACATAGACAATGTACGTCTCAAAATTGAAAATCTTACAGATTTTAACGTAGAGTTTTATTTTTCAGCACGCATTATCTCCTAGGAGATCTTGATTACGACCTTCAAGAAGAAATTATCGATGCATTCCAAGATGTTCGAGTCACAGCTGGCACAGAGATAATTAAACAGGGTGACGTTGCTGACAATTTCTATATCATTGTAAGCATGTCTATCTTTCAAGATGGATATGCTCATGCGAATATCTAATCCGTTGATCTTTATTATCCTGTTGCACCATCAATGTTTTTTAGTAACTTCCTTGTCTGTTAGAATTGTTACCACTGTTTTTCACTGAATTTTTGTTAAATTTCGTGATGTTTAGCTAATAACGAAATCTGGATTCACAATCCTTTTGGTTTGCCCCTAATTTGAAAATCGGTCTTACTTGAAAACAAAAGTAAACTAAAGATTACTGCCTATCATTGCAGGACGTGGGTGATTTCGACATCTTGGATCCAAAGGTGACTTCATGAACTAATTGCTATTCTCTTTACTACTTCATGTATGCATCATTGCGAGCTCAACAGTTCTGTACTGAACAGGCAGCATATTGAATGTTCAAGGCTACACTAGTCAACAACAAGCAAGTTTGTAGTTCATGTATGTGTCATACTGAGTGCATGCTGACTAGGACAAARCTTTGAAAGTYATTAATTCTCGAKTGGTTTGCATTCAGGGGAATGATCAAGCAATACTTCTGCGTACAAAAACTTCTGGAGATAGCCTTGGTGAATTGGCTCTCATGTATGACACCAAGCGGAATGTTAGTGCTAAAGCAACAACAAATGCACTGCTATGGGCCGTAAATCGTGCTGAATTCAAGTCTATCTTAGCAAGGCATCTTTCTGGGTCTCCCATAGCTCAGGTTTGGTTGAAATCTTTGTCATTTATCAGAAGCTGGATAATTGAACGCACGTCTTCCTCCCTGAATTTCAAGATTTAGGTTCAACATGCCTACATTTTTCTTCTGCTTGGTAACAACAGTCTTGATTCTCGCTGCACATTTCTTTTCCCTGCGACAGAGCACCTTTACGACCATTCCTAATCTCGAGTTTCATCAATCAAGCGAATTCTACTAATTTAATGCAGATTCCTCATGTTTATGATGTAATAGTGAGATCTAAATGACCTTTGAATGCTTTACAGGTGTTGAGAGAGACTCCCGTACTCAAGAAGTTAGCAACTCGTGATATTATTAAAATGAGTAGCAATTGCACCATCTTAAAATTTACAAGAGGTCAGAGTATCATTAAGGCCGGCGYGACGATGGATAAGGTCAATTCTTATCTTGAATGAAATTGATCTTCTGAAATTCAACACTAGTGACTTGTGATGATTTAGATCGACTGTGCCAACTTTTGTACGATTGACATAACTTTCATGTTTCAATCTGTTGCAATTGGGAGTCACTGGTCCGTATTTTCCCATCCTAATTTTTCCAGGTTTGGATGGTAGGTGTATGTAATACAAGATGGTCAGGTAAGGATGACCTGGGGTGCGACAGTAGGTAATGCAATGCCAGGAAGAGGTGCTATCGGTGGTGAAACATTGGCTCTTTTGGATAGATTGGAGATTCTTGGTGAAGCAGTGCTTTTGAATGATGACCTCATCAGTTCGTGGAATTTCAATGCTGCAGCCGATCAAGTAACTTGCTCAAGTCACATGTTCTTTATCATTGGCATAATGTCAAGTTCAAGAGTGTAAGCACCATTGAATATATTTTTCTACAATTAGTAAATATACCATTTGTAATCAATTTGTCGCTCGATATGATGCATCAGACGGAGATCATATGTATTCCTCGGCCATTGTTCACAAAAGAAATGTTAAAATCCATCAGAAAAGGTCTTCAAATACAACTTGCAGCTATTGGTCTCAACCGGGTGCCTGCATTTYTGGAGCTCAATACTGATCAAATTATCCATCTGGCCCAAAAGTTGACGGAATCGAATTACCCAAGAGGTACACTGTGAAGACAGGAGACTTCTCTCTGGGTTTCATCAATGTTAGCTTGTTAAAAATTTCATAGAATACCAAGGTGAATAATTTAACGAATTTGTYTGAWTACGTTGATGCATAATCTGGGTATAATAGGTGCGATGTACAGAAATGTTTAACGTTTTAGAGTTACTCTATTAATTATGTTATAATCCTCATCTTAGTCAATATGACTGATTTGCGCCCAACTAAAACCTCGAAACTACACATGCTCTCATTTTCAAGCTCTAACCACTAAAATGTCCTAATATTCAGAGCTCTGGGCAAATGAAAATCACAATTTTAGTACTTCACAAGACTGAAACTCGCCATTTTAACGCGTACAACTATTCTATTACGTGTGTGTTTGGAAAACCAGGGTTCTTTGACTTGGCTAACAAATCCTAGTGCAGCACTTAACAGTTGACTTGTATTGGTTGTTTATTGTGCTGAAGTGGATTAACGATTTTTCATCAGGGGAGGAAATCACGAGATACGGAGACATACTGGGCGCTGAGGCTCGAATATATGTCGTTCAAATGGGACTTGTTTCTTTGCACAAAGGTCCTGTGGATCTAAACCTTCTAAAAGCAGACGCGAAGAACAGGCCTGCTTCTTTCATCACAAAGAATTCTGCTGCCGGACCGCCGATTAATAACAACAACAATAGTATCAAACCACCTGTGCCGGGGGGGTCAAATTCAAACAGTCCTCCATCGTCTTCTCCTCCTGCAAGTACGAGCTCTTCAGGCTCAACATCTCCACCTGGTAAACCCATTCCAGAGGCAACAGGGCTACCAGTCCAAGATCGGAAAAGTCTTGAACAACGGCGGGCTATGAGTGTTATGCAGTAAGTTCCGTGAACAGTTCTTTGAGGTGAAATGGCTATGACTATATTGTGTGCTTCTTTTGAGTTGCATTACATTTCTCATGTATTTATGTGCCTCAGGTTTGCTGAAATACTGCGAGGGGTCGGTCTTTAGACTCTAAGCTTGACTCTTATCATTTTGCATCACTGGAAGAGCACCTTTTTACCCCTTACTACCTGAACTAAAATTAGAAATGCCTTATTGGAAGCTCCTAGCCAATCGAATCAACTCCAAAGCACATCTTTATAGTTTGTAAAATGTAGGGCATGATTCCTTGTTTTACTGGAATATTTTCCACCTTCCTGGAGTCTTCACTTTATTTCCTATAGATATGGGAGTCACCACTGTTGACCGTTTAGTCATTTGAGGATTAAAGATGGTCTAATTGCGTGAGTACTTGCTTTGTCTTGGCATTCTTGAAATCCAATTTTGTCACATGTCCTTTTCTATGTAAACGATACGTCTATTTTTGGTTTTGCAGGCCTATGACGGCYAATTCAGCGTGGTCGTTTCCAACATATGGAGTATTTGGAGATGAGTGTTTACAAAACTCAGTTAAACGTGACCACCATAAGGCTTCCTATTTTGCGACAACCATTGCTGAATCATCACCAGGGGCTACCGTTTTATCTATCACATTGGCAGATGTTATAGACGTGCTGGGACCCATTCAAGACGTTCTTTCTCGTATTTCAAACTTGAAGAATCTGCTGGATTTGGGTGCAGGCTAGAGTATATGCACGGAAAAGGTATAGCTTATCGGGATCTCAAACCTGAAAACACCTTGATTGCGGAAAACGGGTATCCCAAGCTGATTGACATGGGTTTTGCAAAACGACTTTATAATCGCCGGACGTATTCCATGTGTGGGACGCCTGATTACATGGCTCCTGAGATCATCAAAAGGCAGGGGCATGGCAAGGCTGTGGACTATTGGGCTCTCGGATGCATGATCTTTGAAATGATCACAAACACCAGCCCGTTCAACAATGGAAACGACCCACCTCAGGTACTCCATGTTTTTCAAACTTAGCAATGGTGGAGTTGTATCCAAGATTGAAAGAGCTAGTACATCAAAATTTCTCCATCGTTACCTGGAGAGTTTTTTGTTAATCTTCCGAGAAACTTTGACAACTTTAATTGGGGCCCGGTTTCTGAGGAACATGAAGGCCACTAAAACGATTTATGAATCGTGCCTTGGAAAAGTTACATCTCTCACCGATATTGCTTCTTTTTGTTTGGACCGGCAATGATGAAAGTTGGTGTTTAATTCTCTTGTTTTTTCTTGGCTTGTAGATTGTATTTCAAAAGGTTGTCGAAGGCAAGATGAAGTTTCCTCCCTACATGAGTGCCAACGCTGTTGACATCGTAAGGAAGTTGCTTGATCCCAATCCTGAGACTCGTCTTGGGAACCATAAGGCTGGCCTTTCTGAAATCAAAGAGCATCCTTTCTTCACGAAGGAGATCAATTTCCAGCTTCTCATCCGACAAAGGGAAGAGGCCCCTGTAAGTTCCATTTGGGTCTTGAAGTAAATGAATTGTAATGTTGTAATGTTGTAATGTTGTAATGATTATTTAGGAAGATCCAAGGAAGGTTGCAAATTGTACCAACAAACAGAAACATCCAGCTCTTGCAATAGGTTTCAGAAGTTACTACGATTGATTGCTAACTATCAAAGTAGAATTTCTATATGTAGTCCAGGTAACAAGTCCTGATTTCCAGTGTACGTTTTGCAGATGGTGCCCCCCAAGATTGCAGACTACAAGAGTTTGTGTATACCTGACGACCAGACTGAAAAACCTGAACCCACACCTGCCAATCCAACCAATTGGGATGACGTATTTTGAAACGTAAGTTAACCATAATCTTGCTCAAACAGATGTATGCCCAAGCTTTGCACGTACTGGAAGATATGATCAATTACATTGTTGTGGATTTTGACAACAGTACCATCTCTTTTGAATCCGAGGAACTATGAGACCACCAGGGTGATTTTATCTTTCACGCGTCAAAATGGCGCAAATGAAAGGCATAAAGAGWACAGGTAATTTGAAAACTGGTATTGAAGAAGGATGGGAAATTTGAACAGAACTCGTCACATGAAATGTAAGAAAAAACGGTTGAGATACTGCTTGGCAAAATACAACATCAGTAACCCACGCAGACTGGTATTTTTGATGAAGTCCTATGATTGTAAGGTTACCAAACGGAAATGTGTTTGAATAAGGCTTTGAGCATGGTTCCTATTATTGAGATTTTAAAGCTTTTGTTGGGTCTTGTTGGTAGTTGCAAGGGGATTCTTGGTTCCTTTAGTATGCATTTTTTGGATTGTGTATGAAGAAACTAGGAATTTTCAAAGTGGTGAAAATATGGGTATTCAAAATTGATCCTAGGCTCTCCTATATGGAGGGTGTACACTTGAGGCAAGAGTATATAAATTATGGGATGTTTGTCAAAGAGGTCAAAATTGGTGTTGTTATCTTAAAATGTCAAGTGGCCATCACTTTGGTGAATATCTTGACTTGTGTAGTAATAATATTATGACTAGATGTTTTTCAATTTCAATTGTCCATGATTCATGAGGACCTAAATCCCAAATTGCCTTCATTTGAGATGATGACTACAAGGGAGCTAATGCAATCTAGGAAGCTTGACAAAATGAGTGGATACATCAAAATGTGCAATTATTGTGGGCGCTATTAATTATGAAGAAATTACCTTCCATGCTTCTATCATATCAAATAGATGTGAAAAAGACTTTTAACCTACATGTCCAAGCCTTTCCAAGTGTGTTTTGACTATGAAAAAAGAGCATTATCTTATGATTATCTTATGAAGCAAATATCTAACCATATAGAAGTTTAAAAAGCTTAATTTCAGTGAAAAATAATTTTTAATTAAGCTAATATCATTTTATATTGCATGTGTATGAATGCAATGAATAAACTTTTATTTCTCAAAAACTTGCATCCACATGAATCTCCCGATGAATCTATTTCATTACTATTAACAATTTTTATCCATTTTGCTAGAATATTTTAAAAAACAGCTATAATTGTATTGGCTTCTCGTAATTAAAGTGTTTCACAACATATAGAAAAATTAGTGGAGGTAAAGACTAACATTGAGGACTATGGACAATTAAGCTTATATCCTAAAGCATTTCATTATTCAGAATATGTTCTTGTATTTTAAGTCAAGTTCCTATAAAGACAAAATTTGATGGCTTTTTCTTAAATCTTTGCGTAAAGTGGGGAGTTCTAGCTTTCCTACTATACAAACTAAATTGAAAAATGTGTTGATTGTTGTTAGTTCCAAATGCATTTTTAGCTACCGAGAAGCTTAAAGAAATAAGAAATATATGAATGTATTTAAAAAAATATATATTCTCTAAATGCCTAGATTTGACTTTTACAAACATCAATAATAAACACTTTGAATATTCACAATTTCTTCATAATTACCTTGTCCAAGAAACATACACTAGAATTTCTGGAATCCTCTTTTCAACCTTTGAACAACAAAACTACAAATAATTCCCAATAGTGAAGATCGTCAAAAAAAAATTAATTGTATAGCGGAAACAAACAAATCTTTCTATAACAAAGCACAAGGAAAAATATAAAGCATATCATTTTCAGCCTATATTATTAAAACATTTTAATGACAAATTATATCAATAAGAAACACATTCAAAAGCAATAATTTAACCTTTATAAATTTGGTCAATTTACACAAGGCTTTTCAAACATTTTTCTTTTCTTTTTAAAACACATGGACAATTTCCATATATTCTTTTTGATCCTTGAATGTCATGGCAGACGTTTTGCATCCAATGAATCCAACTGACATAGAATCCAATTGTACACTATATAAGTGCAACTATTCATCCTCGGAATTAGGGGAGGAAAGAAAATATCTTGTGTAATACTTTGACTTCCAATGTGTACTTTTGGATTATTTTAAACTAGTGCTTATCCAATGGTATCAAAATCAATGATTTCCATGGTCACCAATCCGTTCTTAACGGTTAAAGGACGGACCTATTACCACGAGAAAAGATGGGCTATGGATTGTAGGCTGCCCGGTATCCGATGGTTGGAAGTTAAATCGTGCATCCTCTAAAAATGACAACAACACCTAAAAATTTGCTACATCACCTGAAAATTTGATGATGGGCATAAAGGAACCTACCTGCATGAGCATGAATTTCCGTGGTCCTTAACCCTTAAAGGACGGACCTATCACCACGGGCAAAGGCGGGGTGCAATATGTAGTGCTTGATCGAGGGGAAAAACACTTTTCACACACATGTTTAGCTTTGGATAAATTGTTCAAACCAATAATTGATGCACCAAAGAATGCAACATTTGGATACAATATGCAAAAGTTATGAAGGGTTAAAGTTTGATTCTAAAAGCATTTCTTCGACATAGGTACATAACTGAATTTGGAGATGTTTCGAGTGTGAAGATAGCGCTTTTAATTTAGTGGCGCTTTTGGGTTACCTACCTTAATGACAGACATTCCTGTAACATTGGGAGATCTACACCTAATCTATCAATCAAATCAATCAAGAGAATGTATGGTGAGGATATATATAGCAAGCACATCCTACCGTTTTCCAGCCATCAGGATCTGTGATTGCACAAATTTTTGTGTTGATTTTGGGTAAAGCGCCTGGAGCTGTCACTGTTTTGCCACCACCAATCAACTCACATGCGCCTGCTGTCTTGTAAACGTCTTCCGTGCCTATTGCTAGCTGCTTTCATGCACAAATCCTTTCCATGTTAGAAGAAATCTTTTAGTTATGTGCCACCRAAGAAGCTTCGTTCCTTTCATTCAATATAGTTGCACAAACCCTTGGAGAACATTACATACTACAGTACATGGCTGAAACATTTTCCTAGCAGCCTTGAATCTCGACTTTTTCGACACAGTGATGGTGAACTACTTGGGTACCAAATGAAACTCTACAAGGGACCAAATCTACAAGTTTTTTTTTCTAATTCTAAAGGGAGTCACTAAAAGCTACCAACCTAAAATGTTGCTTTAACGTCTATATATTTAAGGGAGAGGCACCCAATGACATCCATGTACTCAATGCCGTCCCTTTCTAGGTCAAGCATTCATTCTAGAACATAAATCTAGTGGGACTGTAGATTGCTTATTATTTTAGGTCAAAGAAATAAGCCATGTATCGCCTACCTACATTTATAGCCTAAAATGATTATGTCTTGCAGATTTGGACGGCATTGGGTACCAAGGACGCCATTGGGTGCTTCTCCCTAATGTTGAAATGAATATCCTTATACAGTTAGAGTTTGTTTTTGCAAGATTTTGTTATTTCTTTCCAAATTTGGCACTACGCAATTCAGAACCAAAAAAACTTATTCAATGTATTATCTCATAATTATGTAGAGAGATATAGCAATTGCATTCACAAATTGCCTCCCTTCTAAGAGCAAAAATTTCGCACTCTGACACCCTAAACCCATCTCTAGTAATTTGAGAATAATCGCACCTGAGCATATCCTGTGCCCTTCGAGTAGTTCGTTTGGCCATAGCTGGATTCAAACTCAAGGACGGTGGATCTCGTCTCATCCATGTTGTAGGCAACATAAGCAAACGTTTTCTGAAACAATACAGGAAAAAGCCACAACAAACAAAATTATGCAATAGAAGAATCATTTCACAACTGTACAAGAAAAAAGTGTCCAAATTGACTAAAACAATGTCCGAATTGACAGAAAATGACTACGTTCCCTTGTAGTGGCGGCAGCCTTTCATCAATGAAGGACTTTTCCTTTCATATACAGTCTTTCATCAATGAAGGACTTTTCCTTTCATATACAGTCTTTCATCAATGAAGGACTTTTAGACGGCATGGAGAATGCGGCGTTTGTCTTCCCTTGGCCAATTCCTAAGGCTATCATCCTCCTCCTCCTTTGGTGAGGTTGGGGGTGAACAGTCCATTTGGATGCTAGTAGGGCCTGTGCAAGGTTCTTTTTTTGCACAACCTCCAATGGCTGTATAGTTCAATGCAAAAAAATAGATGGCATAAAGTGAACTACTCCAAAATAATATAATCAACCAAGAATTATACACTATAAGGATAGCTAGAGCACCATGCCTAGTCACAACTCACAAACAACTAGCCACTGCACACAAAGTCTAATAATAAGTCCTTACATATTCTAAAATATCATTAGAAGAAAAACCGACATCATTTAGCCTCCAAGATTGTTGATTCCATGTGTTCACTAAACTAAGACCAACTAATTGTTTCTAAAACCAACCCTTATAGATTCTTGCCTAAAAATGTACAAACATCCTCGAAAATTCAAACTTTTTTCATGTGGTGTCCAAAAAATGTATGCTAAGAGAATCAAGAATCTGAACCAACAAAAAAACATATATAATTTTGATAGTAGGAACAATGCTTAAATGCTTATTGAGACGATTTTGGGTGTAGTTACCTTTGAAGAACTTCAATTTTACATGYTGAATCTAATGAGTTTAAAATTTTTGCATATCACTATCTCTTTCTATGGTTGGGTGTGAAATACATTCATGTTAACATACTCCAACAGTTATCCACATCGACCGATTGTTTCTCATTTTAACAAAAAAACAAGGCAATCCCCTCGCCGCTAAGAGTGAAAGTGATTGCGCCAGTGATGGTACCTTCCAAATGAGCCTCATACGCAGCAGGAGTACAATTCCCGCAATGCGACCTGCAGTTTTTCATCAAGGCGCCCTAATTCACATCTGCAACAAGTGCTTCTTCTGTGAGAGGGAAATCTCTCACGCTGTTCACATCACACATAATTGTCAATTTTCAGGAAGTCAAAGCGATTCCCCACATTAAAATGGGGAGGCAAAATATTCTGCAATTCTTAGAGTTTTCACCTTCATTTGAGCAAACCTAGAGCAAAACTGAGAACGAGACCAACAAGCTACATTTGTCGTCAACTCCATTTGTTTCCCAAAGACACCCCCGCTAAATGCATATTGGGTCATAATGTTAAGCAATGCACAGGCACCGAGAATTTCTTTTCCAGGAGTCACGACAACTGCACTTATTCACAACGAATAGAACCATGCCCAACAATTCACGCGAACCAAAAAGAATTTACACAGCAACAGCAAAGAACTGAGTCCTTCTTTATCAATCAAATGCAACCCCACCACACACTTCAAAGTAAACCTAAAAAGATTGAAACGTAGACATGACAATCACCACCACCAAAACCCTAATTCGGTAGCTATAGATCAGCAACAAAAACATTGGGTTCGGTATCATGAGGATGGCTATAACACTGTACCTCGGAAGGAATTTGCGACATTGCCAAAATTTCTCATCACCAGGAACAACGAAGACTATTCCATGAGCTCATCAAAAAAAACTTTAAAGAAATTGGTCGTACAAAAGAAAGTCCCTGCCCATGTGATTGACCAACTAAAACATATACAAAAGTCAATTAAGGTACTATAAATAGTGAATTCGAAATTAGTTTTTTTTGATGATTAGGTTGCCTTACCATACAAAAGTTACTTTACATGTCATCGAAATTGATAGATATTTCTACAAATATTTTCATTTGTACACATGGAGGTTCATGAGTGGCAATGACAACAATACTTTAGATAATTCAAAAGTGGTGCATTTCGTGTACAATAACAACACTTATTTACATAGAATCAAATGTTGAGAAATTAGTGTGGGACAACCTCCTTTTAGTATTTAGTTTAATTCCACCTATTTTTATCCTCCTCCTATTTTTCTAGAATAGGAATTTCCTTGCTCAAATGGAAGGAATCAAATTTTTCCAAGTAGAGAAAAATATAATCTATAAAAAAAAAATTTAAGAAATTATTTAAAGCTTTACTTTTTAGCCAAAARTGTCCTTGTATAGTTTCAAGTCCAATTCAAAGTGCTATAACTTTTGCTAATGATATCCAAATTCAATCAAACTTGTTTGGAAATTTGCGCTCTCTCTTCTAGTTTTTGTGTCAAAATCAATCCACCATAAAATGTGTTTTTGAAAGCCAATCGTAGTTCACAGGTTCATTTTGATTTCACCAAATTGCATTTGATGTCTACAACTTCAGGGACTTGTATCTCCTTCATCCAATATTTGTTTTTAATAAAATTTGTTGGGTAATGTTCCCCTCAAAGTCTAGTAATTGTTATAAAATTTTCATGTCAACCAAGTTGTTTTGAATGTAGGGGTGAACAATTTGCGGTGTTTCCACCTTACGTCTGAATCACAGCTTTAGRCCGGGGTGGTATACAATCAGCCACCTGTCACTCCCCAATTGGACCCATTCTCATGTCTCCCCACCGCAAATTAACCAACGGAACCTTCCTTCCTCACAATAAAAAGTTTATAAAATATAAAATATAAAAATTCTCCATATCACGACAATCTCACGTTTCATAAGATCCACAGGACCTGAGAAAAGGAACAGTTCAGCTGACATGCCGAATTTCTAACGCGGCAGTTACAGACCCAAACCGGCGGCATCCACCACTTGAAGGAAGCTTACCATCCAATCCACACAGGAAACTGCTGCTATGCTTAGTCTGACGAAGCTCACGCTTAGCGCTTGTTTGCAAGGAGACGTAACAAGCGTGGGTTTGCGTGTCACGCTACTGGAATTCCACCACTCTCGAGRCTGCCTCTTCTACTTTTCCAAGTCAACCACGGCATGGAATTTGAATGACTGTTCTGGGAGCATCCAACCGACCGATCGTTCCGTCGATCATACACCCGGTTGCGTGCGCAACAMGATTTTCAATCTTTGGCCGGTTGGGTCGTTTTCAAGGATACCCAAGAAATACAAYACTCGCTCACAGCTGAGATTGTTAATTGCGGATCGTCACAGTGAATTCTCGGTGATTTGAGTTTCAATCGGGCTTGTTTCTCGGTGATCTCGGTGATTTGAGTTTCCTGTGTTGTGTACAGAAATTTTGAGAGATTTGAGCTTCAATCGAGTTTGTCTGAAGAAGCTCTTGAAATCGCTTTGCTTTCTTGGATCCACAAGTTTCCTGTATTCTAAGATTTTGGGAAATTGGAGCTTCAATTGAGCATTTCTAAAGAGGCTTTTGAGTGGGCTTTCGTGGATCCACCAGATTCTTGTTCCATAAACATTTTGGGAGATCGATTGAGCTTCCATCATGGCAGCTATTGSGTTATGTAGAAACCCTGTCACGCTTAGTGTCTCCCCCACTTCCACCACCACTGCCCTTACAAGAGACCAATCTCACCAATCGTGCTCCTTACGCATCACCAACAACTATGCTTCCTCTAGTTCAGCTCTGTTYTCTCATAAGCTAAGAGTCCAGCGCCATGATAAGCGAATTGTGCGAGCTCGGAAGCCATCATCATCGCCCGTGGTGGCAACCATGGCTCCCTCAACACCATTGCCCCAGCAATTGGATCATTCCGAGCAAAAACGAGAAGCAGAGGAGCCCTTTGTGTGGAGGGATCACTGGTACCCTGTTTCCTTGATCGAAGATCTGGACCCATCCGTGCCCACTGCGTTTCAGCTTCTGGGTCGGGAGCTTGTGGTGTGGAAAGATGTGGAAGGCGAGTGGAGGGTGTTTCTCGATAAGTGCCCGCACCGACTGGCACCTCTCTCGGTAAGCAAGCTGGACCTCATTTCCTACTTGTCRTCCTGGGATGTTTGAAGCTTCTGCTTTTGCGATTGCACGACTGCTTTAGGTCATCACTTTGAATTTGGGGATTCGTTAGCTACTTCTTCTACTTGTGCAAT
Source organism: Pleurozium schreberi (assembly GCA_006891605.1). Taxonomy (NCBI): domain Eukaryota; kingdom Viridiplantae; phylum Streptophyta; class Bryopsida; order Hypnales; family Hylocomiaceae; genus Pleurozium; species Pleurozium schreberi. The sequence goes on from VACF01000080.1 coordinate 56,766, forward strand.
TTGCCCGACTGATTTAGGTCATCACTTTGAAGTATGGGATTAATTAGATTCTTCTTCTATGTCTGCAATTGCTGGACTGGTTTAGGTCATCATCCTGAATCGCGGGATGCATAACACCCTGAATTTGGGATACATGGCAAATTGAATTTTGGGATGCGTGGTTTTTTTCTCTGCAAATTCCACGACTGATTTAGGTTGTCAACGAGAAGTTTGCGCAAAAAAAGAGTTTTCCCGGCACTTAGTCAAACAAAATTTTGACACTCCTTGCATTCTCGGATGTGCGAAATTGTTGTTGTTCTTCGGTAATTACAAGATCGGTTTAGATCATTGCAGGGTTCCAGCGATGGCAGAAAATTCTCTTCGGGGGTGCAGTTGTTTTGGCTGCTGCGGCTGGTGTGCCACCGGATCTCACCGTCCGTGCGATCTTAGCCTCGGGAGCTGTGATTAGTGCTGCAGCAGCGTTCWCGCTCAAGGAAGGAGAGAAGAATTTCATGTACAAGGACTACAAGCATTCGGAGATTGAGTAACTGGTTTGTGCAGGTGAAGCATATACAAGGAATTTGTCTTTAAGGACTGTTTACGTGAATTCGGAGATTGACGAACTCGTTTGTGCGCAGCACAAGTATATACACTTGAGGATGGAGAAATAGGATTTTGTATACAAAGACTACCTTCATGCAAGGATCGACTACCTAGCTGTGCAGGATCACATATGCAACCTGCTTAGGAAGGAGAGAAGAATTCAAATTCAAGGATTCCATTCATTCAAAGATTGTCATACTCATTAGATTCTCCATGAAGAATGTTATGTAATATGGTACGCTAGTTATACAATCATATAAGACATAGGTTTTGAATGTCATTTATATTTGAATATCAAAATGATGATCAGCGGTTCAGAGTTATGAATTACAAACTGTAATCTACTGTCGTTGAAACATCATGATTTTTGAGCAATTTGAAAGTGGTATCATTCATTCTAGTCAAACTTGCGTTTATATTTTCAGATTTGTGTTCCTTAAGTCGGTTGCTAGTATCATTCCATAAACCATTCGCAAAATGTTACGATGAGTTATGTGGCGATAATGCCATATGCATTACATTCTTAAGCAGTACAGAATATGCATTGCTGGAATGGATCTAAAGCAGCATGCTGATAAGAGTAAAAACAGAATTGACACTTGGGAAAGCAGAAAAGAATCTGAAATCCTTCTTGTGTGCAATCTCGAACTCTGGGAGTGTACGAGAAGCTACATGAAGTTCTGGCCMTGAGGTCCCCAGGCGATGAGTTGTAGTTTTTTCCTTTTAGAAATCGCTTACCCCATTTGTTTAAAAAAAAAAAAAAAGACTACATGAAGAACAAATACGGTGGCCAACCTAAACACCAAATTTCCACTTGAGTCTAGAAGCCTGCATACTGAGAGAGAGAATGTTCCCTTTCAAAGCGCTCATAGCACTCCACCAGAGGTGGTGCACCSCATGACTCTCCTACTTCAAACTTCAACAATACATATCTTATTCATCCAACATCTAAATCATACATGTTTTAGTGCATTAGAATCCTCTCAAAACCAGGGACAAAAATCACCCAAAAACAAACGCAAAGCCACAGGAAAGGGACCCCCACCTGCCTGCCTATTCACTCGCAGGTTTGTCAGACTCAGGGCCCTCCGGAGCCTCCGATCCACGGCACGCACAGAAGCGTTGCTGTGAGTCACAAGAGAAGTCGCTCACCCTTCATGCGGTGCCGCCGCAGACCGACTTCGCAGTGGGCCGAAAGAACGTGGTAGCGGAGGGAGGCAGATTGGCGACCTCTTCCCCGGCCTCGTTCCGAAGCTCCTCAAGTCGGCTTTGCGCGTACTCGCAAGGGTCCACGGACTTCCGAGGATACTCGAAGTACAAGGGCTGCGTGGCCGCAGGGTCGCACAGCGGGGTCACAAAYGCATCGCAACGATGCACTTGGGACTTGAACAGCTCCTTATATAACCCAGGCTCGAAACGGATAGGGATGATGTAGCCAGCGGGCGAAATCTGGTAGTCCCGCTCACAATCTGCATAGCAAGCCACAAAGGTAACTAAAMGCCATTCAGTCCAGTACGTTACATAGACACTATCTGCACAGTAATCCACTATGATAACTAGAAGCCGGTCACATAGGTTCGTTACATAGACACCATCTGCGCAGCAAACCACTACGATAACTACACGCCATTCGCAACAATTTTGTTACATGGACACCATCTTCACAACAATCCACTAAGATCACTACATGCCATTCACACAGATTCGTTACATAAAAACGATTTGCGCAGCAATTCACKACGGTAACCACACACCATTCACACAGTTCATACCATTTGACTCCAGGACATTAAATTTTAAATGTAAATTGCATTTGAGAGAGGCTCTGTCCCAGAAGCCCTAAGTCGCATTTGGAATAATGTCCTACTCCAACAACCTTAAACCCTAAACTTCCTCACATTCTTTTTGTATCAGCATTTGATCTGTCAATGCAAGACCTTGTCCCGTTTGGTCCAGAGTCATTAAATTTCTAAGAGTCGCGTTAGATGGACACCAGGAGACATTAGATTTTGGTTACATATTGACTTTCAGATAGCCTCTGTCCCAGCAGCCCGTGCTCGCATTTGGAGTAATGTCCTACTCCAAAAAAACTAAACCCTAAACTTTCTTTGTCGACGCAGCATTTTATCTGTCATGCAAGGCCTTGTCCCCTGTGGTCCAGAGTCATTCAATTCCAATTCCCAACAAAAGTGTAGTGAGTCTAACACGTGTAACTTCCTGAGACGATTTTAGATTTACATTCGTTCCCTGATCCTAGTGCTTAGGAATTAGTGTTGCGCGATTTGGAACAGTGTAAGGCTTCGGCAGTCTTGACTTACCCAACACAAGGTCGACGAATTTAGCATTCGTTCACTGATCCTGCTGCTTAGGAATTAGTATAGCGCAATTTGGAACAGCGAAAGCTTCGGGAGTCTTGACTTACCAAACACAAGGTCGACGAATTTGGAGACGCTAGACTTGGGTGGGCCTGGATCTTCTTCCTTGGGGGTCTCGAGGTCGACGGGCCCATACGAACGAGGCAGATACGAGGCAGATCCCGACGCGCTCAGGGCAGATCCGGCGCCGTGTTTGGAGATCGTCTCCAGCAACAACTGCTTGCGCTGTCGCTGGTCCAAGCTGCGAACGATCACCGTGAGGCCCCCTTTCAAGCGCAGCCCGCTCTTCATCAACGCCTGGCCTGCTTCACGCGAGCTCTGCTCGCCATCGCAACACCAAGACTCTTTCAGGAGAGTCTTCTTCTAAGCTATCATGGACTTGATAACCATTGMTARYYTWSAMYYYAAWCYYC
>VACF01000080.1:60321-83893 GCA_006891605.1 Pleurozium schreberi
AMKMSAWRMMAYTSCAWKCSMWTRSAATYGMWTMSAWTYSAKAGSAATTGCAAGAAAACYGTGRCAACTTTGAAMTCATGCASTGACYAAAAACTACGATTTGCGTCTGTAATTGGTTGTGAAAGTCTTTGACCTGATACTGAATCTGCACCCAATTAGCGCCATCTGGTCCAACGACTCGCTCCACGATGTTTCCACACTTCTCAAACTCTCGYAGCACCTGATGCAATTCGCTACTGCCGAACCTGATCTCCAATTGGCGGTATCAGTTGATAGCTGTGTTCCAATGTGGACAAGCTACTCTAAAACACTGAAAAGAAACCGTAACACTGTTGCACATCAGCTTGAATGTGGTCTAAATTTTGAAAACTATATTCAGGCAAATGAAGGATTCCTTAGTAGCTTTGACATACAAGACAAGGGCTAAGCTTTGTATGGAGGTCTTCCTTGTTCAAAGATTGAGATCGGAATCAAGAGTGGGTGCCAAACAGCCTTTTTCACTCCAGTTGAGAGGGTGAGAGGGTGAGAGGGTGAGAGGGTGAGAGGGTTGCTTTCTCAAATGTATTGCAAGTATACATAACATTCACTAGCATGCACATTCACTAGCATGCACATTCACTGCCTTCGCTCTACAAGAAATGGTGTAGAATATTTCACACCCAACAATAGCTAAGTGGACAAGTGGAGGCTAAGTGTGATGAACAAGGTGCATGCAAGAAAAGCAATGGGCATGAAGTCTGCACGACGTTGAACCCAACGCATGAAGTAGGCCCAACAAGCTCAATTTACTCCGGGAAAAAACACCAAAAGTTTTTATTTTTCATACATGACAGAATTTGAAAATTTTGAATTCTTATTTGCAATCAGAGACCCCAAATTATCTACACTGAATAGCGGTATTAAAGGGACCCATACTAATTAATTGACATTTCATACTATATAAATATCTACCTTTGTTGTACATTACCAGTGATTGAAGTGTGTGGTGGTTGTACATCATGTTTTGGACATCTACAGTTTCCCTCATTTAGTCCCCTTAATTGTTTGGTCCCCTTAATACCCCTATTCAATGTTAAAGAGGTCTAAATTATACCCTGGGCATGACCAAAAATAGGGACCTCTTTTTACTTTTATCCCCAAAAAACCCAAAAACTACCCTGCTTTGTAGACTGGATGTAGAGTCTTGCATGAAGGCTATTGAATAATATGCATGTTTTCTTTCATTTGTTGGCTCACAAATCATAGAAAAGAATTTGTGGCTATTAAACCCTAAAGCCCAAATAGAGTTTTGAGGGTCCTTTATCCCAAATCACTTTTAAATTGCCTTTTCTAAGGACAATTGGAGCTTGGAATTCGCATGAATGATTGTTGGCTATGGCTGTGCGCTGGGATGCCCAAATCATGTCATTTAGAGCTTGGACTTCGGAAGATTTTCTGGCTATGGCTATGCGCTATGATTCCTGAATCATGTCAGTCGCAGCTTGGACGTCGCAAGAATTGCTGGCTACGGCTATGCGCTGTGATTCCAGAATCGTGTCAGTCGGAGCTTGGGATTCAAAAGAATTGCTGGCTATGGCTACTCGCAGTGAATAAGGTTTTGTGAGTTTCGTCGTACCTTGGAGCCACTTCTGGTGAAGCGGACACCACCGCCATACGTCGCCCGCCATTTGTTAATGCAGCTACCCGGACCTTCAATGTAGGAGAATTCGTTACATCAAGTAGCTGCACATAAGCCAGTGGGAGGTACAAATTCTATTAGTATGGAGGAAGCGGCTCCTGCCCGCCGGAATCTTACTCGTGAGAGGTTTGCAATCTCRACTTATAATTATGKCRGGACAAGGGAGATTATTAGACCTAATAGCATGGTTCTGAGTGATTGGATGCATAGGTTTTGGGCAGAATACTTCCATCACTCGCGACGAAGTTTGCGGCGATATCTTTCTAGTTCAATGTCGTAATGYTATGACCTAAACWCAGAATTTACGGCAGAGATCATAGCAAGCACAAATCCTCGCGCATCCAGAACGAGAGTATTCCTTCAGGAAGGAACGGAATACTCAATGCCAACATGCAATTTCAGAGGCAGGGACTTGTGGTGCTGCAGCAACATTAGAAAAGCAAATGACATAAAGCAAACGACTTATTCATGGATTGAATCGCCATGCGATTCTCCGGCACATTCCYAACATCATGATCCAAACAAGTAAACGAGGAACGAAGCAGATCATTACAGCAGGATTGAGATTAGTCTCGAGAAACTTGTGATCGGGTTACTCCATAGCGGGATATCATACGCAATACGTTAAAGGAAGAGGAAGCATGTAAGACCAAGCAAGAGGGCAGCAGTGATTCGGCTGAAGTCAGAGGGAAGGTAATGCGGCAGAAGAGAGCCTATTCACCGAGAACTCAGGAAGCGGCAGTCATGGCTCTGGATGAAGCAGATGGCCCTCCCTCATCTGTTGGGATGGATGGGAATTTCGACTCAAAAGTTTCGGTCAAAAGTTTCGGTCCTCGTAACCTTTGAGCTTCTTGCGTTTCGTCTCCATACCAGTGACGACCTCGGATCTGCTGGTCGGCAATGGCCACGGAATACCATGTCCCTGCAGTTTGGAGATTCTTGCACAATTTGACCTAAACCACATCGAGGTCCAATGAGTACTGTAGAGGTATTGCGTAACTTTYGACATTATGTATCACGTTAYGTACCAGGGTATGATTCCTCAGGATTTCCTACCTAATTACAGTGGGTATGATTCCACATGATGTCCTGGGGCATAAGATTGGGAGGTCATTTTGGGTGCAACGGATTTGGGCTGTACCTTTTTGTGTCCAAAGGACACTGGCAAGATCTAAAAATCAGAAGTCAGAGCAAAGAGGAAAAAAGAACACCACTTTACACTGGTACATGGCAGTATATGAAACTGTAGCAGAAAGACAAGCAAACGAAAAAGTGGTTCCGAGAACAACGATCTGTTTACTCATGTTCTGAATCCTGTATACAAAGGGACATACCTCCAGTACGCAGCTTGTGCTGCAGACTTAAGTACAATACCTGGCTGCTAGTTCCTGGAACTAGCTATTCAACTTCCTGAGAATTCAAGAGATTCGAATTCGAGAGGGGTTTCGGTATTTACAAGTGCTGCTATCAATTCTAAATGTACATGAATCTCTGCTGAAGGCAGAAGGAATCATAAGTCCAAATAACAAAAATAATAATAATATCGTTGTGAGGAAGGGGCTTAAATGATCAAAATATCATTGTCGGCAGTCTAAATGAAGGAGCTTGTGAGACCTGCAGGGGGGTTTCCAGGTTCCAAAAGATTGAAGACGTCAGTGGTGACCGCCACCACACTGGAGACAATGGCCAGGGTCACCATCACCGCCGCCTCAAGCTTGTCTTTCCTGCTTGCCAACAAGGGCTTGTCCCTGCAGGAGGAAAACCAGAGGATCTTCTTCAGATACTGGAACAGGACAAATTCAGGAAAAGATCTACAAAATAAAGTATAAGAAGCACTAGGGATGGAGGTGGTGGACTGACCTTAGCAAGACGAGCGCCGGAAAGATGAATCCTAAACACACAGTGCAAGTGGCGCCCGTGAACTGGAAGGCAATCCAGATGTTGGGCACAATGGCCGCGCCAAGGAAGACGCAGCAGAGGATGAAGCCCGTGATGAGAGAGAATCGGACGGTGTCATGCGCCAGCGGGGTGGCCCGTGGGAACATAATGGCGTCCAGGTTGAGGCGCAGGGAGAAGTTGAGCAAGGGGAAGACGAGCATGATGTGCACGGCATAGCTGATCCGGACAATGACACAGATCAACTCCGAGAACGGCACACCCAGGTCGGTGTCGAAGTTGGACAGGATGTCCTCGCTCGTCCCCTCCCCAAACAASAGGTAGCCGAACGTGGCCGTGCAGACGTAAATGGTGCCGCACAGAAACATTGACCAGCGCACTACGTTCTGCATCTTCTCATTCGCCGATCCAGCCAGTTCGTTGGCAATGGGATGCACTACAATAAAATAAAAAAATCCATATGAAAGACTGTTATGCACATGATCGCATTCCAACATGGTTCAAGTGTGTGCCAAAGGGAGTACACTCACACCTCTTTGTATTAAATTTCATGATATRAAACTTCTCAKACAATAATGACAAACTCYCGAGGAAAYAGGTGTCCAAAGTTCAAAATTTCCATTCTGCGGTAATCTTACTGTCTCACTCTCCAAATCTAACCAGATAATTGCAGAGTACCATGAAGTTCGACAAAGTTCAAGGCAATTACAATGACCAAAGTATACGTTACTACTGTAACGTTACGTGACTCCGCATTACAAAACCCTATACCAACCACTCTGACACTTTGCTCGTCACATAAATGAAGTCCTGAGTGTAGTAGTAGTACCGTTGTGATGGCAGATATAAGCAGTGACCATCACTGGAATCACAGTGAAGAGACGCCAAAACGACTTCTGGTCGTGGACATCGGGTGTGAGCCGTGGCCACGAGATGTCGCCCGCAACCAGCTTCCAAATCGTCACCCCTGCGATGATGACCACAAATACCACCGCCAGCGCCACCGACAACGCGGACGTCCATTTCAAGGAGTCTGGAATCACCATCCGAAAACCTCATCGTGTCAGCAAAATCTCTACGGTAAAGGGCTCTAAAACTCTCCCATTCTTCAAATCGCCCGTAAAAAATGGGTAAATGAATCACCATTTGACTCATTTAAAGGTGCAAAAAAGATGCGTGGAGTTAATAACAAAGGCGTTGATTTTCCAATTTTCCTCTTTTAACAAAGGTGGAAGTTATCGAAAGTTAGATGAACTACCCAGATATAGGAGGTAGAATTAGGGTCTTGATGAAGGTGAATGTCGGACATCATTTTAAAAACAAAGAGACTCGTGATTCGCAGGTTGTAATGTTGTAATAAACAATCTACATCCCATAAATTTTTTTTTTAAAATTATTGAAAATTGAGTTAAATAAAGGACTTCCAAGTTTATTTTAGAATAGAGATTCGATAATTCACTGAAACTAAAACTCCTCATAACTTTCATCTCATCAATTAAAATGGAATGATTATAGCTTTCCATGTATAAATCTAGAAAACCAATTTCAAATTTTTATTTCTTTTAAAAGTGATTTTTTAAGAAATTTTGAGTTGCCTGTTGATCAATGAAATACATATTATGCAATAATTTGTTAACCATGTCATCAAAAGTTATAAAAATTGTTGCACCTTAAAGCTACTCCTTGACCACATGTTGTATGAAACATTTCAAATAAAATAAATAAAAATAGTGTTTGTAGTGAATTGCCCAAAAGCGCTATGTTGCCAAAAAAAAAGTCATTTGGTCCTTTAGGAGTTAAGTACGAGGACAATACAATGATATTTTTGAGGGATACTTTAATAGAAGTCTAGGGACACTTCAAGGAAAATCTATTGTGCATGAATTATGGCTACAAGAACTATTTGGGGTCTTTCTACCGTAAATATCCTAAACACATAATTGTAGCAACCAATCAAGCATTGCTCCCTATTATATTTTCAAATTGCTTAATTTTAGTATTGGTGGTTGTTGGAAGTTGATAATGGGAATGTAGATTTTTCTTGGATATTTTTTTTGGACATAGAATGAATGAACTATAATTTTTATGGCCACAATTGAAACATGGTATTGTTCCAAGCTCMCAAAGTTAACCCCTCATCGCCCACCTCATGTTGAGCAGAATTTGGACCCTTTCGCACTCATTCCAATCAAACTATCTTTAAAAATAAGATCTACAAAAACTAACCGTACCGATTCAAAGTAGACCTGTACTTCAAGCTATGGGCAAATGATTTGACCGTACTGTTCCAAAGATTATAAGAGTCAACCAAGGGCAATCTTTCACATTGGAGAGGCCATATTTGGGGCGGTGGGGCGCCAAGGGATTAAGGGAGAAAAGTAGCAAGAAAGGACTCTTCCAAGGCACTTAATGGGATGTGGCACATTTAGGATCCATTTTTGTCTATTCTTTTATTTTCATTTTGGCTTTGAATAAGGTAGTTTAGGGTACGTAAGTAGTCTTCTCTAAAAGCGACCATTTCAAGATTGGTTTGCCATTTTTATAGGCATTTGTGGACGGAAAGATTTTTTGTCTCATTTTTCAAACAAAGAAAAATAGAAGCAACATTTAACACAAGTGATTTTATATTTTTTTAAAGCTTTATTAAATTGCTTATGAATTTCCAAAGATTTCTATTGTAGGCACCTAGTTGTAACCATAGGTCTTCACAAATCTATTCTTCAACAATGCCAACATGTAAGCACAGGGTTGTGAGCCTATGAGCCTTGAACCTAGTTGTAGGTATTCATGTACATGCAATCATTTGAAGGTGTTTATAACATATGGGCGGATGGGCCTATAACATAGGTACACTACAACATAAGTAAACTACAACATAGATATATTATAACTATTTTATGAAAAGAAACTATAACATAGGTACCTATAACATAAACACCTATAACCATAGAAGGTGTCTATAATATAGGTTCCTAGGCTCATGGACTTTACAGATTTTATGCTAATATGTTGGCACTCCCCTTGGTTCCCTTGCAACTTGTAAAGAGATGTGAGAAAATCAAGGAGAATGATTGGCTCTTGCAAAAAATAGCTCTTTATCCTTGATCCACTCAATGGCTAAAGAGGCCAATTCAAGGACCACTCCATATCTTTTATAGAGCTAATTATAGGGTTGATTTGAAGAAGATGGTGGCTTTTAGAGCAAACTACTTTAATTACCTTCAACCAAAAATTGTCACAAATTTTCAAGGACAATCATGGAAACTTGGAGAAATTTTTGAAGCAAAAATTTATTAAAAATATTTAAAATTTAATACGTTAAAAATCACATCCTTAGAAAAAATCATTATTTTTTAAAGTTAGAAATTATATCCAATTTTAAAAAACAAAATTTGAACTCAATTCTTCCCCTTTTTTTTCTCTAGTTTTTTTTTTTTCCGTCCAAAATATTTAAAATTTTAATACGGAAAACTTAGAGAAAAAAAGGGGAAGAATTGAGTTCAAATTTTGTTTTTTTTCAAAAAGAAKAAAATTTTAACTTAAGAACTTGAAAAGAAGCCACCCAAAAAAAGATTGACTTTTGGAATTATTTAATGAGACTCTTCTTTGCATATCTTATAGAATTAGTTCTAAAATTTTGACTTGAAGGGTCATTGATTACAATATCACTTAATTAAAACTTGAAGACATTTTTKTCATCCAATAATATTTGCAAAAAGTTAATGAATGGTGAATTATAATTGTGAAACTAATCATTTACTTTTACCAATTTAAATATGAAATATATACGAAGGCTTTTTAACTACAAATATTCAAATAACACCTTGAGTATGTGAAATAAACGCTTTCAACACCAAGCTTTGACCCTTCATAAGATTTGCATGTTGTATCCAAATGTCGCATTTTTTTGGGTGCACTGGAACCTCCTTTCAATTGCCAACAACAAGACAATATAAAAATTTGACTAGCCTAATAATAGTAACTAGACACACTGCCAATTTGTGGCGGTTTTGGGTGTACCCACCTTAGTTGCTTATTACAAGACCTCCGAAAGGAAGGATACCAATGTGGTGACTGGAAATCTTCACTATGTTAAGAAGACAAAAGAAAGGGAAACTTTGGTCATTTTTTGACTAGCGTGAATGAAAAATCTGTTGGGGGATAGTTCTACTATCTAAGCCATGTAGACTTAGGTAGCAAGTGCTATCCACTAAATTAGCTTAGTTTGCGTGTTTTGTGGATTTGGAAGTCTAAGTTTTGAAGTACGTTTTCTAACAATAGAGTTGTCCGTGGACCACGTTGTGTGTGAGACCAGGAAGCCTGACTGTTTGGGCCGGCTCTCTTTGAAGCTGCCCAACTCATTCAAGGGACACCCGACTTCACTTCCAAGCTCATTTCCTTGGCCATTTCCAGGGAAGTCAACAAAACCGGCCCAAGGTAAATGACTTCTGTCAACAAGRAACACCTCATCATTCATTCTACTACTAGTATTGCTTGATTCATCCTTCCAAATTTTCAATGAATTTATAGCGTGAAAGTAGGCACCAAACATTCATTTTATTATGGTGCATCAATGCAATTCGGAGGCAACAATGTAAGTGTTGCTCGTTGATCTCTTTTTGCTCAAGGCAAATAGWCTAATGATTGCAAGATCATACCATAGTATTTTGTCAAAACTCAGGGCATTGTTTTGGCTTGCTTAATTCTGAAAGGATGAAACCTATCACCTTTATCACCAAGGTACTTTGCCAAAAAATGATGCAATTTATGAACCAATAGGTGCATTCTTCATTTCTACAGTGATCTTGAACGCCATCCCATAGGTCATTTTTTGGCCTCTCCAATGTTAATAGTGGTGGTGTGCTATGATTCAATGGAATGTGATAGGTAAGCTTGAAATTTGGAGCTTGGTTGTGAGAATTAGTTAGGTAACTACACCAAAATGCATYCTAATATTAAGCAATTCAATTGTAATTCTCATTCTTCATAGAGATTTCATTCCGAGAGAAGGTGTGACAAACCCTAATCTCAAACTGTTTTTTCCCATTCTCAATCTAGAGAGAATGAATACAAGGCACTCTCTCCTTGACTTGCGGAGGGCCCATTGGCTTTGAAGATTGAGAAGGGTGGAGCTCTGGGTGGGGTTCTGGAAGAAGGACACTGGCAAGCAGACGATGACCTGGTCGGAGTCTGTGGACCAGGCCCTCTGCTTCGGGTGGATCGATGGCGTGCGCAAACCCATCGGTGAGGGCGAGTCGGCCCAGCGGTTCACGCCCCGCCGGGCGGGCAGTAACTGGAGCACGGTCAACATCAACAAGGTGGCCGCGCTGACGACGGCAGGGCTGATGGAGCCCGCCGGTGTGGCAGCCTTCGAGGCCCGTACCGAGGACCGGTCGTCGGTCTACAGCTACGAGCGGCGCTACGAGGCCGCCTTCACCGCCGAACACCAGCGGGCGTTCCAGGCCGAAGCCGGGGCGTGGGAGTTCTGGGAGCAGCAGCCGCCGGGCTACAAGGCCAACGCAACCCACTGGGTGGTCAGCGCCAAGAGGGAGGAGACCCGGGCCAAGCGCCTGGCCACCCTCATCGACGACTGCGCCGACGGACTCCGAATCAAGCAACTCCGCCGTTAGCGAGCCACCCGAACTCCGCGAAGAGGTCGCGCGCGGATGGATCTTTTTCTTGAAATTCTCTCTCTGGTTTTGGTATCCATCCGCTGAGCTCAGCTTCCATTTGTCGATTCTCMCGCACACCCTGTTGCCCCGACGTTACATTCAGCTCCCTGCAACAGAATAATCARGTAGAGGCATTCCAAGCAGCGGTATTGTACAGAAGTTTGCAGCCTGCAACATATCAATGCTCGATAGATTGACATTCACACATAGTTGATCTRTTCATGTTGGTTTGCTGTGGTTAAATTATAATATGGTATCTTTATGTTATCATCGGTTATGAGTGTCTGTAGCAGTGTAATACCTGTTGTGTGATTTCTCATCTGAAAATCTCCGATAGTGGGTCTCAAGAATGGATGCTGAAACCTAAGTATTGGTCTTCACACTGGAAGCTTCTGGATGAAAAATCAGTGAAGACGCTTGAATGCTCGTATCGTACGTGTGAAGAGAATAGTCTTTAGTGGCTCCACGGGAGCACCATGAAAACGGACTCGGAAATCAAGAGGGYGCCTAAAATTTAGCCTCTCTTGTGACACAATTTGGCTCCCTTGAAATGCAGTCCTTTTTCATTCTTCTATTCTGAGTTCCAATCTTGGATGTCCCCAATTGAAGAGGACGTCACCATTAAACCCAATGATTGTCATTTACCTCCTCAGCAGGCAACGTCTTGTACCGTACATCCCTTTCAATCTTCTCTTCAGTGCAACCACATGAATTGCATAAAGTGCCGTATCTTTTTTATCCATATCTGGAGAATGATGGTGCGTCTTTCTGTACCTCCCTCCAGTCACGATACCCATCATGTGAAGGCATTGCTTCTAAGGGAGAAGCACCCAATGGCGTCCCTGTAGCCAATACCATCAGATTCTACCCAACATAATCATTTCAAACTATAAATGTAGGTCGGCAATACATGACTTATTTCTTTTGACCTAAAGTAATAAGCAATCTACAGTCCCGCTACATTTACCTTCTAAAATGAATGCTTGACTTAGAAAGGGACGGCATTGGGTACATGGATCCATTAGGTGCCTCTCCCTTATAAAAAAATGAGGGCTATGTTCATCAGTTCACCACTTTAGTATCCAATTTGGGTACCACTGTTGCAGCATGTACACCAGTCGATTACTTTGCTCTTGCTCAGGTGCAGATGGAATAATTATAGCGTAGCACGGTGTACTAGTATTCTTCTTGAAATGTTTGTAACCCCTGCAAAGAACTTATGAGTGGAACCGTTCCCCTTCGCTCATTTTCTTGCCTTCACATTCAATATGTATTCAGTAGGTTAACTACAGAATGCRTTTTTTTATTGATTCCTGCAAAGCACCAATTGTTAGCAAATAAAAAAGACATGGACATTTRYTATTCAAATAATCACTCCAAATCAAGWTTGAATCAATCATCGCACATTCACCAGATAAATGCAGAAACAATACATGTCTTGCAATATAGAGASCATACCCATTGCATTTGTWGGAGTTTTGCAGTCTAAAGGAATATACAATCCACTGAAGATGAAGAGTCTCTGTCAGAGGAATTTGATTTGTACAACAGCACGGGGTCTAGTCAACCTTAGAAAAAGAGGATCTTTAAGTGATTCGACCATACCGTCACTGATCGAACACTAAGAAGAGTGAGGGGGGCCTTGCCAAAGTAAAGACATGGCTAACTCAGCACATCTTAGAAGTAAGACTAGCATMTTGAACAYTCAGAATATGATGCCTCTCTATGAACAGTACCAGACCCAACTGCATACCCTAAACCCCTAAATACGTTATGGCGAGCTGTAACGTTCTGGTCCTCGACAAACAAGGCAGCAGATCCACACTCGCCCAAATCTATTCCTTTTATCAGTACATAAGTTGATTAGACTCCCTTTTCAAAAATGTATGTGTTACCAAACACAAATTATCAGCTTACTAAACAAAACAAAACAACTAGCACCTAGATATCACATCTAAACATCAGTTTTGAATACAGCCCCAAGGCAGTCAAGTAGAATCATTCGACCATTCAGTTACGTCACCTTGACGGCACACGCTGCAACTGAATGAGGGAGTAATAGTCAATCAAAAATATACAGAACATCTACTGGTTGGCTTGAGCATGCTCAAACCCCCAAACCCTAGAATGCCTTAACCTCAGCCTACCAAAAAAATCCAATTGATTACAATACCTACTACATTAGTCGTCTCTGAAYCCAACCCGAATCACCCGTATTCACAAGTCAAGGATAGAGTGGTGCAGCAGAAGCAGGTCTCAAGTGTGCAGGTAATTGGCTGCCATCATGAGCTCCAATGTAATCTCGGGCTCAATAACGAACTCTGTCTCCTTTCCACTGAACACATTCCAGCAGAGCCAGCACGGTTGTCTTTGTCAATTAACCAGTCCATTGGCCTCGTACTATTCTATTTCAACATTAWATCTGCCTCACACATGACACGGGTACAGTCCAACAGAGTAAAACTGTTTCACTCCATCCTCCGATTTCTAGGTCAGTAATTTTCAATCTTTTTCTGTAACAGAGTCTTCAAAAATGCAGTAAAGAATAATACAGAAGATTCTGTTTTAAGGTCACCCTGTTACTCGAAGCGAAATATCCCTTTTGCACTTTGGCCTATTATGCAGTGGCATTCACTTTCCCATGTATGGGTGAAGCAGATTATGCAGGTTTTGGAACAGGCACGGAAAATATATATCCTTGAGTAGCAGTAGCATGGCATCTTTTGAAATCAGTGCCAAGTAAGTTCTTTATAGCAAGGTCATGCCAAAATCAGAGAACATCCAGCAATATTACAGCTCTCAGATGAGAAAACAACACCACATTGGCTTTGAGAAGCTCTCATGTGTTCAATTTGAGCTCAAATTTGCAAAAAAAGGTGTCACGTATTCCTTTTCATGCCAATTCAGAGGGTGCTCAACAATGATTCCGTACGATGTTACGAGTAGATTAGAAGGAAGATTCTCACCTGGCAAATTGCAACGACCAGTAAAAGTACTGGCACACCTTCTCCAGAATAGGTGTACTGATTTCCGGAAAATTCACTTCTCCCAACTCTGTTTCCGTGAAGTTGCCTGTTTCAAATCCAACACTCGATAGWTAAGCAAATGAAAATGAAATGAAAATTTTCGCTTCCGTCCACAAAGACGGAAACCTCGGTCATAAGCTTTCTGACCTGAATCCTTTCTTGAATTTTAGCATATTTAAGCTTATATCTTTATAAATATATATTATTYACCTCAATTTCTTCATATAGAAAGTGCCTTTTATTAGAGTGTCTTTTATTGGTTTGGGTGAATGCGATGTTCTGTGGTTCACAGAAGCCCCTGACACCATCTGTGTTCATCGTCCAGATTTTGGACGTCCAAGCGCTAAGGGCTCAATGTAAATGACCAGAATAGCTGTAACCATACAAGGACAAGGCAAGYTCGACTAGACTTCAACTAATACGATAGTGCCAATCGCAAAACACGAAACCCTACCGACTCGCAAATGGTAAGTTTCTATATACATAATACAATGCGATGGTGACAAAATCCTTTTCTCATAAAACGAAGACTACAACGAGTTTGATCCGAACACTCACAAGCTCAAACATTACCGCCAACAGAAACGATTGAAAAATCACAAAACCTAGGAAAAAACGCAGGACACACAATTTTTTTTTTAAAAACTACAACTGAAATTTTACGACGGCAACGAAGGAAAAACTMAACCGGAAGTGCTCTGAATCTTGGAAATGGAAAGGCAGAAGAATCACACACCACTCGATGAGAGCATGTTCCTCAGCGTGTTGGACACTACAGCCGCCTTCCGATCAATGATAAATTCAAAACCCTCCGCACTCACAAGCTTCACCGTCTCTGACTTGCTCAACATCTTTCCTCCTTCCTTCTCCAAGCCTCCGCTACACAGTCCCACAAATCAATCACCACCCCCACACAATCCCAGAATCATCAAAACCCCAATTCCCAAACCCCTCCTCGTCCCAAACGCAATGCAKCCCAATCCCKAMCCAAWCCCCCAACCCCAAAAGCATTCCAAGCATGTAATACCTTGTTCGAAAGCTGGYGCGGTGGGCGAGACGACGACGGTGACAACGAAAAGGAAGAGAGCGYGCTCGCGACCAAAATGCGGGGCGACGATGACGACGGAACAGACTGACGGCGCGAGCTCCAAACTCCGAAGAGCTCGTGATAAGACAGCGCTCCCGTTGAATGAGGRGCGAGGCCTTTTATTATTTGGGCACTCGGTTTTGATTAGTGTAATCCCGTTGATTAGTGGGGAAATTAGTAAGTTAGAAATTTAAAGGGGTTTACTTAYTTTACTTTTRTCAATTTTAGGGGAATATGGGAATTGGGGATATGGATGCTCATCTTGTCCTAGTCACACTGTGTATCATTATAAGCTTCTGCAGTCCTCCTTTGTACTTGTTTGTATTATTATTATTGACCTATCCGGCCGGGGATGGCCCTTCAGTTCAGTTAATCATTGGTGTACATTTTTGACCATTCAATTGGACCCTTTTCAAGTGATGGGGAAAATTTCAGGTGATCTGTATGTTGTGGGGACAGTGCACCAACAAAAAAATTTGGAATGTAAGGTGGTAGATATACATGAATACAGAAAGTATGATGTATTAATAAAAATAATAATAATGTATACAACAAGGACAATGTTTTTATAGAAGGAAAAGACACCATTTGAGTTAACATAACARTGTGGTTGTATATTTAGCATAACAATTGAATCTATAGTCAATTATTGCACTAACATGCCCCCTTCAGTTGAATAGTTGAAACTAGCTTGCTATCATGAGCTGATTTAAGCTTCCGAGAAAAARAAGCAGTATCCTATTGGTCGCCTTCTTGCTCCATATTGAAAGAAGCGTCATTAGCAAGGACTTGAATGCACACTTGATGCTTGATTTTGGAAAGAGATTTTGTTAAGATGTCTGCCCACATGGTAGAAGTTGAAGTATATTCAAGTTTGAGAATCTTGGCTTGGACTTTGTTGCATAGAAAATGAAATCGTATGTCAATGTGTTTGGACCAATCATGGAACCTTTTATTTTTAACTTAAGGAAATACATGATTGGTGTAAACATGGAATTTTAAATTTTATTTGAAAATTGTGATTTTGGTGTGAAATGGGTTGTAGTTAAATTTTATTTTTGAAAATCCTTGTGATGTGAATGCAAATGTGAGATGGATTTCAAAAGGTGGCAATCGACCTTTTAAGTGTTCAAATCACAGGAACGGACATGGACGGTTATTAGTGAACGGGTGTCAAGGAAGAAGCTTTGAGTWTATGTGGTTGCAAAATTTCATTTTGTAAGAGAGCAGACAAGTGTAGTCTTACCTCCTTGTGTGTTTCATTTGTTCTATGAGCGWTATATTGTGCACATTTTCTATGAGTATYTTCYASAAACTAATTTGTAGTCTTTTATGTGTATTMAATTAAATGTWATAAGTTATTTTGTAATGAATACTTGTGTAAATTTGTGTTTGATGAAATATAAATGTAATGTGTATGCAATTTAGACTTGTTGTATGTGAGTGCATATTGTTCAAATTATTTGCATTGGAATTTCAATGAGTGATATAATTGATGAGATTTAGATTGAATTATTGTAATATCTTGAGTGTTGATTTTTGTGAGAGAATTGCTTGATTATGATTCATAGTGTATGAGTGCATTGGTGTATAAATGACAAATTGCAAGTATGCATTTCCATTTATTTTATTATGAGTGCTAAGTTTTATGAAAATTCAAGTATATTATCGACTATTGTCTTAGTCATTGTAAGTGGACTAATTAATTGATAAAGAAGGCTATGTAATTAATTGAAGACTATGGCCAAGTAAGTTAGTGTATTTAAAAGTGATAATGATAGTGAATGATCTCAAAATTGTGAGATGACAATAACAATAAATAAAATTTTAGCAAAATAAATTGAAATTGATATTATTCCATAGTTTGAATGTGTTTAAGTAACAATAAATAAGTAGGCATAGTTGTTGGAGATTTAGTTTTCTATATTGATATTTATTTACTATAGAAATGGAAAAAGTTGAACAAACTGAGTTTTTGTGAAATGAATTATACAAATTGAATGAATTAGAAGAGACTATGAGAACTGACTATGAACATTGACTATGAAAATTGAGACTATGGCGTGACTATGGAATTAAGGCAATTATATAAGAGCAGATTATTGTCATGAGCGATGT
This sequence comes from Pleurozium schreberi, assembly GCA_006891605.1. Lineage (NCBI taxonomy): Eukaryota > Viridiplantae > Streptophyta > Bryopsida > Hypnales > Hylocomiaceae > Pleurozium > Pleurozium schreberi. Next base: position 75,799 of record VACF01000080.1, read on the forward strand.
GCATTGAAAGAAAACCTATTTAATTTTCTGTGGTGTTTTTTCAAATTTATGACATATGCATGGAGGTTGCATTCATGGTCTACTGATTGATGGACATAGTTATAAACAGAAAATTCTTATAAAATACGCATGACCATTTTTAGAATTAACATTCTTTCATGAGTCCAATTAAAATATCATTTCCTAAATAAAATACCATTTACCTAATACCTATGAGTGACCTTGTAGTATATTTTCCGGAATCTAATCTTATTCAACTAAATCCGAGTTCGAACACCAAGGAATGAACTATGTAAGGCTAGCATAGTGTATTCAAAGGTCACAATGTACTAGTTTATTAGTTAAAAGGTTTATTCACCCTTATTCCTACTAAAGCCCAAGGTATCACTCAAGCTGTCCATTAGTAGATGCTATTGACTGATGTATGCAGTCACATTCCTGTCTAGTGTGCTATTGGTTCGGGACTATAGTTCTAGGACAATAGTTCAATGTGGACTGACTTGTGATGAATGTGTGTGCAATGTAGGACTTTTGGACTTTATAAGTAATAGTATTAATATTTAGCAAGCAAATTAAGGTTAAGGGTCTTAGTACAACTTACAATAGTCAGCACACCACAATCAAGGACAATAGGGCCAAACACGTGCAAATTAGTATGCACTAATACCTACAATACCCAAAATCCAAACTTACAACATGTATATGCAATTTCAATACATCACTCTAATAACATTGATGCAAAACAAATAACAAAACCCTAACTTTAATTCTAATTCTCAAAGGGTTCAATTCCAAACTAGGGGTATGGCCGTTCGAAATTTTTTGACCTTTATTTTAATTTGTTTTTCTTTTGTTGGTCAAATAATTAATCAAAACGCCAAAGTTTTATACTTTTATATCCCATAACTGTGGTATCCGGTTTGATACCCAGTTAGACCCACATCTGAAGCCCTTTACCAGTACACCAGTCGATACCCCGCCCGATACTATGGCCGCATTACCCGTGGGTTACCCGGCAGTTCTCAACCGTCAATTCCGACGAGTTCCAGCGCCCGTCCCTGTCTGGTTCGTCTCCGCTCGTCTGGACTTCGGCGTCTGTCTGTGCCTACTCAATGCTACGGCTGCTTCGGCGCCAAAACTTCTTCAGTGACATAATTTTTCGATCAATTTTCAATGAATTTGCAATTCTGTTGCCTCAGTAATCTCGTGTAATCCCACAAATTTTCCAATTGCGTTCAATTTTCAAACATTGATCTCACCAAGTACCCGAATCCCTAATCCATTCACAGCCAAATTTGCCATCACAATTTCACAATCAAGCAAATTTCAGTAGGATTCTTTTGTTTCTCATCACTCTGTGATCAATCAGTATTGACAATCACTCATATGATCCCAATCCAATTCCGTAAGGCCAATTCGGTGACATCCCAGTTCATCAATTTTACATCCAAACTCAGTCAACAGTTGTCTCACCGCAATTTGGGTTCACAGCAATTTGGGATCTGCTCCGCTTTGTAGCTGGTTGTCCAAATTTGAGTGTCGCTCCTCCACTACTGAAATTGCCTGCATCTTCGACTTGGCGATCGTCACCCTCGTCGTGATCAACCTGCTGCGTCTTTGATTGGCGCACTTGATCAGCCCCGCATACAAGCTCGCCGAAATCTCTTCGCTGCAATTCCACAATCAGACCACCGAATTCTCCGAGACCTCTCTTCCAGATCCAAATTTTACAAAAAGTATTGTCAAGACAAAAATCCAAAAACAATTCCCGAACCAAATTCAGTAAACCCACAATCTCAATTAACCACAGCGTGAAACAATAAAAAATCACAATTCAAATCTGAAACACAATTGCATTTTCACGTAAACCCAATGTATATTGCAATTACAAAGTTTACAAAGACACACGCAAGAATTTCTGCACTGGTTTTCACTGTTTTTCACTATTCTACACTATTTTACACTTTTCTGCACAGTATGTGAATGAGAGAAGAAAAACAATTAGAAGGCAAAAAGGAGGGGGTGATCGGAAACGATGGAAAGTTGCAGCACGGCGTTCACAACTTTCCAAATCCTCCTTTTCTCTTTCTTTTTCTTTATTATATTTTTTCTTTATCTTTATCTTTTGCCTTTTGCCTTTTGCTTTAATCTTTACTTTTTCCCTCTTTGACTATTATACTAATTATAAACTAAAATGTCTTTGAACTTTTCCAAACTTTTAATAAAAATAGAATACTTTTTATATGAAATACTAGTTATAAAGTAAAATAATGTGTATAAAGTCTTTAAAAATCAAAAAAGTACTACAAAAGTTTGAAGTGCTAGACTACAGACCTTAGCTACTCCAAACTTGAGTCTTCCCACAAAAGAACCCTTCTTGTTATATTTTCTTTTGGTTGTTATTTTCTATACTACAATTGGTTATCACAATAGAGAGTATTGGAAAGTTGAAGCGAGTAACCAAATTCACAAATTAAAGATTGTAGCCATATGAGTTCTTTTGATGAAATAGTAGCAACAATATATTCTACTTTTGTAGACGATAAAGCTACAACTGGTTGCTTTCGGCTTTATTAAGATAGCAAGCACAACAAATCAAATTGAAAGATATAACCAGAGGTGGAGTGACGAGTGTCGAGGCCTTTGGCCTAGTCTGCATCATTCCAGCCACAGCTTGTGAGGAGTGAAAAATGAAGCAACAACAAAATATGCAAGACCTTATCCGAAGGTTCTACGGAAATAACAAAAGATTCTATTGACTCCAAGCCAAGGAATTGGGATTGGGTCTTGCATAAACTTTGCCAAATGGTTGACAACGAAAGCCAAATCACAGCACATACATCTGTGAACACTTTCATTTTTCAATTTTTGGCTATTTGGCTTGTGCAGATGGAATTTATTTCAAAATTTATTTCTATTAAAATAAATCATCTAAGGAACGTAAGTTCGAACTCTAGGAGGTAGGTTTAAAATCAAAACTGAATCTAAAATTATATCACCTAAAAGGTCCGATTGCAAGATAGTTGAATTACAAATTCCATACATCATATTAATAACCATAGTTTTAGGACCACTTATCTATAATCCAATTGTCTCTTTTTTGTTTATTTTCTTCCTTGATTTGACTCCACGTTTTGCATTTCTTCCTTCATTACATCAATTGCTCCTTGATTTATTTCCTTCATTTCTTTCTTTTGGTTTTGACATCTTACCGGGGACGGGTGCTTGCATGGCTTTGGCTTCCTAGTGAACGGGGTCGGGTTCGACTGTTTAGGGCCAACGAGCAAGGATGGACGAACTGTCAAGGATGGACGGACGGGCAAGGATGGATGGACAGGTGATTTTAGGGTGCGGACAGATGGAATACTGACAAACAAATGGTGGGTTTAGGGTCGGTTGACGGAGGAGGGGGTGGACGTACCAGCGGTGGACAGGGGAGCTAGGGACAGACGGACACAATTTTGGATTGTATCTTTGGCAGTGCATATACCATCTTTCACAATCGGTTTAGGGAGAAAATATACAATTGAAGCGTATGTTTAATCATCGTTGTTATCAGAGTCAAAGTCATTATTTGATTCACCACTATCCCAAGTCATTGGCTCTCCATATTTAAGTTGATGTTTTATTCTTGTACTAAGTAATTTTTTATTCACTAATGCTACCCCTATTTTGTACACATTCTCTGCTAATGTCTTATGTACAAACCTTAATGTTCTATGGGTAGTTGTCTTACTTTGGACAAATGCTCCAGCTCCTTTACTTGTATTAAATTTTAAACAATGTTGGAACAGACCAAAACGTCCTCCTCTAGAATCCCCTCTTGCAAACCAAGCAATTAAAGATGCTTCCATATCATACTTATCTAGAAGAGGCTTGATGTAAGAATTCTTGGAAATGTGCATTTGGTGGACTTGGGTGGAATATTGGTCTAGTCCTATTGAAACACAATTCATTGGAGCAAATTGGTCATAATAGAATTGTTATACCTGACTACCAAATTGATCCAATTCCATCCAAATAGATGAAGCAATGCTATCACCAAGTCCTTCAAAACTTTTTTGTATAGAATCTTGTATTTTATTTTGATGGTACTTCACTACATTGCCTTTTGATTTTGTTCCACCATGAGCAAGATAGCTATGACTTACAAATTTGTATTTGCCCAGCTTCGGACTTTTCTGATTCTTTTTTGCTGCATATGGAGATGTCTCATAATAGTGATTTGCTTCAACTAGAATTTGTTGGTAATCAAGGTCTTTAGTCCACATATTGTGAATATATATCATTATTACATGGTCCAAACTTAAGTCTTCTATTTTCATAATTCTCATCTGTATAATATCAACACCATTCAAGATCATTATACTTTTGTTTTGTGTTGGAAATACTTTGTTGTTGTCGTAGATGTCTTGCCAATTTTCTGAAAAACTTGAATCAACCCAAAAAGGTAATGCACCTTGCTCATTCTTTTTGGCCTCCCCTGGAATATTTGAAAAACTAATCATAACACGCATACTTTGTTTTATACCAAATTTCTTTAGGACTAAGTCCTGTTCAAGTCCCTTTTCTCCAAACAAGCAATTTAGAATCTTAAAAGGGCTAGGTTTGAGTCGAGTTTTGGATGACATACTATAGATAAGCTTAGGACCTATTCGGAAACACTAAGCTAATAGTATAGTTTGTTCTTAGGGAGGAAATTTTTAAATAGGATTACTTCTAAATATATTAATAGGCCATTGCAACCAAAGACTAAGGAAGAAAATTGTTCCTTAATTTATACCCAAATTATTGTTCTCACACGATAAGACTAATTACTAATTTTTCCCTCCACTCTTAAAGGCCACAAGCGTAAGATATTCTTGCAAATTGTTCTTCTTTAGTCCTTTATCCTTGTTTGTCTTTAACTCCAACTCGGTCTTGATGTCCTTCTTTATCCACCACGCGAACCTTAGCTATCAGCAATCACCAACTTGACCAAGCTTGTCTCCAATTTGGTCTGTACAGCATTCACTTCTTTCCTTCCTTGCAGCTACCTACTTGGTCTACTAATTCACCAGCAACTAAATCTACTTGCACAGATTCTCCTTGCTTCCTCTTAATCTTGCAACTTGGGCTTTCAAAACTCTGATTGTGACAGAATATATAATTCCTAATTTCCGACTTGAAATTACTCAATTTTACTCTCAACCTTCTCCATACTTGATAACGTTATCAATTCTCTAATTTCCAAATTGATGTTTTTTTTACTTCTCACACACTTCACAGTAACTTAACCAAGCACGCACACACAACATACATCACAGTCTCTTGAACTCCCAATTAACTCAATCAGCATATTAACTCATTTCAATTTCCTCCGCATTAGTTTGCTCAATCACAGCTCTCTAATATATCCATCATTTGAATTCCAATGACTATCATCTCAAATTCTCAACATATTCACATGTTGGGTGGTTAAAAACATACCAGTATATGAGTATACCACAAATCTTCACACACAACTCATTTGGCAAAATATATTCGCTTTATAACTCCGATTTGGTGAATAAATTCACCATTGATACATCTGACAGAAGCTCCTAGCTTCTAATTTCCACTATTTGCTATTCTCACCGTAACTCTGTAAAGTTCTAAGTCCTAACTTCGGAATTTCAATAGGGACTTAACTTCTCATCTCAGTATTCATTTGCAACCACTTCCACTCACATTGACCTAAAAACCTCAGCAACTGAGATATATTTCCACTTCTCACACTTCAGCTTTTCTCTTGCTCGGTAAACTCTTCAGCTTTATGCACACATCAAACACACAGACTACACTTGCCCCGACTTGGACACAGATAATTTCTACTAATTTTCTCACTCTTCACAGTAAACTTCCAATTTCACGTCGAATATCCAATTTGCTCTCACATCATCCAACATGACATACAACCATCTCCGACTTGACACAAACATTCACACATACCAAACACTCAAAAAAATCAAAAAACACATAAACAAAGAACTACACAACTCGACAGGCTGGGACTTGCACTGGACTCTCCTTCAACAGTGGGTGAAAACAAATGACTGAAAACCAAGACTTAATAGGCATCCCCAACTTGCGGTTGTCAAACTAGAACGACACCACCTAACTGTCGACTTGGAACCGCAACAACTAATCGAACCGCAACTCCGACTTGGCAGACAAATTCTTCTTAACTTCCTACTTGGCAACCGACCCTTCCAACCACCAACTCCATTCACATTATACGATGCATTCATAAATGTCAACGTCTGACACCCTATTTTATGTTTCCCATGTCTACAAAAACATCATTGTCATATTATACATCACTATGTTTTTACATTAAGTAGTCCATGTTATCATTGACATTTCAAATAAATCATAGTCCAACACTCTTCGACACATAGATGGAGCTTTGCCAGTTCAAACACTACTTGTTTTTTTGATAAAGTCACCAAAAACAGTGGTTTCTTATAGTGATGTTGTATATTAAAGATCATTAGTATAAAGCATATTTTGGAACGACAATCATTTTTATCTTTGATGTAGTACTATACGTGCCATGTATGCAAAAGTGTAACCATGGACATGAGTGTGTAAAATGTTAAGTACAATGTACTATAAATAACAACTTGTTCACAAAGTGTCCGATACTTCTAATGCTGAAATGTACGTGATGTTGAACATCTGTACGACATTTATTGCATCAGCTATGCAAGCTGATTGGAACGCCGTCATGTTCATGCCTTTTTGGTCTTCAAGGAGTGTGGTGCTACAAACCATGTTCAGTATGAGCGAGAAACTTATTGCACTTGTACTTCATGTTATGTACACATGTTCATAATTCAACACGAACTTAATGACGATAAGAATGCCTTGCACTAATTTAATGGGGGGGAAAAAAAAAACCCGTCCATGAATGAGTAGCATTCATGTCCGGCCACAGTGTCCAATATACTATTGGTGAATGGTAAGGGAAAATCATCTTTTTTAGTTACCGCATTAAGCTTACGAAAATCTTGACAAATACAAATACGACCGTCCTTTTTGAATTCTCCTGATTCTTGTCTTCTAATTGACCTCAATTGTAAGAAGCTTCAGAATTCATGATTTCTGAAATGAAGAGATTGTGGAGTTCTCTCACAGTCTTCTCATGACTACCTTGTAACACTTGCAAAGTCCAATTTTCCTCCTAATGGACTGGACTYGATCTCTTGAACATTCATAACTTACTCATAYAGTGTCCAAAGAATTCATGCTAAAATGCACCGGAATCCTYTTTCAGTTGCCARTAAGATCCAATAAAAATATGATCAATAGTAGTAACTGTGCTTAGTTGAAATTAGTAGCAATYATAGGTGCGCACATTGTACATAATTCTGAATGATGGATCTAATTGGATTTGTCAATGGCARACACTGTACGCCCTTGGAGCCCGCAAGATCCTCATATTTGGTGTGGGTCTATTGGGGTGCATCCCCTCCCAACTCTACCAACAAAAGAGCCCAGACGGCACATGCATCAAGTTCATCAATGGAGCAAGATGATGAAGAGATCGAAGACCCAGGTGACGGAGTAGGACATGGCGACAAATTGTTCAAGTCCAGCGCAAGTTTGGTGGCGATGGAAACCTACGCGTTGGTGACGGAATCCTACGCCACGGCGACGGCGGCATGATAATGTTGTTGTCATTTACAGTGGGGGAATACTGCCCAAATTCTTGCAGCCCTCAAAGACCCATACTTACTTCATCACACAATCAGAAACAGCGTATCTTTGTATACAAACCCAAACAAAAACATAGATCCTTGCCCCCAAGTGCTGGATACATACGTGCCCTAAAACCCAGAATCTACAAAGCCCAAAACCCACAAGCAGGCCACGATGAAGCACAGAACATCGAAASTTTACTTTTGTTAGAAACATTACAAAAACTGTCCCGAAGGAGCGKCTGGGCTCGTATCCCTACCAATTCTGGGCCCAAGCTGACCAACGGGAGTTGCGCTGCGTGTGCCTACGGTTGGAAGCAAACCCTAGGTGGAGCACCCCGACTAGGCCACACCGGTCGCGGTCGCCACTGCAG
>VACF01000082.1:0-86381 GCA_006891605.1 Pleurozium schreberi
TCTCGTCTGAATACGTTATCCTGGAGATGATCCCCAAAGTGCACATACCACGGGATTGCTTCGTGAGCTTGTCCTTGATGATGTTGATCTCGTACACAGTTCCTGCTTCGGAGAAAACTTCCACCAACTGCTGTTCAGACATCTGCTTGGGCAGCTGACCGACGAACAGTTTAACAGAATCCAAGGCCCGATTGACTCCATTTTCCACCACACCCTCCATGACTGCGAAAAAATCAAAAGAAGACTAAATTACGCAAACTCATGAAACCGCAGAGCACTGACAGCGAGATTCTAAAACCTGGCCTCAAAGCTCCTGAGTTCCAATACAGGGAACAAAGACACAGCTCCAATCCAGCACAAACTAAAGGTATCACTCCAGGTACTGTATATCCATCTAGAAATTCAGAGTCAAAACATCAGGAAGACAATTCTGCAAAATAAAGATGCAGTCTCCTGGTATAGGCAATCCGAAAGAAAATAAACTTTCAATTCATGAATTTGTTGGAGTGGAAGACTCATAGATTCGTCGAGGCGAAACAAGAAAGAGACCAATCCAAACAAAACAAACAACTCCGCATTCAAAACCACCGGATTCCAACAAAATCAAAAGAAAACACGTTCGAACAAACACACAGCGGAACTCAGAAATATTCCACCAACTCGCTTTTCCTCTTTTACCTCACAAAAATATGCAACTGGAGCAAAATGCCACAGGAAATCTCAACACACTCCTATCCAATCTCCTCTCCTGCCCGAATAACAAGGCGACAGAAAGAACTCAAAAATGGCCTGCCATCAACAACAAACAACAAACAACAACAACAACAACAACAACAACAAACAATCCAAAACCAAAATTCCAAGGAGTGAGATTCACGGAAGGTCGGCAGATAAGTTAGGTTAATGTTTGGAATCGAGGACATGGAACAGCAAGCAAACGACCTGCAGGGAAGAGGATGGACGAAGCTGAAAGCGGGATTCGCACCAGAAGAGTAGCGCGCGGAGGGACGGCGCGGCTCAGCCACTGGTGGTCGGCGAAGGAGCAAGTAAGAGGAAAGGGAGGTCAAAAGCAGAAACAGAAAAGCAGGAGAGGATCCCGACTGTCTACAGTCGCAGCTGCAATGAATGAGGATCCATTGATACCTCACAAAACGCTCCGGGGAAGTGACAACGCCGAAGACGGTCTCTCCGGGAAGCAGTAAGCTTACTGTGAGTGAACACGGCAAGCCATGTCCTCGGACAGCGAGTTCACGCTAGGGCTAGGCTGACTTCGTCTCTCTCTGCACTGACTGTCTGCAGCCAATGGCGATGTTCTCCTCGGGGGAACGCGAGGGGGAACGCGGATCTTCAATCTTGTAAGTTGCTGTTCCCCCCTGGAAATGGATTTGGGAGCGGGCCAGCGGGGTTCTGGGATTTTCAGTTGGGCCTCCGTGGCGGGGTCAGTTTGTTGAGCTGGCTCTCCAGAAAGTTCGTACGGCAGAATGTGCCCACTGCCCACTGCCCACTTTGCAGCGCCACCTGCAGGTCCTGCTGCCGGGGTCCCGTGATCCAACGCTGGTTTGCAGAACTTGCAGCTCTGGACTGTGGGACTTTTTGTGGACTCCTCTTTCGGCCACTCCAAGTCATTCCAAGGTGGAAGTAAAACAAGAACAGTGTAACCGTGAGGCTCTGTCATAGGTTAATTCATTCACTACACTAATGATGGTAAATAGTGTTACTCATACTAACTATTTTAGAAATGCTATAAGTTTTTACTCTTCATGAACATTTTTACGGAGTGCATGGATCCTAATAGTATTATAGTTGGAAAAACTTTATACTTATAGTTGGTAAAAATATTCATTAAGAGTAAAAACTTATGGTTGTTTTAAATCAATTAGTGTAGGTATCACTATTTACCATCATTAGTGTAGTTGGACCTCACATCTCTACTGCAATCTTAACCTTGTTGTGCAGTGTAAATGGGGTTGTAGATAGGATTCGGAAACATAGATTTCCAAACCGGAGTCGATGCCATAGTCTCTATCCTTTGAACAGAGCCAATAAAAAGCCCCCTATTGAGGACTTGAGTAATTTATCTTGCACACTTCCCTCGCTAATTTGGGGCCTCTAATTGCAAATATGAATTCAGAATTTGCAAATTCTATTGTACTTGGAAAATGAAAAATTGCAAGGATTTCCGAGTGGCTGAGCAATGGGACCAATTCACACTGGCTTTTTTTTATAGGTACTGAGTAACTTGGAGCAACTTAGACCTTGGAACGTTTACAGCAGTAAATAAGACGGTAGACAATCCTAATAAAGTGAAACTATCCATATCCAATCTCTTAAGCAATTCTAGAACATATCATGAGCGCTATGAGGCAATGCAAATTTTTTCCCATATAAAAAAATAGGAAATATGGGGACTACAATTTTTTCATAATTTTATTTCCAAAATTGACATTACTATGATTTTGGGGAGCCCCAAAGTGCTCTAAACCCATAGCCAATGTCTCGGGTGGGACACTTAGCGCATTTTAAAAACAACGTGCGGCGGAATATAGAGTGGATTTTATTCATTGTGGGTAAAAATTATAATAAACTTACAAATAAGGTAGGGGACATTGAATTGAACAAATCCATTATAAGTAAAGAAGGTAGTGTAGAAATCTGGACCATTAAAAATTAGTACATGTAATGAAGGGATCCAAGATTAGGATTCTAAATATTGTATTTAGTGCAAGCTGTATGTAGCTGGCTGCACAGCTGGTTGTACAAGCAAATTACAATAAGATTGGATGAAAAGTTGGGACGTTTCCGAAAGTCTGTAGATGGAGATTTCTAAATCGACCTTCAACCAGTAGGAGCTGTAGGGTGCAATTTTGATGGCAGATTTCTTTAGTTTTGGTTTTAGAGTTTTGTGATTTGGACATCACATTTAGTAGATGCACATTTTGGCATCAATTCTACTATGCAGATTGTCTTCTTGCTGTACTGTTCAAATTTTGATGGACATTTCTTACCCTAGAACCGCATTCAAACATTCATGTAGTTTTTGTGAACTTTCTTTGCATGACCTTGTGTTTTTCAACACATGTGAATGACATTTCCATGCAAATCTCTTTCAAATTCAATTTTCCTTTCATGTGTAGTTTTGGATAGTTTTCAAACTTTGTTTTTTTGGTTTGCCTTTGTTGTGTCATGTTTGCTAAGGTATGAGGTTTAATGGTGTGCATAACAATTGAGATAACAATGTTGGCTCAATTGTTATACACACTCCAAGGTTGCACATTTCAAGTATTTKTTTTTCTCTATTTTCTTCTAGTTCACATTCAYACAATGAATTTTAATCACATGTCCCTAAATGCATGAAAATAGGTTGAGTTTACATTATTTTGTGGAGGCTTCTTTTTTTAACACTTTTGTTTTTACGTTTACTTTCAATTCAATTTTTTTCTTATAAAGAATATAGTATTCCAAAAATTWCATTCCCATTGTTACTATAAGTAATGATAGGGAGCTAGAATATAGGCCATTTTTTGAAAATAAGTAATTATAGGGGTCTTTTTAATTTTCAATAGGAGGTAAATAGCCCCCTAAAAAATACCCCCTCGCCGCACGTGGTGCACAAAATATACATAGAGTGTCCCACCCGAGGCCAATGTCTAGACTCTTCTAATGTCAATCGTTCAAGAGACTAATTTCCCACTCAGTACTTTCCCTTCACGTTATGACACTTTGGAACATGTGTCATGACCTTATTAGTCCCAATCTTGAAAAAGAAAAAAATCTCATTCCAAGTCTTGGTTGGAAATTTGTTTCAACCGTTGGTCGAAAATAGCTACATCCTATAGGTTGGAAATGGGTCCATGGTCAGGAATAGGTGGTTCTATATTACCATGCAAACTACTATAGCAATCTTTAAAGTCTGTTGGCCTTGTTAGGCAAGCTTGAAAAAAAAAATTCTTCTAACTTCAAATGTTACAATCTTTCAATCCGTGCAGTCAAAGGTTCTAAAATATTTTCTACACGTTCCCATAGTAGTCTAGTACAAATTCGTACAATTGCATTTTGAAAAACATACTTTTTTTCATTTTTTTTCTCACTTCCTTGAAAAGTGGAAATTTTTCACAATTTGTGCGCAAAATGAGACTTGCGTCTTTAGGGGTTAATTGTGAAAACCAAAAATGCATCTATTGATCAAGTAATCAAAATTGTTACTGAGATACTTTGATCGAGACTTTGATATGTTATACTAGTTTTTGAGCAATTTGTTAGGTTTAGCCGTTTAGGAAGACTGTCAACATTACTTCAAAGCAGATGATCTAAATAAAAATTGTGAAGTTTTTTAAGAAAAGGGACTTTTGTGATTCATATTAAATGTTTCCTTCAAATGAAACAAATGATACGTGTATTTTTTTAAATTGATTTTGGGTTTTCATTGTTTTTGACACTGCTTCTCACTCTCCCTATCCACTCAAAAAGACAGGGTACGCACATTCATATAACATTAAACAACTAAAATTTATATTTCAATTATCAATTTGTAAGGTCATATTCCTCATGTGTTGCATGTTTAAAAGGATTCACATTGTTTCAATAATAAAATTGCTTTAAAAGTGGAGTTAATATTAAATAATACATGTGTCAATTGTTAATCAATTAGTTGTCTTTCAAATGCTGATGGGAGTGAACATTTTAAAAACAAACTAATTCATAAATTTTCTCTTCAAGCCAATCTACCTAATTAATGATAGTAATAGATATTTCAGGAAATGTATCACTCACTAGTAAATAGAAGATGCATTTTGAACCTTAATTGTTTTTGGACCTCCTACCTTTACTCAAAATGTTCTCCTTGATCTGCTTTCCCGCAAAACATATCAAATTCTGGGATTATGAATTTTTTTTCAATGGGTGGGGAGGAGCAAAAGTTATGCCATCCTAAGCATAATTTTCACCTTGACAAGGAAACAAAAGAAATCCACAAAAATTGAAATAAAAATGAATTTTTTATGTGTAAATTTTTGGTCTATATGGAAAGCTTTGTTCATTCCATGTGGATTAACCTCTAAAGTCCCAAGGCCATTTCTTTTGTCAAAAAACACTCAAAATTGTCAAAATTGTTGCAGTCACTAAAAGAAACAAAAAAAATATGTTTTTTCAAAATTTGACCGTAGGATCTTGTACTACACTTGTCTCAGATCATGTGGTCAAAATTTTGTGATGTTTGACCATACAGATTGAAAGATATTAGCATTCAAAGTGGAAGAAAAAGTTTTTTTCATGAAGATGCTCTAATTGCCCGCAAAATAAGAAGCTCCATAACTTTCACATCACTAATCCAAATGGAATGAATCAAAGCTTCACATTTAGACAAAATAATGTATGAGGGAAAAAATATTAAAAAAAAAATTTCATTTTTTTGTGGATTTTTTTTGCTGCGTGCTTTCCTCCATTTTGAGGTTATTGTGGCATAACTTTTGCTCCTGGGCACCGATTGAAATAAAAATTATATTTCCAAAAAGATGATAAGTTTATCTATGTCATGACAAATTTTCAAAAAGTTTCGCCAAATATTGAGCTCATAGGAACCTGCCCAAAATCCATCTTGTCCCCCATAGGGACAGCAGGACTTTAGGGGTTAGTCATGTGAAAGTTTTGGAGCCTGTTGTTTTCAAGGCAAACATAGCATCTTCTTGGAATAATAACATATTGGATTCATTTTTTAATTCAATTTTGTAAAACCTTAAAAAAAAATTCCACCAAGTTTAGTTTGCTTGTTAGAATAATCTGACCATTGGGATTAGTATGTTTCAATTCCATCTTAGAGGTATTATCAATTTTAAATAAAATGAAGACTAAGTGTTTTTTATTTTAATTTTCTTCCCTAGACTCTCAACTCAATTCATCGAGATAATTTTTTAAATTCAAACTCCATTTTTCTACAAAAAAATAAATTGAGAAGGTTCAAAGTCAAATAATCTAGTCATGCAAGGTGCAAAGAAACTTGTTTTCTTCACTTTAAAAGTAATTATATTGCAATCTATGCAATCAAAGCTTCTAGAATTCTTCCATACATTTTTATATGTCTTTAGTGAAAAATCCTAATTATGGTTAAACTCACAAAATATTGATTTCACAATTAAATACTCTTTCCAATAGAAATGGTCGTTTCGAATATTCTTTGACAATAAAAAGGTTGTGATCTTTTAGGGATTATATTCTATACATATTAACCCTTAAAGTACAAATCAACTTTCCACTTAGTCAAACATTTCAAACACTTGATATTTTCTTCATCTAATAATGCACGTTTTATTTTCAATTTTTCAATAAATAAAAATATTAAAATGAATTTTATATTAGAAGAGGCAATCCATTTCTGATCAAATAAGCAATTATGCATATTTGGAGTGCAAGTTTTTTGAATTTGGAATTTTTCCCATGTACAGCAATAGAGTTTGGCAGCATTGCATATTTTTCCAAAATTTTATTACATAAAACGAAATTACTAGTAAGTTTTTAGTGGAAGATTATCTTCAATCTTTAATGGTGATATAGACCTTTCTATTTTTGACCATAGGCTAATTGCAAAATCGACCAAGAGCTTGGTTGCAATATTGAGAGCCTTACAATTAATCATAATGAGCCACAACTACTCTAGGGACTGCGCCATACCTTCACGGAAAGACAACAGTCTATTGATTGGAAATGGAGAGGTGATTGGAAATGGGTTGCCTCCCCTAATTAAGAAAACAACTTTTCAATAAAAATCATGATAATTATTAAAATTCTTTAAATAATATAAAATTTTAAGAAAATTGATGATACAATAATAGTAATAAATATCATGGTGTAATTGATGTACTCCTTAAATTCACATCCTTGAGTTCAAAAGTAGTAAGTTTTAAGTTTTTAAGATTCTACCTTCAAAGTGTCACAAAAAAAATGAGATGAACGTCCCGCCTGGGCTTGCGTGGGCGGTGATGGACGGTGGGCGTTCTCAAGGGTAAACATTCTTTTTGCACTTTGGTTCTTTATATTGTTTCCTTTTTATTAATAGAAATTGTCCAAGAGTTTAAAAAAAAAATTGTCTCAAAAATTTAAACTCCAAAACCAAACATGTGCATGTTGCATGGCTTAAAGCCTCCAATCTATACACACTTTAAGGTAGGAGGCTCAAACCTTTGTCAGGAAGTAAAAGCAAACATGACGTAGAGGTACATTTTACTTTCTTCTATGTACCAATTGGTCACATTTTAGGAGGTGGTCACTTTTAATGACCACTACATTGCAACTTCAAAAATTTGTAACTAAATGTATAAAGGTCCAAAAAATATGAAACTACTTGAATTAGATGCCAATTCCATTATTCTTTATACAAAAATTTATTGAAAATTGTTTCTAGTAACTTAACTCCCTCGAAAAGGTAGCTAGCTCTTAGATGGTTGCTTTAAGAGCCTCCTACTTTACCTCCAATAAACCAAGCATATTCCTTAACAAGCCACCCTACAATCAAAAACCTAAATATATTTGACTTGTCCTATTTGTTTAATGTATAGCATCCCACTATCAATGGAAATTGTCCATCTGATTTTGAATAAATAAATAAAATTCCAATTTCAAGTATTTTGAAAAAAATGGATTAAAAAATAGATTGTTGGAACTACATTTTAATAGTTAAGTTTAAAAGCATTCTAAATCAAGAACTATGTGAAAATTGAAGTTTGACTTTCAAAGTGCTCTTGAAGCATGCATTGAGGGTTGTCACATCTAGTTCCATTCTCAATCTTCAAAGAATTAGGAATTGGCACTTTCTCTTTGAATTGCAAAGGGCCCATTTTATGAAGATTGGAGGGTTTTTTTTCTCTTCTCAAGATGAAGGATGGGTGTGAAGAAGTTCCTCCCTCTTCCATTCTCTCCATTTCATTTTCAAAAGGGAATGTCACACCATCTTCATAAATAGGGCTTCCCCTAATGACTCCTCTTTTTACTCCATACCTTCTCATTCTTCATAGGAGTCTCATTCTTAGAGAAGGGGTGATAACCCCACATAATCTCAAAAAAGAGATTTCATATTTCAACAAAAACATCCTCAATAGTAGTATTGTTTTGGAAATTTTGCACTAGTCGGAGTTCAAGATACTACACACTAGACAATCATTCTAGAGTAGTGTCAATTGTCCATCCATTTCATTGTACACATAAAACCTCTCTTTCTACAACCTCTCTTTGAGCAAAACTTGCAACAATGGAGTTTGTAAATGGGACCAATWCAAAGAACATTCTTTGAAAAATAGTGTTGAAAGTTGACATCTGTATATGGCCATTCATTGCACCTCTCTACAATCTAAAGAACATAAAAYTAGAATTTTTGAAYCAAYGTCGTAACTGATACTCCTTGCTACGATGTTCTCGTTCCTAAGTGACTGTCATTCGCCTATTTGCTATTACATTTTTTCGTCCTTCCGGTGCAACAAATTGCAATTTGTTTCGATTCTTTATTCAGCRTWTTCTTGTACTGAACCTGCTGTATGCACYGCAGAAAACCAAGCAGCAAAGAGCCTTTTACACTGGAAGAGCAMAGTTATATAAAAACTAGTGTCCTTGGCAAAGAGTACACAGAACCCTCACATATTTTCTGACGGATCAAAAGAAGCTTCACGAAAGCCAACCTACCAAAAGGGTATTCAATAACACAAACGTCACCTCTCATCGTAGGTTTCCGAACAGGACTAACATGTCAAAACAAGCCAAGCCTAGCAGCACCCAAGGSGCTATTCATCTAATCGACATTCAGTGAAAAGCCATTCCACTGTTCCTCGAACAGGACCGTGACATTTTATCCCCAACACAACATCTCGATACAGCTCCAACCCACTATTACTCTATTTTTCTTTCGTTGAACTAGAAAGTCTCGGATTGAACTGACGAACATCGACAAACAATTTYAGAGGATRGAAGTAAAGCTCAAAAGTCTGGAATCCATGACTATCTGAGTTCCCGGTTTAAATCCCCTGTTCATACAGGTAATCGCCAAGCTTCTCCACAACCACGTTGCATTCGCCGGGCTGGCAGGGCTCCTCGTAAATACCGATGATAAATGCGCTATTGGTCTTCCTCACGCAGGTGCCTCCTTGACCCTAACAAAACGAAAGTAGTATACCATGTCAAATGAAAGTTAGCAAGGTGCTAACAGTAACAAGATGCTAATCTCGTCGATCCACCAGAAGATCATTTCGTCTTTGATTAACTTCGGAAATTTCACGCAGAGAATATCCATGCAGMCATTTGAATGCTTTTCTATTCCTCTCTAAACAAAGTCCAGAGTAATAATCCGAACGCAGCGTACCTTTTTTCCACGAACAACTATGCCTGGGTCTCCTTGCACGACCATGTATTTCTGTCCTCCCAGAAACAACCCGTTCTGGGGCAGCACACTGTTCTCTTCAAAACCATTGTTAAGTTTCTCGATCTCCTGCACGCTTAACTGCGGGTACAACTCGCTGGAATTAGATATGAGCAGGAAAACCTAATGAGATCTAGAGAAGACCCACAAACTGACGACGCTCTTCGTAAGAAAAGGCAATGCGCGCAGTGACAAAAATCACCAAATACAGGTTGCCTTATAGCAGAGAAATCCGAGAGCAAATACATCACCCRTACTCACGATCAGAGCGATTAARCGTAAACACTTACAGTGTGTAACCGGATACAAATAGGTGTCCAGGTTTAGTAATTTGCGTTCAGTGGAAAATTACAAATGGATAGATGGTTTGTTGCTTGAATCTAGAAAAATGTTAATGGTCACGCTAYATTTCTTGACAGAAGAAGCAAATAAGCTGCCTTCATTAGGTAACCAATATGCTTGTATTAGTGTTACTTGCTCGAAGTGCTAAGCGAGTATAAGATATAGAAMGTGCTTTCCCTTTCAGCTTCCATTGCTCATAGTGGTACATAATAAATGCGGTCGGATACAAGGTATTGAATAACAACCAAAATACTTTCAGCTTCGCAAGTAACACTGATAAGGAATTGCCAAAACCAGTGAACTAAACGATCGGGGACGCTCGGATCGGCAGTCAACTTCATATTATCTCCTTGATCAAGGCTAATAAACCCTCTAATAAGCATTGAACAAATCTACACTTAAAGATCTCGGCCGATTCAGAAGAAGATACAGAGTTCTCAGAAAAGTGTCCGTACCTCAGGGAAGTTCGCGGTCTGAGCCCAAACGTTTCCGTCAAGGCCAATAATGGCAGCAGCTGTCAGGGTGTGACCTGACGAAATCTCATACATCAAGTGGTCATCAACATACGACTGCCAAGACATGGCTGCTGCTGTCCTTCACCCCCCGCTAAACACGTCCAAGCTTCTGCTCGCAACAACTGTATCYAATAAAATTCGTAAGAACATTTCCCCCAAACAACCAGAAACCACTTCAGCACCGCCATTTCAAAAACGCGAAAAACATGGACATCAACGTCAACAAAACGAAAGGCAACAAACAAGTAGAATCCACCACACCATTCCAAACCTCTCCATTTCAAGCAATAACCACGTCCATTCCAGCTCCAGGCTCATCAAACCAACTCRAGCTCAAATATCAACACCCAAAAAACGCTCGATCCGATATCTGACTCACCACCAAACCAGACTCCAACAACTAAACCCGGAAAAAAAACACAAACAAACCAACAGACAATCACACAGATCTCAACAAAAACAATTTTCCAAATAACAGAAATCASACACGGATCCCGCACAATCGTGAAAACCTACCGGCAAGCAGCCGATACGCACCTCGACACTTGGCCAGGCCCACGACGAACGGAAATCAACACAACGAGCAGCACACCAGTCGAACACGAACTGGCGAAAAAGGAAAGGCAAGAGAACAAGCGAGGGCAGGGTATGGCAAGGGACTCACTCACCAGATGACAGATGCGATGTGTGACCGATCGGGGACGGAGAGCAGAGCGAGACCTTCGGGGGGGTGTGAAATATGAAGAGGATGAGAACAGAGCAATTAGGGTTGGCAACGAGAGTGGCAGGTGAGGACGGGAAGGGACTGAGGCTCGGAGCGGATCGATCCGTCTAGAAGATGGTGATGGTGGCGATGGATCGTCGGATCTGACCGGGTGGCCCGGTGACCAGGTGGCGCCCATGTGCACCTCCGTTCCCCAGGGTGGGAGCGTTCCCAAGGGTGGGAGCATTTTCGGCCCACGCCGTGTTGCTTACATTTCAAGCCATSTGCGGTTATTCCTTTGGCCATCAATATTGATTTTCCCTTCAATGTTGACCCCGGAATGCTTGGATTTATCCTGTCCATGAGGGTGCAAAATTATTAGCGTCACTTTCCAAATTTTACCAAACTATTAGGGGCGGAAAAAAAAAAATTTGAGAGTAGATACCGGAAGTTTAAGGAAAATAATATTGTTATCTGAAATTGCTAGGAAAAAACATTAATTTTGGATAAATATTCCTGTTTATAGCATTTATATCACTTGTTTTTTCAATTTGGCATGAAGTGTTGATCCTCACATCCAAGTACAATATTAGAGTTGCTATAAAATTTTAAGTTTTGGAGTAATAGAATGTAGAAAACAATGCCCACTATACCTTCAAAGTAGACAATCATGATGAGAGACAGAAATTCAGGGTGACGTTTGTACTTTTGTGATGTGAATATGTCAAATTCAACTCAAATGCATTGAATTTGATGTTTTCAAGTCAAGGTAAATACAATTGTCACACACAATTTGTTTTTTTTAATATGGTATTTTGATGCTCCCAATGTCAAAGCACTATAATATACATCTTATAGCGCAAAGGCATTGTAGAATGTAAATGACAATGCTTGGAAGGTACAATACTTTCATTGCTATTTCCCAATGGTTCTTGAAGCAATAGCCCTTAATCCCTTAAAGACCAAATGACCGTTGAGTGTAAGCATGTGATCTCAAGTAGATGCATATGAAGTCATTTTTAAATAGATGTTCTTCAAATTTTGATACAAGGTGCAATCTATGTTGTAGGTACCTATGTTATAAGCACCTTCCATGGTTATAAGATGATATATAAGAAGTCCCTAATTATATTATGGGTGTCTATTTTTTAGGTACCTTTGCTATAAGCACCTTCCATGGTTATAGATTAGTAAATTTATATTATATATATATGTTATAAGCACCTTCGATAGTTGTAGAGTACATGCTTACAACTAGGCTCAAGGCTCATAGGTTTGCATTTCTAGGCTCACATGCTAGCGTCGTTGCCTAAGTGGGAATGTAATTTTTTTTTGTGAGGTACCCAGATGGCAAAAGTTGTCTTGCTGTGAACATTTGAAGCAGCCCGGGTGGCTTCAAGCAACATCCCAAAAACTCCTCTTATAATTTTGAAATTTCGTGGATATGTAATTTATATGTTTCAATATGCAAATGTCAAAAAATATTTACCATGTGTAGTGTAAGAATCTCACTTTAAGAGGAGTTCAAATTTGTTGACTATGTCGGGTAAGGGCGGAATTTTTTTTTTCTTCTAATTTCAACATTGTAATCTTTCAATTTACGCTGTCAAAGTTTCTGAAATTTTTTCCACACATTCCCATAGTAGTCTAATACAAATTTGTACAATTGGCTTTCAAAACAAAACAAAACAAATCAAAACAATCTTTTGTTATCTTGAAAAGTGATAGTTCTTCACAATTTGTGCACAAAATGTGCCTCAATCCTTTCGAATTTAAGCCTTGAGTTCCTAAATGTGAGGCCCCAAACTTCACATCCTAGAAGGCGGGAAGTACGAAACCTCACACTATATATTTCAACATGCACTAATTTAAATAGTTTRAAAATTTTCATCTAAATTTCATCTCATTTAACTCCGTGTAGCATAGAATATCTATAAAGGTGAGTTTTCAAAGCCCTTATCATATAATTTTAGAAAACTCAAACAAGAACCTATAAACTGATATGAAGGGATGAAAAAATCAAGTTCACATTTACAAAGCGACATGTTCATTCAATGTACAAAACATTTATAAGATTTGGGTATTTTTATGTACAAAGCGATAAATTCATTCAATGTTCAAATTTGTATGCTTAGTCTATGAAGGATTGAGAAAAAATTATAATTGTAACCAAGAGTGGAGGTCTGTACACTAGTTAACCCCTAAATACTCAATCGACCATATATGGTCGATCTGAAATTTCAAGCTCGTTTGTGAATGGGAACTTAAATTCCTTTGACCATTTCAAAAAAAAATCGACAAGTTTTGAGGGTTAACTATTAAAAGCTTTCATTTTTCAGTGAAAAAAAGTACATATTTGATTATTGAGAGGTCTTCAAAGGCATATATGTCCATTACTCGAAAAGTAAAGCTTGCCAATTTTACTTCATTTCCCGACTTTTAGCAAAGTTTGCCAATTTCACTTATTTGAGATTTTAAAAATTGTACTTATCCATTTGCTTTGAAAATGGTCCCAGCAGAAAGAATAATTTTTTTTCATGATTTTCACCATTAAACATTTAATTATGCAAGTGTTGATTTGGAGCTATTTGCAATTTCCACTTATCATAAAAAATTGCATTTCAACAGTTGCAAGGTGTATCGAGTAATGAGTTTGATAGCTTTTCATGTGAAAATAAGTTTTTTGGAAGTGCAATTTAGTGTGCTAACACTCTTTGTAGTTGTTCATGTCACCTCCTATCTAAAATAACTTTTATAATCAAATTTTTGAAACATTGTGGGAAAAGGCAGCATACTAAAAATAAAAAATTTACATTTTTTTTGTTATAATCTTACAACACCTATGCAATTTTGCACTCAAAATTGGTGGACATACTTATAAGCAAGTTTTTTAAACATCTATACAATTAGATTTTGAAAAAAAAACAATTTGCTTAATTGGAGATAACTACAAGCCAATGCTCTTTTTTCATAGTCAAAATACACTTGGAAAGGCTTGGGCATTTAGGGATTGATACTTAAATGCCCAAGGCCTGTTTTGAGCTTCTAGAAATTTGCTCCAATTTGAACAAAAAAACAACATCTTGATAAATTGTATCAATTTTTTTGAATTGTGACCATACGAATTTCAACTAGAAAAATATATGAGGTTATAAGGCCCAGCATGTACAACCTTAATCAATTTATAGCTTCTCAAAATCTACTCTATTTTTCTTAAATGAATTTCTTGTGCAATTTTGTCTCTGAGATCTAGTGTATGAGGCTCATTTTCAAGAGCCCTCAACACTAGGAAAAGTCAAGACTACACAGGATACCCTTGCACAAAATCTTGAGTAGAGAAATCATAGTCATTTATTTTCCAGATCGTATTTTTGATGCTAAAACTAGACCTTAGTAGGCATCTACCAAAAATAGAAACTACTAAAAATAGAATCTTAGTTAGGTTTTCTTCAACTTCAAAGTTTTGTCAACACCACATTTTGGTGCCTTGGGCATTTAGGGGTTAAGAAAAGTTGTCAAACAACATAATTCATTTAGAAAAATAAAATACCCAACTTTTATAAAATCATAAATAAAATTTTAATTATGATCAATAGATACTCATCTATCTGTAAAGTTGTAAGTGATTCCAAGATTGTATATTCAGGATTGTAATTTTTGTACAAAACAGCATGAAAGAATGAATGAATTGTTTAGCTCTTTTAAGTTCGATACTTCGATGATCAATTTAAAATCTCAACAAGAACTGAATTTCATTGGTTGCATTGCAAATTGTATTAAGGTATGGAGGTTCATAAAGCATCCATTTAAGAGTTGGAAGTTAGTTTGGGGAGATTAAGCTTCTTGAAATATTTTTCAGAAAATTTTGTGAAAGGCAAGTGGAATTGACATGTAAACTAGGTTGTTTCACATTTTTTAGAGCTACGAGAAATTAGTTATGAATCTTTAAAGTTGAAATGCATTAAGCACTTCCAGGCTCCTTCCTTTATTAAAAGGGCCTGGATTATGGAGCATAAAGCCCCCGTAATAGTGCCAAGCACTATAATCGCTGCGTAATAGTGTCAGGCACTATTACGCGGGCTTAACGCAGTGGTAGGCCCTCACACGACGGGAAGCCCTCGTGTGAGGGCCTCCCACTATACATTGATCATTGAAAGTGTACACCTCTTGACATGTACTCTATGTTTACAATGCTAGTGCAATGTAAGTGCAAAATGTTCTAATAGTTTATATTCAAAAGAGAGACGCCTGCGTGCTTTATGGACCTCCTACTATATAGTACCCGACAACTTTCAATCGTCCCCCCCTATTCTTCCAGTCAAAAGAATTGTGTTGAATTTAGAATACAAATGAATAGATATTTTCTATCTTGCATTACAAACATTCAATTCTTATGCAATTCCAATCAAACACACCAAATTTGGATTTAAAAAAAGAGTTTTTTTATTTTTGGTGCATTACTTCATTTAATATTTATAGTTCTACATGATAATTGATTGGAAACCATTGGTGATGAATTTTTTTTAATTTGAGTACATAGATATATAGGAAACATCCATATGCACATCTTTCCTTGAATAAGCATCTTCAAATAGTCTCAAAATTTCCTCACAAAGGTTTCGAAAGTTAGAGTCACAATGTCCAAATTTTGAAAAATAGGTATCTCTTAGTTGTAATTAGACTTTGCTATTTGACCATCACATTCTTATTAACTTAGTACATTTGACCATGAAGGTACAATTGCTTTGCCAAAATCTAACTACATTGAAGAAATATCTATTTTTCAAAATTCGGGCCTTCTCATCACAACTTTTAAAACCACTGTGAGGAAAATCTAAACCTTTCAGGAGATGCTTATTCAAGGAAAGATGTGTGTATGGATGTTTCCTACATAATGCCATAATCGAATTAAAAAAAAATCATCATCAATGTTTTTCAAGGAATTGTGTAAAATCATTAAAATTTAATGAAACAATTGACCAAATAGAGTTTTGGTTTTCTAAAACCCAAATTTGGTATGCTTGATCAAAATTGGGTAAGAACTGAATGATAATTAGGCAACACAAAAAATATTGATCATATAATGCAGTCTACAATTTTCTTTGGAATGGCATAACGGGGGACGATTGAGAGTTGCCGGATACTGTATTGCATAGTATAACGTTTTGAAACATTTTCTCATCAACGCAAGTAAGATTATGTGTCATTTTTCAATCCATTTTTAGCCTTAAGTTAATCTCTCTTGGAAGCCCTGATGTAAAATAAAAGAAACCAATAATTCATTTTGAGTTAACCCTTAAAGGACAACAAGGACATTTTGAGGCCTTTGGATGACAAAAACTAGCTGTAGTGAATGCAGAAAAGGTATTTTTCATCCATTTTCTAGATAATTGTGAAATTAGAGATGTGCTTTGATATGGAAAGCACTAAAAAGGGTCATCAAATGTGTAGTCATTTCTAGGTGCTGCAAATTGTAACACAAAGCCACGAAAATTCATGCCCATGCAAACAGGTCCCCTTATGGCTTATTCCCATCATCAAATTTTTAGGTGTTGCTATCATTTTTAGGTGCTGCACGGTTGAACTTCCCACCATCTAACACTGGGCGGTCCTCAATCCACAACCCCTCTTTTCCCCGCGGTAATAGGTCCATCATTTGAGGGTTAAAAAGTGTTCATTGTAAGAGCCAAGGTCACGGTAGTTTTTGTCACTTGTATATACTCAAACATATAATGATGGAATAAAGAAATGCATTAGAGGATTTTTGAGTCCTTTGAAAGATAGCAAGTTCCCAAACTATAGGAATTCAACCACATAAGTAGTTTGACATGGTTGAAGACAACCACGTCACATAACAATATATAATTAATTTTGAAATGATTTTTGAATTCTTTTAATAACATTTGAAAAAAGCAAATTAAAATGTCTTTTTTAATTTTTAATTTTTTTAGAATTCTACACTGAATAGGGGTATTGAAGGGACCCATACTAATTATTTGACATTTCACACTTTATAAATATCTACTTGTGTTGTACATCGATAGTGATTGAAGTGTATGGGTATTGCACATCATGTTTTGAACATCTACAATTGTCCTCATTAAGTCCCCTTAATTATTTGGCCCCCTTAATATCCCTATTCAATGTAGATAACAATGATTGGTTCACATTTCACAGCATGGAGAATGGGTTGAAAATCTCCCCTAATGATTAGTCTTCTAGATATCAAAAGAATTTTGTTTTATTTGAAAATGTCTAAGGTAAATACATCTTAAATCACACAAATAAGTAATTCAACATGGTACCCATTATTATATCAGAATTTTTTTTATAGGGTCTTGTTGGCAATCAATAACGGATTTTAAATTTCCTTAGAATGCATTTTTTGGACCCCCTATGAATAAACCACAAATTTTCAAAATTTTTNTAGGGTCTTGTTGGCAATCAATAACGGATTTTAAATTTCCTTAGAATGCATTTTTTGGACCCCCTATGAATAAACCACAAATTTTCAAAATTTTTTTTGTAGGGTCTTGTTGGCAATCAATAACGGATTTTAAATTTCCTTAGAATGCATTTTTTGGACCCCCTATGAATAAACCACAAATTTTCAAAAGTGCTCCATATTAAGATTGGCCATACACTCTCATGAATAGGGGGAATACATTTTAGGCAAGAATCTCTTTTAGAAAATGGTTAAAATTAGGCTTATTTATCTCATATGGAGTATCATTCTTAATGTTGAACATTGCAAACCACCCCATGGTTTCAAGAAAGATAAATAGATGTATGGGTGGCAATTCAAGTTAAGACCCTAGCGACTCACACTACTATTTAATATCTATCATAAATTC
Source organism: Pleurozium schreberi (assembly GCA_006891605.1). NCBI lineage: Eukaryota > Viridiplantae > Streptophyta > Bryopsida > Hypnales > Hylocomiaceae > Pleurozium > Pleurozium schreberi. The sequence goes on from VACF01000082.1 coordinate 17,809, forward strand.
ATTACAATACAATAAGTTTGTGGGATGCTTAGGTGCTAGTCTCTTATGAAAAAGACAAAGGATCCCCTCACAAGAGAATAACCCTTTAAGGACCAAGGCCTTTTTCCTGCAAAAAAACACTCAAAATTTCCATTTCTATAGCAAAGAGTAAAATAATTGGAATTATTTTTTGCACATCACTAAAAGAAAACGAGGGGTTTTGCAACTACAGTTTGCAACTGCTTTTATAGTTGCATGGGACGTTTGCAATTAAGTGACAATTTGGAGTCCGGAGTTGCACAGAACAAGTTGCAAAGTAGTTCTAAAGGTGGTGAGGTTGTTTTTCATCCAATAGTCTATTTGGAACTTAGTCGTTGAAATCTTTTGACACGGTTGCTTATGTGGAACTTCCTTTTTGGCAACCTTTTTACGACTCATATGTGACTTCATTGCGACTTTTTTGTGACTCATTTGCAACTCACATGTGACTTATTTGCTTGTAACATCAAATGAAAAACAAGGCCTCTAGAGGGCCGTTTCAGGCTTGTTCCCCTTGTTATTCTCAATGCAGTGGTTGCTTGCTGTCAGAAAAATGATTTTAAAAAATAAAAAATAAAAATTGGTCTTGGAATTTTTTTAAAAAGTATTTTTTTTTAACAAAAAGAAAAATATGATGTGGCAGTCGCTTTGCCACATCAGGCTGCTGCTGCAGTGCTGCGGGAACGCAGAAACGCAACTGGGAACTCACAGCCTTCCATGAGCCTCAAAAACCATGTAATGCTTGTTTGCGATTTGTTTGTAACTTGTAGATTTGTAGATTTTGAAATTCTAATCTCAATAATTTGTAGATTCTAAAATTTCAAATCTAGCTTTTTTTCAAATTACCAAATCCAAATATTGACATTAAATAGATTTAACTGGTTTACAAAACTTTATAATTTCACAGGATTCAAATTTTCATAGAATTTTCATATTTATAGATTTCTATAGAGTATAGAAATCTACAAATTGTAGAAATCTATAAAGTGTGGAAATAGTAGAGTTGCATTGACAAAATTCATTACAAAAGAATTCCACAACTCATAAGTCTTATATGTCCATCCTAATGTTACTCTTGACAATCGATATGGGATAATTGATATAAGGCTTAACTCTAGTTGTTTTCTAGTTGCATGCTAGTGGTTTTCTAGTCAAAGTCCAGTTGTTTGTAGTCAAACTTTAGTTGTTTCCTTGTCGAAGTCTAATTGTTTACAAGTCAAATTGGAGTTGTTTTCTAGTTGAATTCTAGTGGTTTTTGAGTTGCTTCCTAGTTGAGCTCTAGTTGTTTTTTAGTTGAACTCTAGTTCTTTTCTAGTCWAATTGTAGTCAAATTTAGATTATATATATATAAATATAAATAATTGCAGTTTGACACATAGGACTCTATAGAATGTAAAGTTGTCCACATAGGCAATTGTGATGTGGACAACTGTTGGATGTAGAATACCTCACATCATTTCTTCTRTTACAATCCTATAACCTTAAACCTCATTTTGCAACTACTTTGCAATTGCATAATATACATGTCAAATTTGGTGCTAGTACACATGGCTATAGTCGCAGTAGAATTGTGTAGGACATGTAGTTGCACTTCAGTTGGTTGTGACAGACTTTTCTTTTCTAATGCATCTAACATATGATTTGACACCTTGCTAGTATGAAAATGTGTGGAAAAAATTTGAGAATTTTTTACCACATAAATTGCAAGATATGTGGTTTTAAATTGAAATAAACAAATTATGCATCACATTGCAGTATTAGATTATTTGACTTTGAACCTTCTTAACTTAAATTTTTTTGCACTACAAAGTTTTATTGTTTAAATCTTTATAGTGGAGAATTGAGTTGAGAATCTAGAGGGGGATAATTTTTAATTAATTTCTCTGATTTAATTTAGTTTTTCTATCTTCAAAATTTTTTTTAAAAAGTTAGCACAAAAATGGAGACCATAGGTGCTTGCCCAAAATCCGCTTTGACCAAAGGGACAAATGGACTTTTAAGGGTTTATTCCTAATAGTACCCATATATGGTTGCTGAAAAAATTTAGTCTTATTTTTGTGAAGGTAGATAAATTTCTTTGACCCATTTTTAGAAAATATTTATAGATAGTATTGAACGTTAACCATTGGAAACTTTTATCTTCACTAAAAAAGGAAAATATTTTATTTTTGAGAGGTTTTAAAAGCATATGTGTACCATTAAACTAGTGGAAGAATGAAAGTTTGCAATTTACTTGATTTCATAGCTTTGATCAAAGCTTGCCAATTTCACTTGATTTGAGATCAAAAAAATTGTTCCCTATCAAAAAGATCTATCTACTTTGAAAATGGTCCCAATGGAAACAGTAAGGTGTTTCCATGATTTTTACATTCGAAATTTTAAACATGCAAGTGTTGATTTCTACTCATAAAAAAAAATTACATTTCAACAATTGCAAGGTGGATTGTGTAATGAGTTTGATAGCTTTTCATTTGAACTCAAGGTCTTAGGAGTGCATTTTAGTGTACCAACACAATTTCTAGTTGTTCATATTACCTCCAATTGGAAAAATACTCTTATATGCAAATTTTTCAAACATTGAGGAAAGGGATACAATATTAAAAATAGAAGAACATAAGGAATTTACATTTCTTATGTTATAATCTCACAAACTTGTATGAATTGTACCTTGAAACTAGATTATTAAACTATAAATCTTTTCTATGATTCCTTAAAACTTGGATTCAATTTTTCATTGAAAGGGCATTATTTAGTAGTGTGTCAATCTTGCCAAGATTTTTCTACACTAGTATTTTTAATGGAAAATTCAAATATTCTTTATTTCATAATTGAATGTTTAATTTCAACAATCAAATTAAAATATAAAATATCATAGTACTCCGTATAATACATTGTAATCTCATGAATGAGATATACTTACTGCACACTCATTTGGTAATCATCCTAATTTCTATTACTTTTATTTACGAAAAACATGCAAACAAAAAGCATATTTTCTTCATGTATTTACATTGAACCAAATGATGGCTCATTGATTGATGAATGATATTTTTAAATCACACATTATGATATTTTTGTTGTAATATGAAGACATGGAAAAAATTAAATTTTTTAAACTAAATTTATGAACCTTTAATTAAAATTTATTGGTACATTTGGTACCTCAGGTGTAGTAAATTGCATATGAGAAGCAGTTCGTTGCATCCAATATGAAAAGAAAATAGTCATTGCAATAATCATTGCATCTCGAAGGGGAAATCTACGAACTGGATTTGTTGGACATGGATTTGTTGGACAAACTTGTGGACGAATATTTAAATGACAAATTGTAGGGGTGGTTTGACCATTTTGGCGTCGACGTCGTTTYTTTCTACGACGATATGCTCTTCGTGGCATTCTTTGCAGAGAAGGTCCATGACTTGTGCTTCTACTCCCACTTTGGCTACGACTACAACTTCGGCTTTGGCTCCTACTTTGACTCCTATTTCGCTTTCTTCCTCTCCTACTCCTCTTTCTTTTGTGTACACTCAATGCATCTCTATATTCATTAAATTGTTTTTTTTATTAGAATGAGGAACATATGTACGTTATGACATAATGTAAACTATTAGTATTTTGTTTAATTAGTTTGCAAATTACAAGTTGACATTGAATGGTATAATTTGTAACTCTAGTTTTACAAGCACCTTGCACATTGAGGTACAATTTGATATTGAGGTTCTTTCTTGTGAACGCAATTAGCCTTCATAAGACTACGAATTGCGCGTCTCACAGCTTTTGGGTGTTTAGAATCATCAAGACCTCGTTTTTTGTAAATATTCATAACTTTGCGTTCAATTTCTTCACGAGTTGCTCCAGGCTTACGTTTGAGGCAAGCCATAGCCATTTTAACCATGCATTTATATAAAGGTCGTCGCTGCCGCCGCCGCCTACGCCGTCGTCTTTTCTTACCCATTTTTCAATAGGCTCTGTAGACTTTGTAGGAATGAAGTTTAAATATATAGACAATCTTCTTCCATATTCTAAATTTTTAAATGTTCAAAAACTCATCAATGAGCAAATAATGAACAAGGAGTTTGTAGTCTAAGAGATTTATTCATACTAGATTTTATTGAAAAGACAAATTGTTGTAGCATTATGTTACATTCTACATTTTAAAGTTATCTCAATGCTTATCATCTCATTTCTTCCTACTTTCTTATTTTACTATTCAATGTTTGTTAAACAACTATTTTTATAATTTTGTTTCAAATTTAACAATGCTTTGTATTTTTATCTACATTAGTTATTATAATATAATTTTTACTATTCATGTTACGACATGTAAAAATGCATTGTATATTTAAAAAAATAGTTCAACATGTATTCATTATTTCAACTTTTCATTGTTTTTGAACTAAATAAAAATATACTTAAAATATTATGCATAATTTTGAAAGAGATTGCTTCATTTGAGTGACTATTGATCACAACGTTTCTATGAATATGATGGCTTTTCACAATTGAAAGGTTTTTGATGATAGCAAAATAAAATTTTATGAATTTTTGAGAGTGACATTTACATTCTAAATCTTATATTTTTGTATCCAACTAATTTAGTTTTTGAACTCCAAAATTAATGGTGGTATTGGATTTTGATAAAAATAATTGATTATTGGCCTATCTACAAGACACAATTAAGGTCCCCAAGTTAGAGGGATTGAGTTGTGCAAAAAAACATGAAAGAATTTTCTTGAATCTCAAAGGCTGTAAAATAGTTGTTTTCTACATGATTTGAATTAGCAAATTTTGTGAAATGATAGATTCATAAATTTGAAACTTTAATAAATTTTTACAATTTTAATTTATAGATATGACATATGTATATAATAAAATATTTTTTCAATTGATTATGTTTTTATATTTGACTAAACTATTGTAAATAACATGGATACCCAAATTGAAACAGTGCGGTACAAAATAGCGTCTCTTTCAAGAATTGAAGAAAATGATGCATACTATTTCGGTTCGGAATTCTTTTTGAAAAAATGGAATACAAATTTTTTTATAACTTTTAGAAAATTTTAAATTTTAAATTTTAAATTTAAACCAAAGGATTATAACTTGTAAATAAAAAATAAACAAATATTGTTACAAATGGACTCTAGGACATATAATTCTATGAAATTTGAATTTCTATTTAACAATTGGGCCTATTTGAAATCATCAACTTACATGTACAAAATATKAAGTTGATTCTTAAAGGATTTTAGTACACATATGTAGAACACATAAGCATTTGGTAGCTTTTGAGACATGTAGAAGGTATAAAAATGGTGCAAATTGGGAGTGCCATGTGTCATTGGATTTGGTTTAGCATGAATACAAACTTTTGTCATTATTACATATCTCAATTAATGCGCTTTCCACGTCAAACACAAAATATTTTGTTGCATTCAAAATGTTGAATTCTAATTCTAGTGATTGTTTAGAATTTTTATTTTTTCTTATTAATTCAAGTACATTAGGTAGAAGAAGCATTTTCTCAAGTATAAATTAAAGTTACTTTCATTAAACACATAATTATTTATTCTTTGAATTAGCGGGGTTTAGATTGGCAAATTGGCATCCATTTGCACTAAAATAATGGACCGTGCACCAAGCCGTTGGAGCACAAATAGTACTAAAAGGGAAGCAAATGACCATAAAACTTTAAATTGAAAATTTTCTTGGATGTAATCACCATATTGTAAATGAAAACAAAATTATGGACATATGATATGTGCTAATGTGATATTTTCTATCCTATATGTGGATGAATGTTGAAATTAGGAACTCTGTTGTACTCTGTTTCTAAAAAAGATATTTARTATTGACAAAAAAACTTGTATTAAGAAATTAATAATAATAAAAGTTTTTTGAAGGATTTCTTTCTATATGGGGGTTTCAAAAATGAAATAAGTAGAACAAAATCTTAKAACAATCTGAAACAACAATTTGAACAATTTGTGATTAGAACCTAAAATTTTGAGCTAAAAGATAAACAATCTGACTTACTCTTGTAAACTGATTACAAATTTTCAACTCAATATCAATTTTAGAATGTAATTTCAATTTCTAGTTTAAGATTTATCAAAAAATATTGGCTAGACTGCAAATATATCGATTTAATTGTATAGATATAACTTATTGATAGCATTTTACAACTTTTGTTTGGAAGACATAATTAAATTATCATCCTAAATTACATTTTATAATACATCTTCACAATTTTTTGGCTTCAAAATATCTTTTGATCTTCAACCCCTCAAAGACTAAGAGGACATAATGTGTTTTGCAAATTTTCAATGGCAAATTCTTGGTACGGTGAAAAAAATCTCAATATTTTGTAAAGTACTATCTTGTAGAATAACAAGTTGATATTCTTCTTGCATTTTTTTATTTTCAAATTTACAATGTGAAAAGAATTTAAACATGTATTTAAGAAATGTAGTCTAACAAAAAAAAAAGGGGTGTAAATATAATCATTTTTCAATGAAAGAAATAGTAGGGACTTAAAAAAAAAATTGGACACTTTTAGTCTACACTCTACACAAACAAATTGAGTCTAGAATTTTTTTTCAAATTTTTATTTTTAGCAATTTAAAAAATAGAAGGTTCAATTTGGTGTGATGAAGAATACAAAATAATAGAAAGATTTYAAAGTTTTTGAAGATGATCCAAATAATATTAATTGTTGAATTAATAAAATTGACGCAGATATGAAAGTTTTAAAGTTTTGTAGGATCCAATTTGGTTAGTCATTTTTGGCTTTCTACTTGAGTTTAAAAATGTGTACAAATTTGAGAGAGTTTTTAAAAATTTTGTTTTAAAAAAAAATTTATACTATATTTGCCTTAGATTCCTAGACATATTCAATTCCTTGAGCAAGGCTTAACAATTCTTTGATGATGGAGATTTTCAATGAATTGTTTTGCTTTGATCATTTTTTGCACATGGATGTGCTTGAAATTTTTAATTTTAACCATACTAAGTTGCAGACTACTTTGTCTAGTATATGTAAAATTAATTTTGAAAAATATTGTCCATTGGATTTGTAGATGATAACAATTTTGGATGATCAATTTTATAAGCAAAAAAAATAGCTTTAGAAGAAGAAAAATTCTAAGAAGATGAATAATTACCTTTATTCCGCCGAAGAATTTTATTGGAATCTAAAGCACATGTAGTACTTTTTAATTTTAAGAATTGAAAAATAAAAACTCTCAAATATCAAACAAAAAGAGTAGAAAGCCAAAATTGACCGACCAAATTGAATCCTACAAAAAATATAAATTTTTTATATCTACATCAATTTTTGAAATTCAACAATTTATATTGTTAGCATATATTTTTGAAACTCAACAATTGATATTATTAGAAAATTTATTCATTGCACCAAATTGAACCTTATATTTTTAAAATTGCTAAAAATAAAACATTTGAAAAAAAAATTCTAGACCCAATATGTTAGTGTACAATAGTACAATGTAGACTAAAATGTCCGCAATAAAAATGTTTTTTTTCCATCCTTACTATCTTTTCTTGGAAAAAAAATATGTTTGTTCCCTTTCTCTTTTAGACTAAATTTTTAAAATAAATTTTTAAATTATTTTCACTTTGGAATTCTGGAAATTTGGAAAATGCATCAAGCATATCAACTTGTTAGTGTTTTATAGATCCTACTTTACAAAGCATTGAGATTTGTTTATTCTACCAATAATTTGCCATGAAAAAAGAACACCGTGTCTTTTTGGTCTTTCGGGGGGGTTAAGGGGCTAATTATAAGAATTTCATTAAGGTGATTGCAAGAAACTTTTGTCTTATTTTGTATTACACCATGCGCAATAATTTGTTTTTTGTTCATAGTTTTTTAATCTTTTCAAATGACTCAAGATTTATAAGTAAGGTATTGAGGACCATTATACACTTTGCTTAATTTTTATAAATAAAACAAAAATCTAAAAATAGCCCCCAATTCTATGTCATACTTGTCAATTTGGAGGATCTTAGAACTATTTGATACCCATAAACACAAATTACGAGATAAAATTTGGAAAGAATGGTCTTCTAGTAGATTTGTAGCTACTCGCCAAAAGAATTGTAAAAACAAAAAATTGTATGTAATACAGAAATCCACAAAGAGAGTTTCTTTCTACTTGCATTTTGAAATGTATGAAACAATATTTTGATGGTTCTTTTTGTAAATGACCATGTCCATAGAGTGGCTACAAMWATCTAGTTTATAYCTAATTTTTATTTAGTTACTTTTCTATTTCTTAATTATTTAATAATCAAAGTATTGTATCTATTTTCTTAAGATTTGGCACTCATCTAGTTCTCCTTAGAGAATTTTTCTATGCTTTTCTTTTGGTAGTTACCTTCATCTTAAAGGTTATAAAACAAACATATTTTAGTTTTCTTTTAAATTTCAAAATATTCCAAAAACAAATCATAAATGCTTTCAAAATGCAACAAATAAATAGGCGTTTCTAGCACTTAACCATTAGAAAAATATGGATTGTCTAGAGAATTGTTTCTCTTACAATGGCTAGAAGTGCAAATACACAAATGAAATTACATCGTATTAATTAAATTGAAATAAAGATTTAAGAATAAAAATAGCAATATGACTAAGCCTTTAAGGCAACAACATGGTGTATGATTTTTTTTTTAAATTAGTATTTTTTTATTTTTATTTACACATTTGGTTAGAAGAAAAACAGCCCTCCAAAGAATCCAAATTTTATCTAATGTCTAATGTATACTTAAATGACTCTCTAGCTATTTCCTCACCAATCCTCAAGGACTAATTGTATTTCATTTATATATTCCATTTATAAAATCATAAAAACGAAAGTGAATTGACATTCATTCTTTCCATGTTAAACTAAAATAATTGCAATTTAAATATTTGTATTGTTTCCAAAAAACTCTATATTAGTTAGACTATAAAAATTATGATTCCTTSGTAGGTTACTTAGRTGTACTTATGCAAGATTCAATGYTGTTTGAGGATGWTAATCATTTTTGGAAAAATTAACCTCCGAATGCAAGAARGGACGTGAATAAGGAAAATCTTGAATTGCYAACAAATCAAACATGAAATTGGAAAATGAAATTGGAAAATCACTCACATTGATAGAAATATTGTATAACATCAACTTTGTTGAATTGAAATAATTCATGACTTTGACACGAGGCGTGGAATGTAATTCTATATTGAGCCTTTAGTTTTAGAGCTTTGTAYAGATTTGGGTCATAATTTTTKAAGCTAAAATTGTATCTAYTRAATAGAATTGACTTTTTCTTGAATGTAAAAAATAAGATAAATCTTCTATTTTATTTTATTACAAAAAATTAACTACAATAATAAATTTTGTTTATTTATTTGCAAAGAATTACCTTAGTTTCCTACGTATCTAACAACAACGCAAAGAGATGAATATGTTCTACAATTAGAAGGTGCCTTTGACAAAACAAATTGCATATCAAACCATAAATTTTAAGTTGCCTAGTTGTCCAAAAGTTGTGAAAATTGGTGCCCCTTGAAGCTTGTACATTTACTACATTATGACATCTTTGCAAAAAAATTAGATAATTTACAACAAATACATAGTGACTACTGCACARTAGCTTGTCTAAATGTCATTTTAGGCGGAAAAAAAATTGGTAAATGGCAATGTAATTTCCTCTAAGTTCATGTGTATTTGAAGTTCATCTCCCTCATTTATTAAACCTTGACAATCAAATTTTGTGATTGACCACTAAAACACAAACTTCAACTAATGGTTTAAAAAAAAAATTGATTCTAAAAACAAAGGCAAGCAATAATTAATCTAACATTTTCAAAAACAAAATATTTGTAATTTTCTTAATTTGAAAGTATTGCGGACAAAGAGATTTAATAAGATACCCTTTAGAAAATGTTCCATGGCTTAGGCATTTAGAGGTTCATTTTGACACAATAAAAAAATAAAATTGGAGCCCAATAGATACAAGCCTTRTAAAAGGTTTCACCTTCATCTCTTTTCCACTTTAACCATTGAAGGTGCCAAAGGACTTACAAAACTATCTTTAAGAATTTTTAAAACCATACATATTCAAGGCCAATTTCTCTAATAATCTCAAATATGAAAAAATTAAGGATAAAAATTATTTTTGAATATGTTTTATGAAAGATAAAATAAATAAAATTTAATATGATAAACCATATAACCTCATCATCATACATTCATATTGTCTTGGAGCATTGAAAATATGAATATGACAATACCTATGCTCATTTGTTTGCTTCTTGTAGGCAAAATGAGGGACATTGATGCAAAATTTTGGATAGTGTAATTCCAATTTTTTAAATGTACAAGGGAGTTTTTCAAATGTTTTTAAAGAGAATCTCTCCAATAAGGTTGTCTTGTAAAGGGGGAAACCATACATTGGACCCACATGTTGATCAAACGTAGGGTGGACATTGTCAAACACCACCAATTGAAAACTATATGATGTAACTTCAAAAGTGTCTTGCTTGATAGGCTACAAATTACGAGCTAGTGTGCAACTTTCTCGATATAGATGCTCCCATTTCATTGGCAATGGCATCGTGTGTGATTGTTGTTGATGTCACCACTTTGATGTATTTTACACTATTCCTGAAAGACATTGTGTAAAAATTAGTATCTAAATCTATTGTCACTAGTTATAGCAAAATTATCCCCAAAAATACCCTTTGACTCTCAAAGACTTATGGAGTGTAACATACATGATCATAAAACAATAAAACAATTCCTAAGATTGGCCCCAAAACAACCAAGAGGGCTAAAGATTCATGGCTTCTAAAATGTCCAATTTGATCAATCATACTGTGAAAATATGGAGCAAATTTTTACATCATTAGAGTCGGTGAAGAACATTGAATATGTTGGTTGATAACTAACCAAAATTGCAAAATGTAAAATATCCATATAACCTACTAAAACTACTACCAAGAAAAGCATACTTAGTTCAAATTGGGCCTTAAGTTCCTGTAGAGGTTAACCTCGAACTGGATTAACTGACAGGATAAAACAGGATCTCATGAATTTGAATCACTTTTGAGTAGGTCATATAAGGAGGCGTTTGATCTTCCTATCCACTTTTATTTAATTATTGACCCGTATCAACACATGCAATGTTTTTTCAACTGATTCTCGTGATATACAAATTGGCTCCATCTGAATTCTATTTTATTATCAGATTATGATCAATCGACTTGCTCAAGATAAATCCGTGGTTAATATTGAAGCATTGAAACGCAGACACTAAAGCCTATATATACAGTTCGAGTGATGAGATGTTAATCATGTTATTCAATTTGTAGGTATAAGCGCAGGAGAAAACAAATCCAGTATGGAAATTGGACAGATGCCCATTTTGTGTCCAAATTCCATTCCCACAGTTCCCCAGTGTTATATCCTATTCTATCCTCAAAAATTCTTCAAAGATTCCACAGATGGGACACTTTGGATTTATCCTGCATTGGTACGTTGCAACAAGTGGAATGATTCCAGAATCATTCAGTTCAGAGTTCAAACATCATGAGCAAGGAAAATGGATTCAAGCACAAGCACTTACTCGCTGAGCATTGGCGACGCRACATCGTCGACAACGTCAGGGACATCAGTCTCGTCCGCCTGCGCCACCACCACCATCCGCAGCCTGCTAGGTCTTGTAGCAGCTCCAGTCCTGGACAAGCACCCCGCCTGTGGCCCCACGAAGGGCGTGAGCGTTCCCGAGTTTTCATTTGCAGGGAGGCTGGAGGAGCTTGAAGCAGTCGAAGTGGACGTCGGGTGGATCTGACGCCCATCCCAGTGCTTCTGGGTGACCCTGTGCAGGCGGCACCGAAAGGAGCCCGCATGCTTGGTGGGAGCACACAAGCATGTCGTCTTCACCGGTAAGGAGGACGAGGAGGTCTTCTTCGGCACGAGATGGCTGGCGGAAGTGAGGGCGTTGCTGTCGGAAGAGAAGGCACGCTTCCCTCTTGCTGGTGCGTTCGTCGAGGCGGAGCTGGATTCTTGGTCCGAGGAGGAGGAGTTGAGGGTCCTGGAGATCAGCACGCCCTTGAGTAACTTGGACGCGTGCATTTTGGTGCTCCACATCGGGGTCGACTTTGTGTACAAACCGGAACAGACGGTGGCGTCGGAGTGGGAATCCAGGCTTTGGAACTCGGATGCCGTCATTGGGGGATACCAGCGTTTGTTGGGATGGAAACGTGTCGCGTCAAGTGAATGACCCCTACACAGATTGCGAGATCATTGTGTGCTCATTGTATGTACTCCCGGAGGATGCCAGTTCAGGTGCGTCGGTAAGATAGTGCAGGCAAACTGCAAATCATCACATCCCAAAGGAAACGAATCAGTTCCAAATGTAGTTAGCATACATCAGAATATATTAACAACGTAGACACAAGAGAAAGTTAGATGTAAAGTCAAAGTGCGATGTAAAGCGATGCTCGAGAATCAGGAAAAGGGTGTTAGCATTTGGTTCTGAATTAGCCTTGCAAAATAGGAAGAATTCTGTTCGCTGCAAACTAAAGAACTGCACGACATACATTAAAAGTTGGGCTGCCGCAGAAGAAGTCCACCAATTCTAAAAATTTCGAAAAAATATCGAGCCGATCGAGGCACCAGTTTACTCATGGGTTCACGAAGGCTGCTGTTAAGAGAGTACATGTTACACCCAAGTCGTTTTCAAAGACGGACAGTTGGACACTTAGAGAGTCGTGTGATATATCACATGTGTGACTACGACATCGCTTGATACAATCACAATGCAAGAAACCAAGTTATCATGACATTTTTTAGGAGTACGTTCACTGTCATGCGAAACTTATGGCATGAATACATGACCACAGAGAGCACTAAGCGATCCGACTAACAATTAATTTACTTTGTATTGAAAAGTGTTTGGTCAATGTTTTTTTTTATCAAATACCACCGTATTCATAATATACTATACGCCCGCAAAGGGCCTTCTTGACCTTCTAGGATTGAGTAGGATTTAAAGAAGTTTAATTTGCATACTTCTACACAACATAGAATACACTTATTTTTATTTACAGTGTCTGCAACTTTGAATAGTAACTATTCTTCAAATTGTTGAGAATGGTTACTTAATCTTACTCTTAACCTCTAAAGTGGAAGCATCCAAAACTGTCAATATAAGAAATTCACCATAGTTGGAGGCACCTTTTCCTAGAAGTAGTATTTTTATAGTACAATAGAACTTCTAATAATCTTCACCCTCTAAACTAATAAAACTCTCCACAGTAATGTGCCAGACCAGTTCCGTCCTTGCCCACATACAAATAACATGAGAACAAATGACCCTCCCTAATTCTAATAATTTGTCTACAATAATATGTCAGATCAATCCCACCTCCCTAGTTTATTAGAAGTTCTACTCTAGTAACAAGTGAAAATCATGAATATTAAAAAAAAAATAAGATTTTTGGATGTCATATGTAATTTCTATGATTTTTCAAGTGTAGGCTCCCAAGACCTTCAAAAATCTGAAATCTATAAATCCATAAGTGAACCTAAATTTGAAATTTGCAAAAAATAGTAGTAAGGAAATCAAAGTTAAGTGTGTGTCCTTCAAATGTGTCAATGTATTAGATTTAAGCATTTGGAGGACACATCAACCAAAGTCTAGGAACACATTTAGGTTACTCTAGGATACAAGAATGGAAACACGTTTGTATTAATGAGTGTTTTCACCTTAGAAGTGTAAATATGAATGACACATTTCAAAAATCAATCTTCCATGCAAAATCAGATATGACTTAGATTTATTTATTTATTTTTGACATAATGTTTCATTGCAATTGTAAATTTCCGAAGTCCGAATTAAAAGGCGGCATGCCTATACATGTTTTAAAATGATGATAAAATCCCTTATTTAGGTTCCTTTAAGGCACTCACAAAATATATCAACTCCTACTAAGACTTATCAACCCCTATTGAGACTTCAATTGTCCTAGTTAGTCTGGCAGTGATTGCCTACTTACTCTGTATAATATAGTATAGTGACACAGTGAGTAAAAAAATTTAATTTTTTTAATTCAACACCCCCTTCCCCGCTCCCAAAAAAATTACATTAAATTTTAAAAAAAATTTGGGAGGAGGGAAGGGGGGTGTTGAATTAAAAAAAATTAAATTAAAATTTTTAAATTCACCCCCCCCTCCCTCTCCTCTTGTAATTTTGGGAGGGAGGAAAGGACTCCAAACAATATGGGACAAATATTCAGTATTCAGCTGTATTCGTATTTTGTTGTATATGTATTCAGTAGTATTCGTATTTGTATTGGTATCCATATATGTATTCAGTTGTATATTCATTTGTATTTGTATTTGTATTTGTATTTGTATTTGTATTCGTATTCGTATTTGATCCAACAACTAGCAATTTTTTGGCGATTTGAAGGGCATGGGTGGCGGTGGTATATATGTAAAATCAAATCGACGGCTTGGATTTTTTTCAACAATTTTTTGGCGATTTGAGGGTAGCAAGCACAAGGCTTCCTGCCACTTTTCAATGCATAGGCATAGGGACGTCATAAGTGTGTGCTGTCTTTAGTTAGAACGCATAGACATAGTGTGGCATGCGTTCCTGATCAATTTTTTTTTCAGGACCCCCCACCTCAAAATAAATTAGGGAGGGGGGTTCTGAAAAATAATTTGATTGGAAAAATTTAAAATCCCAGCATACACCTTACTCTTGTATTTTTGAAACCAAAGTCCTTTGACAATCGATATGGGATAATCTGGATCCGTTTCCATATCTGTATTCCGCATCTATATTCCGTATAAATACGATATTGCACGTTTTTTGTATCTGTATTCCGTATCCGTTTTCCATATCCATATTCCGCATCTGTATTCCATATAAATACGGTATCGTAATATTCATCAGGATCAACGGCAAGGAAGGAGGGTGCTTTAATTTTTTTTAACGATCAATGGCTACTGATTTTTTGGGGAGGGGGGGACTAATTAATTGAGCAAGAAGTGGTTCCTCTTTTTTCAGTGGATAGTAGATAGTGATGTCAAAAAATTCCTTGACTTTCATTCACTACTTTTGAAATTTGTGTCAAAACAAAAAAAATTGAATTAGTTTTGGTAGAAAAGTAGGTACGGTAAGTTGTTTGTATACTAAACATCCATTTTTCAAATTAAAACTAAAATGCTGGAGCCTAAGTATGACTGTGTAGTCTAACCTCAAAATCCTCCACTTTTTATCTTCTATTTTGTTGCTACTTATGAATGAAATATTTKATTTTGATTTTTCAAGGAGAAAATCACTTGCCTCATATATATCATTAAATTTTATATAAAACAAAAAATTTCATTAAATTGATGGAATAAATAAATAAAGCATTTCTTATCAAAGACAAAATCTATTTAAAAATTTAAAAATTTAAAAATTTAGAGAAAAAAAATTCATTATAGTTTTAAGAAGAATTTTTCAATTCTATATTTATTATTGCATTTGTAGTTTTCTTCTTTAAACTTCAATAAATTTTCAATTTTCTTGGGTTACTTTATATTACATTTTCATTTTGAATAATTTAAAATGTAGCTAAGTAAGCCAACAAGTACAAGATTGCAACTTAGGAAGATATAAGTAAACAATATAGTATAATTCTATAAGTAGGAGAACTAAAAATTAAAATTAAAATAGTTACTTTGGCATTTTAATTAGTAAAAACAGGGACAATAATTGAGAATTTTTAATGTAGTATTGGTCATGTGTAAARATCCTATAAGGTAGTTTATTCTCTAAAAGAACCACCAAAACATTTTTCATGTAGTCCAAAATGCAGAATTGCTATTATGTGAGCGTGTGAGCATGAGCTTGTGAGCAAACAATTTTTTAAAGATTCCATCTAAAATGTTTGGTCAAAATTTATTATTTTTAGAAAATTTTAGTACTTATTACTGTGGACCTATTACTGTGGTCCCTTAAATAAACTTGATGTGCTACTTACTAGACTTTGATAGATTTTAAGAAAAAAAAATTGGTGATTTATTAGGATTTGTTTGAAATCAAACGTGGTTGTTCCATTGAAATTTAGATTTTGATAATTACTTCCCTTTTGTTGTTTGGAACCTCTCAGCGCCGATAGGAGGCTCTAGCAGCATATGGGAATTTTTTTTTTTTTTTGGAACATCCCTTTTCAAGGGCATTATTCTACTTACTTCCAATCACATAGTTTCATGTCTGGGAACAGATTCTAAAGAAAATCATAACAAGCTTTTGACAAGAACATCATCATTAGCATTCTATTTTTATCTTTCACTGGAAACAAGTGGTGTTTAAAGGTACCAAATTTATCTATAATCAAGTTTTTTCACAATAAACATATTTGTTTAGAACTTAGTTTTAAGAAAATCCTCATCTCACTATAAGAAAACTGCGCTTGGCTAAGTTTTTACAAAAACACGTGACATTAAAAAAAACCTAAGACGTTTTTCAAAAACATCCTACGTTTTTCAAAAAATGCATGCAAGATTGTGATTTCTCAAATGATGTTGACAAAAACGGGTTAGAAATATTAGGGAAACAACTGCCCGTCACTGGCAATGTCATATGTTTTTGGTGACGTCAAAAACAACATTTCATGTATTTTTTGATGACGTCCTAAGAGACACACTTTTGCCACGTCACCAAACTTCTTCAAAGCTCTTGTGGGAAGCCACTATATATTCCTGCAGGAGGACGCTGCCCATAAGGAAAAAAGTCCAAGAAGGGGCAATTGCTTACATAGGGGTCCCCAAAACCTAGAGTGGATGTGGAATGGGAGTCAAGGGGCATAAATTTTCCACATCACCAAAGTGTCTTCTAGAATATTGTAGTAAAGGACCTATATTGCCAAAAAAAATTATGCATCAATTAATATTAATAAAATATGGTAAATAAAATAGGTTGAAGAAAGCTTAATACATGATGGCTTCCAAGGAAAAATGGCCTTTAAAATGGACATTACCGGAACATTCAAAGGGTTCAAGCATTCTCAAAACCATAAAAATGGAGAAGGCGAGGGGAAAAACAATTTTTCACCAAGAATATTGTCATAGATTGTAAGAAAAAATCACCATGTCAAGAGAATCTCATTTCAAATCCCGTCCAACAAATTTTACTCCAAAAATGATAATATTTTGCTTGTCATTAAATTTTTAAGGAATTTTGAAATTTTCCTTACAAAATTTATAAAAAAATATCGGTGATAGGATTAGTGAATTTAATCGTACGCATGGAACCTACATTCTCAATCTACAACTTTTATTTGTATATCAATTCCAAAATATGCTTCCAAATAGCACTTTATTATGATTTTTCTCAAATTGTCAATTTCGGAGATGAATCAAGATGCTCCAGGGTCAAAAAAGAGCCGCCCATAGTGAAAACGGTCCCTTTGTAATCCATTCTTTAAGTTAGGCTGTTTTTTTGTTTGTTAACTTGCAGTCTCCTGGACCGTATGTCCTCCGGTGGCATGTTTGGTATTGTCAAAAAGCTCTTGGAGAGGAGGGGTGCATGGGCTTGGTTTCGTGGCGTTCCAACCTATGGGATGAAAGTTATTGAATTTCAAAGTTTTTATGAATAAAAAAATTAGAAAATTACTTTTACTTTGATTTTGACTGTGGCAACAACACATGATACACTAGTCTTTTTTAAATTTAGCTATTAACAACTGGCTTTGTTCATAGATGTAAGGTTGAAGAAAACTTCATGAAATAATGAACTCCAAGATCTTGAAGATTCAGTAGCGGAGAAGCATACAACAATAGAGCAGGTGCATCATATGGTAAATGCCTTCACTATAAGAAACCAAAATTTATTGATGTCAAAAGGAACGGATTTTAGGTGACATTGGAAAAAACAAACCATGTTTTTATGTCAACAATGATGTTCAATAAAGCATCAATGGACATCATTGTTGACATAAAAACATGGGTTTGTTTATTTGATGTCAACTTGGATGTCACCTAAAATCCGTTCCTTTTGATGTCAATCCGTCACCTAAAACAAGGTTTTCTTATAGTGCTTGCTTGAAAGAGCAATTGGTGACGAGTATTCCATAAGAGACACAATTAAGAGGAAAATACAAGATTTCAAAGCAAGTGTGCTGAATCTGGAAGCAATAAAGTCGGTGAGTTTTTTGAAATCAAACATGTTCGAAGTTCACATAAGGAAAAGCAGCAAGGAGAAAGACAGGATGTCTGAGGGAAAGGAGGATTTGGTGAATAACACTAGGCAGTTGCAAGCCTGTGTGTTATGTCTCGAGCAAGAAGATGAGTTATGCCAGGTTGAGTTGAGGGAGGTGGAAAGTGGGCTGGCACTTGCAATCTTTGAGATTGATGATGCAGGCAGGCAATTAATGAACATGCATGGACTTATGACTGAGTCTAATAAAGTACAATTGATACCAGAGCAAACCCTTGAGGAGTTGGATGAGTGTCAAGTGAGTAGTATTTTCATGTTTGTAATTATTGATATTTGAAACTTAAAGCTATAGCTAGATGAAAACAAATGAAAACATCAAGACAATGGTTTTAATCTGAATTGCAGGATTTTGGAGATGTAGAAATCGTTAGAGGGATTTCCTCTCCAATTGAACAATCTTTCAGTTTTGATTTGGATTATGACTTGAAACAATACAGCAGTCCATGGAGGTTGCGTGAATTTTCTATGGTAAGGATCATATCTTCTATCGTGCTTTGTTCAATACACAATGTGACAAAAAGTGGCAAACAAATCTGTTCGTGCAATTCGCCCCCTCCTCCCGGGTGGAAAGAAACAGAGCCGTAGATCTCTTATGAAAAAATTGGCCACCCCCTTCCAATGTTGTTGATTTGAATTTATAAAAAGAAAACATGCACCGTTGATTACGCCGTCCGTTGCCCTGAGAGATTAGGGTTGCGCACCCACTTGTTCTTGTAACACGTTATCATTGAAATTAAGGTTCCACTGGACCTACTGCTCCTTCTGCTGCGATGCGAGCTTGCGAGAATTGTTGTGCTTTGTGAGTGATGCAGGGCGAGTTTGTGAAAATTGTTGTGCTGATGGAAGTAGGAGCTTGTGAGTGGAGCCGAGGTTCTTTGTTCTGCAATTTTCCTAAGCCCGTGGATGGTGGTAGACAAGTGTTTTGGCAATAATTTAGGGTTTTGTAAATAGCTTTGTATTAATTGTGTTATACTGCGTGCTAAACATCTTAGGTGAATGGCTTGGTTCAATGGATAATTTGTTTGGTTTGAAATGCGGATGCATAGCTAGTTGGCAACTAGGGTTGGATTTCCTGCACCGACGATTTTACGTGATGTCTGTAATCTCTGATGTGATTTCCACTATGAGAAGAGCTAGGGTGCAACAAAAGAGCTGCGTGAAGAGCTTTGGAGTGGTGCGATCAGGTGCTTTGCTGAATGGTTAATGACTTAGTTCAATGGTCTCATCTTTTCATCTACTCATATTGTACAATTGTCAATCTCTGATCGATCATTCAACTTTCCTGTAAAGATTCTCTAGGTTTTGCTAACTTGTTGGATCCAAATTCAAAGGCAACATTTTCACTTGCTTGAGGATGATTCAAATCACAACTCAGTTTGGTTTGAACATTTTGAGAGAGGATGGATTATTCAAAGGTTAAGGTTTGATTGTGGACCACAAATCTTGGGATTCTGAAAGAAATAAAGATCATATTGCTGATTAGTTCGAATTGTTCAACAAATTAATGGCCTTGTTTGATTTAGGATTTTGAAAATAGGTTGGGTTGAGAGTTCTAATTATGAGTTCAAGCCGAATGCATTGATGATTTTTTGTATTTTGTACATATGTTGTATATGTATATGTATTCAATATATGTATACGTATATATATTCAGTATATGTATATGTATATATATTCAGTATATGTATATGTATATATATTCAGTATATGTATATGTATATATATTCAGTATATGCAGTATATGTATATGTATATATATTCAGTATATGTATATGTATATATATTCAGTATATGTATATGTATATATATTCAGTATATGTATATGTATATGTATTCAGTACATATATGTATTTTGTCTACGTATTCAGGGGGTATTTGGGGGGGTGTTTTTAATTTTGATTTTAAATGCGAGAGGGCGGGGGTATGTGAAGATGGGGAGCCATCTTTTCAGTGCATAGTAGTCATAATCAACTCCGGATGTCCAATGTCTGCGGGCGCTGCCCCCTAGACGTCCGCCGAGGTCTTGTGCCCTGTCCGTTAGTCCCGCCGGGACCTACTTATAGATAAAAAGGTGAAAATACGGGAGGAGGAGGGAAAAAAGAAAAAAGAGGGGGAAGAAAAAAAAAGGGAAAAATAGAAGAAAATAGATGAAGAATTAAGCTTCTAAATAATAATAAAACAAAATTTTAATATCAATACCTTAAAGGAGAGACTTTTGTAACCAATTAATTAATTATCAATAAAGAGTGTAGATGCTTTGTACCCTTTGTTTACTTATGTATGCAAAGTAAAAGTTGATTAGAAATAAAAGACGTAATACAATTGTAACATTTAATCTAGTTGGTGTTGTATGTAATGTTGAGATTTCCTTGGCTATGCACTCACCGGTCACTCTTTATACCTTTGGAGAGCTTGATTTGTCGAGGGTTATACTAAAATTGTATCATTGCTTTTGGACATTCGATGGATTTGTGAGCAATTTTTAAAACTATAAATTGAATCAAATTCTAAAAGATGGAATATAGGAGTTTTCAATGTCATTTTTGGCATCACCAAAAAGCTCTCAATGAGTCAAATCACTCCAAAGTTGTTTTGCAATTTTGCTTTTAAGTATGAAAGTTATGGGTTTTCAATTGAATTTTGTTTCTATAAATTAAACTTAATTACGGATGAATTATTCCAAAAATAAAAAATTACAAGAATATATAGGTAAACAACAAAAAGAAATTTACATTAGTGCAAAAGGCCACATAAGTTGTTCATAAGTMAAAGTTTAAAAAATCATGTTGATCTTAAATTTTTTTTAAATGAAAACAAAAAATCTTTGTATTCAAGAAGAAGAAAAGTTTTAAGTTCACTTTGTAAATAAATTTGATATTCTCAAAGTAATTGACTAATTATTTGACATGACTTTAAAATACAAAACTGAAATATCCTAAACATTGTTCAATGGACTGAATATATTCCAAGTCAATGTTAAATGCTCTTGTGTTATTATTTTTATTATTTTTATTAGAATATTTGAAAAGAAAAATAGAAATTAGAATTATGAAGAAAAAAACCAATAATGATAAATTGATTATAAGTTCTATAGAGAAAATACAATTATCTAAAATGAAATGAAAAAAAAAAATCATATAGAAAAGTGAAGGAAGTATAAAATAATTGCAATAAGAGTTGTTGTTTTATTTTCACAAAAGAAAACATGTGTTCAAATAGAAACATACATAAATAAAAACGAGTGCTTTGTAAAAAGTATCAATACAACAACTAAATTCTTTAGATCATCATAGTTGTATATGTATGTATAATTTAAAAAGATCATCATAGTTGTCCTCTTTTTTCCTCATTTAAAAAAAAAATTGATCTCAAATAAGAAAATTCAAATCTATAAGGCAACTTTCTACCTAATAATAGTATTTCCATCATATTGCAAATGTTTTCCAATCAACTCCAATATGGTTATTTGTTTTGATGTGTTTCTTTTCATTTTGATGATGCAATAAATATGAAAACAACTAAGTCTCTTTTCCAAAGTATGGAGTGTTTTTTGCTATAGATATGCAAGGTAAATATTTTTAGAGGTGTGTTGATAAAAATGATGAGGATTGCAAAAACTTTGGAAATTTTTTTGCATGAATTGAATTTGGTATGAATTTTGAAAGACAAAAAGTGCTCCGGACCCATAGCCAATCACTAGATCTTCCAATTCCGATCATTCAAAAAACTACTTTTCCACTCAGTGCTTCCTACTTTTTTTTGCAGTACTTTGGAACATGTATCATGAACTTTTAGTCTCAACTTTGAAAAGATGAAAAAAACTCATTCTAGCCTTGGTTGGAAATACATCAATCTATGGTTGGTAATGGGTCACTGGTTGGTAATGGGTGGTTCTACCTTAATTCCACAAAGCTCCAAAAAATATAAAACGACTTGGGATAGATGCAAACTCCACTTGTCTTTGAAGAAAAATTTACTGAAAATTATTTGAAGCAGTTACACCTTGCCAAAATTCAGCTTCAGCCCTTAGATGGGCCATTCATGGACCTCCTACCTTATCTAAGAGTGAGACCCCACGGTGAGGGGGTCGACCCGTTCTAGCCAGTCACTAAGAGCAACCCCACCAGCTAGTTCCGTATCCGTAAACTTTAGGGAGAGGACCTCGAATGCAGATACAAATGCTTTGACTCCCTCACACCAGTCTCATCGCAATTTCCGTATCCCTAAATTATGCAAAATGCGGTGAAGCTCACGGCGAGTTCCCTATTCAGAGGCTTGTTTACAAAACTCGCAAGGTCTCATCCCTATAAAGTCAAGGTTGACTAGATTGAGGTCCCGAGTTTAGGGAATGAGAACTCCCTGGTGGGGATGCTCTAATAAGTTACTACTCCGTACTTTACTACCTGGGGTTTATGGTTTTCGAGTCAACAATGCCCGTCATGGTCTTATTCATTTCGGTGTGCAGATTTGCTTTCGCAGTAAGTTACTTCGCGTTTTGACGTGGAGGCGAAGCAGAAGCGCGGACATGGCTGGGGCGATGCGCTGTGATGGAGACGGTAGCACGGAGATGCACAAGTGGGTCTCACTCACTCCTTTTTTTTCTACATTTGATTGTTTAGAACAATAAGCGCTTATAATCAACCACTTTCATGTGGGAGGGGCTTGCATCGTCGGAAGAATATCATTCCAGTGGTGTGTAGTTTATTTCGTCAAGCAATTTGTGTTCGGGCTCCAGTGATTCGATCTTAATCAGTACAGTGTTGATGCTGTTGCTTCCAAGAATATCATCAGAATTAGGGTCTTGGAGGCGGATGTCTGCTTGGAATCTAGCTCARGAGGAATAGTCGGTTCACTTACGTAGAGAGTGAGATTGTGTTACGACTGGGGTTAATTTATCACTGAACTGGGTTTGGATATGGAATGTCTTGGATTGAACAGGGCTGCAAGGGATGGCAAGTGGGACACTCTCAAAGCTCTACTGGAGGTCCTGAATTCAAAATGCAACAGCTTTTTTCGATTCTTTTCTGCCTGTTCTGAAATTTTTAGGTGGATGCTTGTTCGAACGAGAATGTGTGTTTTCTTGACCTTTGTAGGATGCAGTAAGTCCTGCATCGTGAAAGTGTGGTGAAAATGAAGAAGACTCCAAATCCATAAAGGACCAAGAAGCTCGATGATATTTTAGTGCTCTTGAGAGGGTCAAACAAGGACTTCGTTTGTTCATTTTTTGACTGAGACATGCATTGTTCTTCACTTATTCTGGTGTTATAAGATTACGGCCCGCGTAAATTATATTTCTATCAATATGATCAATCAAATTCTAATACCATGAAATCTCCGTCTTTTAGGGGTTGACAGACGTCCAGTTCAAATGCAGTATGTATTCGGTGCTCATGTTTCTTGAGGCATTGCAGGGCAGGCTTTTGGAGACGCAAATGTCAGGGACAAGAAATCAAAGACCCCAATTCACGAGGTRCACTGATCACCTTAAGCATTGCAGCTGATAATTCGTTTTTGAGGAAGGAAACGCCTGTTAGTTAAATATATCTCCTGCGCAACTTAGGGTTCTCTTTTTGCARWCTTTTCTCATGTATCCTACCCTCTTTGATCATTCTTCTGTCCATGGGCTGAGTATTGTTTTCTTCCAGGCATGTGCGCAGGGGCAGGAWTCCTGTGTGAAGTTGCTATTGGATTCTGGAGCACTAAGCTCAGCACATAAAACAAATGGTTTCACTCCCTTGCACTATGCGGCAGCTGGTGGTCATGTTTCTATTGTGCGCCTTCTCATATCTAGGTAAATGGGTTGCTGGATTGTCAATTTGCTTTGAAGGGATTTTCCGTTGCGGGCATTCGGATCCACGACTCTCGACTTCGGCAAAGTACATGCTGTGCCGTACTTCGTTTTCAAAGTATTCCGCAACTCTATGATTGTTGATATAACCTAAGATGAAAWTTTTCAGAACGATTGAATGGGGTTGGTATTCCGTGAATGACAGAGGTGCAGCTGTTGATGGGGGAGATCACAAAGGAGAGCGGGCCATCGATGTCGCTGCTCGAGCTGGATTCGTAAGCGTGGTACAAGTTCTTCTGGAGAGCGGGGCTAATCCAAACACTCAAACTAACAATGGYCGCAGTTGGTATGCTCGTTGCACGGAATCTCATGATTGTAATGGCCCCCAAGTGTTTGTAATTTTCATACATGCAATACCAGATTTTAATGGGTCGGTAATTCAGTCACTGAAAATCCAGAGGGTGGATTTACTGGCAGAAAGTGACAATAATTTCATTTTTTGCGTCTGCTTGTTTCAATGCATGGGCGTGCAGTATGCACACAGCCGCGTTGCATGGCCACACYGAAGTGCTGAGAACACTGCTGGATGCTGGCGGAAGCCCATCTCTGGTGGACAATGGGGGTGGCCAACCCATACACGAAGCAGCAGGAGGGGGGMACCTGGAGTGTCTGGAATCACTCCATTTAAGAGGTGCCGATCCACGTGCTTGCGACGCCTGTGGGTGCACTACCCTCCATCGAGCTGCCTCAGCTGGACATGTGGCGGCAGCTCGTTGGTTACTAAAGGTGGATTCCATTTCGAATGGACCGAGTTCAAATCTAGAATCTGATGAATTCCCCATATAACTATAAAGAGAAGCCGTTGGTAGGGGTGAGATGAGAAAAGTAAGAACTGCCTCAGGTGATTGAAGTTGTAAGGTTTGTCGTTTTGTTGCCTCTGACTCTATGTTGGCTGCGCAGAACGGTGTTGATGTGGAAGCAAAGGATTCCAAAGGTTCGACTGCTTTATACTGGGCTGCAAGCAGGGGACAGGCAGACATGGTACKAGTTTTGATTCAGGAGGCAAAGGCCAATCCCTCAGCAGCCAATGTGTATCGTTCACCTCTCCATGTTGCAGCAGGTAATGTCGCKACATCTGTTCCATGCTAGCCCAAAGTATATTCTCAGTCCGTCGTCTTTAGCCATGTAGAGAGTCAATTTTCTTACCACTTCTATCGAATTTTTCCTTTAATTTGGGTATTATACCTCCAAGCTTAGTTTGGTCACCAGGGTTTTATTCGAATCTTGGATTGATGAAACTTCTTGTGGTTTGTTGAAGGATGGGGGCACGTAGGAATATGTAAGCTCCTCCTCCAAGCTGGGGCGGATGTGAATGCAAGAGATAGGGATGGCTTGACTGCAGCTGATGTTGCGAGGAATTCCACTCAATATCCTGGACTAGCTGAGGTGTTTTCCGATCTTGGTGCTTGAGAAGTCGCAACCATCACCAGGCACTAGCAGACAGTGGGAGCGAAGAACCTGATAGAATTCTCTACTTACCCTTCAGAATATCTAGCAAAGGCCGCTTCAACAATCTTAGTGGTCAGCCGTCTTGTTTTTTAATCCAACCAGATGGGAGTTTTATGATACATAGCCAAATTGTCGAGGCTTCTCGCAAGCTTGCTTTAGCTTCATGCATCATCTACCGCCGAAGTCAGCTCACCCACCGAYACATTGCGGTCAGACGATCATTAGTCGTACCTTTTTACAAGRAGCATTTGAATGCAAAAATATCTCGTTTCAAAGACGGCTATTCAAATTCGCTGTCGATCACGTGATCAGAACAGTTCAGAAAAGTTGAAGGAGCTTTGAATTCTCGAACGGGAGATTTTGCTCATTGGGCATGTCCGATAAACCAGATTTGCTTACATTTGGTGATCAACTTCTGCAGGCTTTTAAAAAAGAATCTTTTCATTCAATAGTTCAGGTGTTGTACACGATTGGTTGCCAAGGTTGTGATGTCTGCATGTTTCAGAGCATAATTTGCTAAATTGTTCTCTGAATTCTGCGTAATGTAGGTTGATTTGTGGTATTCCCTCTTGGCAGCGCCGTAATGTCTATCATCGTTGACCCATTGGTAAGCTTACATCTCTCTCTCTCACGATCATAAATCTTTTTACACATTTCGGATCCATTACTTCCTTTGAATGACCCGCCAACGAATGTTCCGAACTCCTTCCACCTTTCCCCTCTTCCACCTCCCAGCGATTTCGAAGTTTTCTCCTCGCAGATCCAATTGGAGAATTGCTGCAACGTTTCTCTCTGCTTCAACCCGCCTTCTCTTTCCTGCCATTCCTCTTCCGTGTTCTCACCCTCCTCAGACTCTGCTGTTGCTGTTGCTGTTGCTGTTGCTGCTGCTGCTGCTGCTGGTATCACTGGAGGCCCTCGTGCAAGCAGATCCCGCACATCTCGCAGGGTGCGCAGGTGCTCCTCTTCCCATGCTTTGTTTTTCTTCGTGGTCGCTATTGTTCCTCTCTTCTCCCTCTCTTTAAGTGACTCCGCCCTCGTCCGTCCTTGCAGACTTCTATCCTTCACACTAGAATTTCCTGTACCCAGCTGCAGTCCCCCATAGCCCATCCTGTACCACCAGTTTTCCTAAACCATCCCTCTCCGTGCTCCAGGAATATGCCCTCGAAGGGAAACGACAGGTTCAGACTATACCGTTACTTGGCTGTAACTGCTCTTTTCTCAGCCAGTCTATAGTTGATACCCATCACATGATTCATGAGCACCTGAAACAATTGAAACAGGGAGTCCATGATCATGTCAAACCGACGAACCGCAAACCTCACTTGGGTTCGAGTGAGTGGGATCACAGGATGASAATCACGCGACGYACAACCCAGGACGGTCAAYCTTCCTGCATAAACGTGATCATAACTTTCTTTGGCAGTGGTGAGAACCTCATCCTTGTGCACTAAAACTGGCAACTGGAAATAAAAAGACACAAGGATTGACTAATGAATTGTGGGTCGCCATTGAGATAGAATGCCATTAAGATAGAATGAGTAAAGTGTCAGTAGGTCCACTCTAAATGTCAATGTCAATGATGTGTTCCTTCAAGAAACGCAATATTATGGTGCAAAAAGATTGTCTAATGAATTGAGGGTCGCTAAGTGAAAAGATCCAAAGTAAATAAGTAAAAAAATTATTTAGCATTTCAATGCATAACCAAGTAATAACAAAGAATAAATTTCATAATAAAAAAGAATTTTAGGTATTGGATGGTTTGGCTCAAATTCACTAGCTCATTTGTAGCCACAACTGGTCCATTGCAAGCTCCACTCCACCCATCTCCACCAAGCCTTTCTTTGTTCTAGAACAAAGAATATTTCCTTGCTTTTTCATTCTTTGATATAGCAACAAATTATGGGGTGAGTGAAAAAAAGTCACAAACAACAAAACATGGTGCCAACTTAGCTACTGACATTAGATCATTTTTAGTCTTTGATGAGCAAGAAGTGACTGAGAGTCTTGGATCTCCAAAATAAAAAATGATGAGATTTGCTTGAATGTCTCATAAGCCTTAATAGTGAACTGATTTGKACTATTGTAGGAGCACCCAAATGTAACACAAGTCGTTCTTTGACACCTAAAAAATGACCTAAATCCAAGTGCAAGTGGACCCAAAGTATACAAGTGGAGTTCCAAGAAGTTGTCACTTTTTCAAGAAGTGGCCAAACACTTGCGCATGATCCAAGCTTAGAGTGTGTCACTTTGGGGTGTTTCCGTGCCCATTTTGGTGTTGTGTCCACGGTAAGTGCATCTACGCAGATGTTTTCAAAAATTCGCATTATATTCATACAAGCTCAAAAAAATACAAAACCAATTTCATTGATTTTCTAAACCATTTCCTAACAAACGCACATTATTTTATTCTTTAGCTACCCTACCCTCAAGATTTGCAAATCTAGAATACATGTTGCATTTAGGTGCTTTTACCTTAACCTTGTGAGCTGATCTCGACTGCAGTGGAACTGCATCTTCTCCCCCTTTTTCTTTGTTGTTGCATCCAAACAACCTAGCTGGTCCATTGCGTAAACCACTCCCGGGAAATGCGCCGTTCATTGCCCGCAAGGATTCTACGGAGTAATTAGGGTTTCATGCCCGGAATGCCTGATTACGCAGGCAAAATTGCATAATTGGGCATTACGGATTTTTCATCCAAATTTTTTTTCAGTCATCCAAAATTTTGCATTTCCCGGTAGTGGTTCACGCCGGGCCAATGGCCCTCGTCGTCAGGCATTGCGTGCAAAAGAGTGCCTCCTCGTAGCGCATTGCCCTATCCTTTGTGGATACTGGTCATTGAATACCGAAGTCCAGTAACTTAGTTGCAGGTTGCTATTAGGGCTAGCTCAATTGTGGCGAGCGACGACGGAAGGACGGAGGGATGGAGAGACCTCGATCGGAAGATGAAATGGCGCACACATTATTCCATTCCCACTCTCTCTAGATAGCTCTCTGTCCAGGCATGATGTGGGCATTTCAATTCTGGAGATTTTCTGTGATTTTCTGTCTGTTTCTTAATCGAATTGTGGATAGAAACAGAAACAGAAGGCAAGAATTGGTACTTGTGTTGGTTCGTTCGACAATCCTGGCTCCTGATAATATTGTTTTAATGGGTTCACTGTCCAACTTTGAAAATGTACTGTTGTAGTACAGTATCAGACTACAACAATACTATTTCAAAAGGAGGCAGTGCCTCCCATTGAAACTACACTTGTTATAGTACTGATGTTGTACTACAACAATAAACTTTCAAAGTTGGACTATGAGACCATTGAAACAGTACGACTTCAGTATTGATACAATGGGGGTGTTAGTTCTTGATGAGTAATCCTTAAAGGATGGACTAGTGACCATGGAAATCATCCATTCTGATACTGTGGGAATCGCTAGTTTAAAAAAAAAATCCAAAAACATTCATTGGAAATCAAAGTATTGTAGAAGATCTCCCCTTTTCATACAAAATTCCAAGGATGAATAGTTTCACTTTTGTCCTACACTAAAAGATTCTCTATCATCCATTGGACACAAAACATTTGCCTTGATGTTTAAGGGTTAAGTATGTCCGGTAATTGGTTTAACGTTGTAGGTTACCTAGTCCTTGTCCAAGTTTGATTAGAAGATGAGGAGATTCATTCAACACGTTACACAATATCTTTGGGAGTTTGGTGAGACATGCTTGTCTTTGTGTTCGACCAACTTAAAGCTTAGAAACAATGACCTTTTTGCTATTGGCATCTCATAGATGGGGCTTGGGAAGGGACAAAGGTGTTTTAAAAGTTCACGTTTAGAATTTAGACACAAGATGTAAGAGGGCATCAATTAACTTTCATCTATACGTCATTGCAAGAAGCACCTGTCGTTTTGTGTACACTTTTGCCACATTTTTCAAGGAGTACTATAAAATTAAAAAAACAGTTTTTAAAAAATGTGAAAAAAATGTTTAATGTATATATCTTTAAGAAGAAAGTACCCTAGGAAAGAAAAGCATAGAAAAATTTTCTAATTAGGTGAACTAGAAAAGTGAAAAATCTCATGAAAATAGGTACTTTGACATTTTAATTTGTAAAAAATAGGAAAATAATTTTTTTCAAAAGTAAAAATTGGCCATTTGGGAAGAGTTGATGGTGATGAGATTACGCCCAAAAAACGCTCTTAGAGCCATCAATGTTTTAAAATTGCGTGCAATGGGAGTGTTGTTTGCACTCATGTAGAGGACATAAAATAATAAATTTTTAAATTTCCTTTGGTAGTTCTATGTTAAGAGAACATGAAAATTTCAGCTCCAAATCATTAAATTTGGGGGCTCGTAACATAATTAAAACCTCTAAACGTCAAAGTGTGACAAATTAGCAAAAATTGTTTTTAAATGTAAATTTATTTTTGAAATTTAAAAAAAATAAAAGATATGATTATCATCAAGTTATACATCTCCAATAAAAATTTCAAGTTTGTGGAGTTTATGCTTCAAAAGTTATTGAAGATTACAAGATAGCCACATTGATTGTGATGGAGAATAGGACTGGTGTTTCTTGCAATGCCTCCTATTATAACCTTGAAATGACATTGAGGTCACAAATAGTATGGTGGATGACTTTCTCTATATTACTATACAAACAAAAAATGCAACTATTGGCCTAGAAATTGATTCATTTTTGAATGAGTAACTCTCACCAACACGAGATGTACAAGGATAGGCCGGGGTGAACTGACTCCCTTGGGAAAATGCTAAATTTTTTTTATTTTCCATGCATGAAAAATTTGCAAATTTCAAATTCATATCTGCAATCATATGCCTTGAATTAGCTTGAAAGGTGTCCAATGTAAATTAATCGAGCTCAAAATAGGGGGGATTTTCATTACATGCACCCTTGAAATGACTTGAAGCGGCTAAGCCAAGGGCACTTCATCCCAATCCTAGGACATCAATTGATTTTCATCTTTTAACCTCTATATCACTAGTCCAATGATTGATTTAATTGAAGATTTGATTGTATGGTAGAGGGATTACTACCTTTGTCCCAACTACCATTAACCCCAGGGAACTCTTTATRTATTCTCAAGATTAGCATAGTTGCTACAGCCTTTAACTTTTAGAAGTAGCAATTTTTTAATAGTTGATTCTAGTTCTTAGACAAACTTGTGATAACTTACTATATTTAGTACATTTTTTGGCTCCGCATCGCATTATTTTGTAACAAATTCACCAATTACCCTCATAAGTTTATTCAACCCTGGAAGGACGCGGTTCCCCACAACCAAGGTAGCCACCAAAATACTCCGATTAGTGAACCAATAGGTACATTCTTTGTTTCTACAGTTAACAGTGAAGTCATCAATCGGAGCTTTTAGTTCCTCAGCGTCCCTACAGATTTAATGAAATTAGCCAAGAATTTTCCACGTAGTCGTTCTCATGAAAAAAGTTTTACTGAACATGGGCGCTCGCCAATCGATAGGAGTTGACATAAACCATTTAAAAAGTCATGGTAGAAAGAATAAATCGTTATCTACAGTCCACACTCTTAAACTATTTAAATATGATTTGAAACTTACTATAATAGATTATTTACTTCCAAAGAGGACTTTCTAATTTGAACTTGGACGCTTTGGTGTTAATGTTTTCCTCTATTTATTTCAGTAGCATATCTCTCTAATTTTAAGACTCTGCATATGCAAGGTCATGGTCCATAAACCAGTACCTGCTGCCGTTTGCAGGCGTGAGTTGGGAGCCATCGACAGGAAGATTGCGATTCATCATGGTCACTTGCTCCCTCGCTAGAACAATCAGATTCTCGAGTCTTTTCCACTGGAATAGGCCATCTTTGAACAGCACCTGAAGAAGCCGCTCCCGCAGAGCTGGATCTGGGTCAGTCAACAGCCGTTTCGCTACATATGGATACGCCACCTGCAATGCACAGCAAACATGGCATGTAGATCCAATTCTTTACTCTCACCAATACCTTTGAATGGAACAGCTACAGTAGTGTTTTTATTTGCGGAAAATTTATATTTACATAACAATAACCTAAAAGAATAATCCGTTTAAATTAGATAAGAAAAAACTGAAGGAAAAYACAACTTATAAAAGAAGAGAATTTAAGATTAAACTAAAATGCAAGTATCTACAGTAATATTCTTTCAGGTCGAGATTTCCAAATCAGAAGTTAAAATGCGCACCTCCAGAAACTTGAAGTCGGGTGAAAGTGTTAAACAGATGCCCTCTTGMGTCAGTAATGATCGAATGACTAAAGAAAATCTCTCTGGAATTCGAATAGGATATTGATAGACGAGTTGGTTGAATTTCCCTGCAAACATGGACACATGGACAGTTGTTTCAGTACTTCCAACAGACAACTGCACAAGAGACTTACTGCGAAAACAAAACAAATCTGGAAGTGCATTGCCAAATAAGTAGCCAGGCATAATAAAGTTTATTACAGTAGAATGCAATCTGAGTAACTTTTTCAAAGAAATTTTGAATCAATGGAAATGTATAAAGTGAAAAATCGTAATTACGCACCGGTAACAGAACGGAAGTTGAAGTCTGCTAAACCTTTGCCAGTTGAGTTTTGCCAGATGGCTTCTAAAGCTGGAACAATGGGTGTTACATCAGTGCCCGGAGCAAGAAAACCCAATCTGGTAAAATCTCCTGCCATCTCCAAATAATCCTCGTTTACAGCGTGCACAACTGCATCTATCAATATTTGCTTATTTCTCTGCCATTCACAGAAAGATCATCAAACTCATGGAAAGACCATTTTTAAGCGAAYAAGTTTCTCCTGTCACAACTAGCGTACATGTACAAAACAGTCAAAACAAAAAAACAGAAAACAAAAAAAATCTACTGCACTATTTCCTGATTTGAACAAGCCTCCGAAATTTTTTTTAAACTCCCAATATTCTCAGAACTTACCTGACTAAGTTCTGCAACGTTTCCAAAGTCGACATAAGCAATTCTCCCATCGCGCATAGCAAATATGTTGCCAGGGTGTGGATCTCCATGAAATAGACCAAATTCTAACAATTGCCGTAAAGCAGCACTTACTCCTACAGTAATAAAAGCCTCTACATCAATGCCTGCATTCTTAATACCCTGCAAATAGAGAGATAATAGACTATTAGAGTCTAGCCAAATTTTAAACCGGTAGTCTACATTGCAAGGACGCATACCATAGGAGAGAAGCAAGTARACAAAAATARCCAAATCGAGTAGATGGAATAAAAGTAASTTCAGTTCCCCGGCATTATGTACACTATAATACCAGGATGACAACGACATGGGACACAGCAAGGGATGCTAAGGAAGCTGAAGCATTCACGCTCAGACACGGTGAACGAACTAAAAGCCTACAAGWTAATCTCTAACCTGTGGGTCAGTGCATCGGATGCCATCGATCCATTCCATGACAAGCACTTGCTGGCCACTCAGCTGTTTGTATACAAGTGGAATTTTGACAGTTTTATCAGCTTTAAAATTCTCATAAAAATCTTCAATGTTMCGAGCTTCCTGCAAAACACAAATTCAGCACAGTAAATACAAAGATAAGCGAACAATATTSAAACGACCGATCCATCAAAAGCACTATAACAAGTGCAGTGAAAAAACTTACAAGGGTGTAGTCGAGCTCTTCGAGAAGCTTTTCACCAAACTCATCAACAATAAGCTCTGCGTTGCATCCAAGTTTCTGGACACTGAAGGGATTCAAGAGAGAGGCTATATTCCGAAACAAAAACAGGTCTCTGTATATAATTGGTTCAATATTTGGTCTTTGCACCTGTTCAACACCGACGTCCGTTTGTCAGTCAACCATCGAGGAGACTAAGTAGACTATAAAGAGAAAGAAGGGCAAATAATAAGAACCTTCAGTGAAAGTATTTGTGACAACAAGACTTAATACTCACTTTGATCGCCACTTCCTCCCCTGTGCTACGAAGAGTCCCGCGATACACTTGACCAAGACTGGCAGCAGCAATTGTCGAAGCCGAGAGTTTGCTAAACACTTGCTCAAGTGGCACTCCCATTTCCTCTTCAATAATCTTGAATGCAACCTAAAATCGAAATCGAACAACAACAACAACAACACTGAGAACAGGGTGTCAAGGTTACTACAGCAAACTTTAATGACACTAAAGTAACACTTTCTGTGAATAATCCCGTGCAGAATATTGCACCAAGGAAATTAAATGCAATACCTCGTTAGGAAAAGCAGGCACATCGTCCTGCAAAAAGCAGAGTTCATTCATATAATCCTCACGTATAATATCTGGTCTGTTGGCCAATACCTGTATAATACAATGAGACACAATTAATGACCTGCAAGCAACGTAGAAGATACTAAAACCGCAAGGGACCTGAACCCAGTTACCAACAGCATCTCATCTATAGTATAATTCGTTGGACTTAAAGCATGAGTTGGCTCAATGTCTACGCCCATATAGATACGAGGTTGTCTACTATCTTTTCAATATAGATCTACAACCTCCCCGTTAAAAAAATTGCATAAAAACTTTATGCACAACATTAACCATTTGATCTCAACAAATTGAAGTCTTGTACCCAAAGATCTCTCCCCAGAACTTTACATCTACCAAAATCGCACTCCTACATATGCTTAAAATGACGAAAAAAGTATTCGCAGCCTTAATGCAACATATAACATGAACGGATGACCAGACCAATACAAATGACGTTCGAAGACATTACTCATTGTTCCAAAGGAGTCGGGAATCTATAAACCTTACTAACATTGCAAAAACCTTCAACTTAACCAATTGCTGTGCCCTCAACAAATCGAATTGCAAACAAAAGAATGATCCATGGAAAGTGTGTCGGTGCTCTTACTTGTCCAGCTTTGACAAACGAGGGTCCGAGGTCACAGAGAAGATTCCGAAGCTGGGCAGCACGGAGGGGAACCATCTCCTCACCGCGTCCAACAAGACAATCGTAAGAGATTTTGGCCCAATAAAATCCCAAGCTGCTGATGATCTCGAATCCTCGGCCAACGACTGAAAACAAGGCCCCAGGYGACTCCAACACTTTCTCCCGCACCTGGACCACATCACACATCAATTCCAAATCTCCCATAAMCTTTCCCAGTGCGATCATGATCATGGACATGTGACCTATTTCAAAGGAGCCAACTTCGGGTAGGGTGCTGCTCATATAACCCCAGTACATATTCTATGGAAAACATGTGCAAAACGTGTGCGTTCTAGGGATTGGTGTCCCTTGAGCAGCACTCGTCCCACAAAATCTTCTTCAAAGTTCGAGCAGATAATGTCCACACTGAGTTCTTAGGTTTCACCCATACAACACCCCGCATTAAAAGCTTCCCTGCTCTAGATAAAACCCTTTGCCTCAAAATTCTAACTCATAGAGTACTCTCAAATCTCTTGACTATGACATTCTCTACGATGACATTCTTGAATAGCCTGCACAATTGCCACCCTATCGTTGCCAGTCTCACATTCAATCTGTGTCATAGATTCACTATAAGGATTTACATGTTCTAATTACATTTTAGAACTTTATAATTTAATTTTCCCTTCCATCTCGTATCTACTTCTACTTGAAAATTTAATGGATGAAAACCAATTATTTTAAGAAAATCGTAAATTCTCAACTCAACTCTCCAAACTTTGAATAGAATATTTTATAATTTATGTGCTCAAAGTTTATAAATTTTTCTTTCACATTCTTAAAAAAATAGAATGCAAGACTCTACAAGTAGATATGCGAAATTTTTCTTTTTGTTGTTGTAGCTCTCTACACAAGAAATGGCAGTTTTGGATTATTTTTTGAAAAAAAAGTCATTAAGCTTTAGGGATAAAAACCAAATTGATCTCAAAAATGAAATTTTCCCACATGCCAATWGAACTACATCTTTATAGATCAATACATTAAATTTAGAAGTCCTATAAATTTACCATCTTCCTATAATTTATATGGTTGTTCTTATTGCATCAATATTCACCAATTTTTAGGTGTTTAGGTTTTATGTGCATATTTATCCACGATTGTGGTTTGTGGTTTAAGGTAATGTTTGAAATCTTGGTTTCATTTTGTTTTTCATGGTTTTTGTTTCAAAGATTTTAGATCTGTTTTTRATTTAAGGAGATAATTGATCTTCATTTTTGGTAATGATTTTTTGAAGGCTTGTACTAATTTTAGTTCTCAATCTTTATAAGAATGGTAATATTTTCTAGTAGGGCTCATAATCTTGCATAAAAAAGTGTGTTTTAAAAAAGGAATAATTTGGATGTATTTGGTGAAAATGACACAAATGGTTATGAACCAAAATTAATCTATGCATTGATACATATGCCTCTACTTGTGACAATTAAAGATAAGCTAACAATATCCATTGAGTTTTGATTGCAAATAGTGATTGTCATGAAACATTAAAAGAYGTATTACACATCTATGGAGTGGTATATCTTCTCTACCAAAACTCTCTACAATCATTATGCCTAGTCGAAAAAAATATTTATGCTTTATTCAAAATTCACAACCTGCATCTAACTATACAAGATAAAATACATACCTCTATTTATTAGACTAACTCAACAACTTCTCTTCTAATTCTACAAAATTGTTAATTRGGAGGCTCAACAAATCAAGTCCAAATTGCAAGAGCAGACATTGCAAAACACCCTAAAATCAAAGATGCATAGGAAAGTAATTGTAGCTTTCGATTGCACCGCATGCGTTTGCTAAGAAAATCCGCTGCAATAAGGTCCACCAATGACATATATACTAGAATCCCTGATGAGATGGAATCAAACACGCCTTCTACAATAAGTGACCTTAAGCTTTCTTCATGATAACTAGAAGAGATGCCAATCCCAATTCCAATGCCAGTTGGGGTGGTAATAGCAAAACAACTCGCCATAATCATTGCTAAGCTATAGCTAAATCCTGCCTGTATAAGCATTTCCAAATTACTCCCTTTCTAACTGTTCACATCTTGAGTAGTATATATTGTGTGAAAGTGGTAGAATCTTGAGTTCGCTACATATGTAATCTATTAAATGGTTMGATTAGCTTAAAAATTATTTCATGAAAAATATAAACTCCTACCTGAGCAATGCATCCACCRAGTGCAAATCCTTCAAAAAATTGATGAAAGCTCAAAGCTGCAAGAAGAGGTCTAATGGTGCAAGGACTTTTTGATACCCCAAGTGTGATCCCAATTATTATTGAATGYGCAACAATGCCCAACTCAAGCACCTAGACATTTTACAACACATGAAGTGAGGCCAAGAAGTCTCAATGAAGCATTCTAAATGGCTATCAACATGAAAAWTATACTAACTCCATTAGAGCTTATGGAGAGCACATGCTTTGAGAGTTTTAAGATGATATGGAATAATTCACAAGTATGAAGCAAGAGTTCATAGCAAAGCAAGGCAAGACTATGTGTGGGGCTTACTTGAGCAACAACCACGTGTCTAACGTGCTCYAAAACTTCATTGGTGGAAACTCCAATCTTATGAGAATGCTCTATATGTTCAAGAACTTGATCATGGTTTGTTTCATTGCACGAGCCYTCGGAATGGCTATAGTGGTGTGTTTCAATATGTGTATGCATATATTAACTACTAATCTATGTTTTTATGAATTACTAAAATATCTATATTAATTGAATAGAAAAAATATATACAAATTGTAATGTATTTCATTTGTACAAAAGTGATTGCAATAAGGTTTTCATCCAAAGATTAAGAATTGTGGTTGCATTCTTCCTCTTTGTGCACATAAAATCATTATAATACGTTATCAATTCTTCAAACACTTGTATAACACTTTTGATAATTATTAGCCTTTTGGATGACTACAAGTGCAACATGAAACCATAGGAAGACCTTGCTTCTATACGTAGTCGAGGGCAGGTGAAATCTAGTGATGATTGGTGCAATAGGAATTTGGTTTTTTAGAGTCTTCATCCCAGTGATCATCAATGAGCTTCACCGTCTCCAATTCCACATGGAAGTGTGCTCTAAGTCTTGCAATTAGAATGATAATGAAAATGAAAATGAATAATTGTTCCTTGAGTGTCCACCTCAAAATCTTTCTATTTTGGCTTGTTCAACCTTGCTGTAGAGAATTGGATACTAGAAAGAGAAAAATGATATCCACAAGATTTTTTTTGTTGGAATTGGTTTTTAGTCTAGTTGTGTGGATGTGAGCAAGATTTGGAGAGATTCCAACCATGAAAGTGCGAGATGATATTGGTCAAACTATGGTTGACAATTTTGGCTTTTGGAAATGTGCCCCAATTTGGAAAGTTGTTGTAGCCAAAGGAAACAGACTTAGCCTTAGAATTTTAGGGAGTGGGTTGGACATCAACATTTCTAGCACGTTGCCAATTTCCAAAGTGTAATGAACAAAAATGTGTCCACAATAGACATGAATTACGCCGAGTGCAATAGGGATGCGACCGATGTTTTGCAATGACTGTTGCGCAGCTTCAATGTCACATTCATTGTTTTTGAATGTACACTAGGCCACATGCTTGGACCCCACTCCTTTTGTACCACATTCTAACCTTACAAACCCACTGCTGAATATTAACCCCTCATTGCCGAAGAGGACGAAAAGTGTCCTCACAATGACACAATGACAATGACAATGAGGCAAAAAGAGGCGTTCCATCCCTCTCCATTGCCATTGACCCCTCCCCCCCCATATGTTGTGAGTGAATTAAAAATCCAGGGCCGTTGATGTACTGAACAAAATAATAGAGGCCCCTTCCAGAACCGTCGATCAGATCGATGAAGAAAATATAATGACCATAGATGGTGTTGTCCTCCTAGGCGATCTTGTGCGTCCAATGTGACTAGGGTTTGAAGCCCTGGAAGTTTGTTGTTGTTGTGTTTCTCCGTGCTTCTCTCCATCTTCGTGCTGCAGCATCGAGATAGCTGTGCCGTGCTTCAGTTTCTCCCCATCATCGTGCCATTGCCATGCTTTAGAGTAGAGGTAGCGGCACCTGTGGATGTGAAGAAGAGGCTGTTAGTAGAGCGAGGGAGGGGGAGTTTGATTTTGACCTTATAAGTACTTTTGCCTAGCTTCGCATTCCACCATGGTACTTCTAGGGTTTTCTGTGATTTGTTTGTCGAATCTTGCATTTTTGTATCTCCCATCTATTTGGTCTATTGCTTTAATGATGTTATGCCCTACATGAGAGCTTTTGCAAATTTGAACTTGTATTAAGTATCATTTCAATAGATACACTAAAGATTGAAGGAAGCATTTTACACAAAGGCACTAAAAAGAGATTTGATATGAATTGTGTTGAGAACTTTTGGTTTGGAAAATTGCCTTTCCCTTGTTTCAGTGGTTTGGATTTGAACTCAAATTACGAATTGGATGATCTGTCTGGCTTCTACTGTACCAGACAAATGCTTCTGCTATACACTGAATTTCAAGGACTCTAATTGTTGCTAATTGTTGGTTGTTGTTCAAGAAAGGAAGCCTTATAACATGGAGAATTGCCAAATGTAGTCATGGTAGCCAACTATAGTTGAGCTATGACGATCAACTGAATGGAGTTTTGTGTCATAAAATGCATTATTTAGTTGAAGATTTGAGCTCATGGAGAAGACACCAGACTACAAAAATTAGGGTTTAAGGTTCCGAAGATTTCAGGGTTGACTACAACTACAGGCTAAGTTCATGATTACT
Organism: Pleurozium schreberi; assembly: GCA_006891605.1. Lineage (NCBI taxonomy): Eukaryota > Viridiplantae > Streptophyta > Bryopsida > Hypnales > Hylocomiaceae > Pleurozium > Pleurozium schreberi. Next base: position 57,123 of record VACF01000082.1, read on the forward strand.
ATGGGTTTTTTTGAACACCTGTGCAAAAAAATTTTGAATGAAAATTTAGAAGTTCTTTTTGAAAAAAGACTACACCTCAGAAGTTTTACATTCAATGGAAAAACGAYGCTTGTACCCCTTCCAGAGTTTGTGAGTTTACAATGAAAAATTGACACATGTGCACCCTTTTATAATTCACCTATGGTTTTCTCCAAAAGTGAGTGGTTATCACACACAATGCACCCAAAAGAGGCAGTAGCTGCCAATTCATGATAGCCCACTTTGAAGTGCTCTAACTTTTGCATCCATTGTTGGAATTCAATAAAAACTTGTTGAAAAAGTTGTGCATACTATTCTAGTATCTATGGTAAAAAAATTAGATCAATTTGAGACATATGAAGTTTGTGAAAGTCATTCAAAATTCTCAGGTTCAATTTGGGTTCAGCACACAGCATTATGATGGCTGCAACTTTGGGGGATAGTATCTTTTTCGGGTGATTGCAAGAAACACTTGTCCTATTTTGTGTCACACGTTGCATGTTGATTTGATTTTTGGCCATAACTTTTATGTTTTGGCTCCAAATGACTCAAGATTTATAGGGAAGGTAAACAGACTGAGTTGCAGACAGCCTCATCCTTGAATACATGTTTTAGTGCACGCAGATAGTATTGACACAGTTGGCGGGATTTTTCTTAAGATCAGTTAATGCTAACCTAATTTTGTGGCCAGGCTTTAATCCATGGATTGAACCGACACTACTATTCGATTGGAATCAACTATCGGAAGAACGAACTAGAAGAGAAAATGCTTCTGAACCTGCATAAGAAGAAGTGGACTGATGGACTGACACTTCAGCGCTATGACGAGCATGGCAAAACAAATGAGGCCACTGTGAAGGTGAGCCCTTACTGTGAATATAGTTCCTCAGTATTAGATTGATGGAGTTGTGTCCTACACCTGTGAAGGTGGCATGATGCCGGATGATGAGTTAATACACTGCGCAGTGGCTTTGAGTGCTCTGCACCAGGAAACAAGCTGAAAATGCTAAACCTGACGGCATCCGAGACAAGAAAACTGTTTTTCTTCATTCCAGATGTCTAGTTTCCATGACTAAGTATCCAGATTTATGCGGATTAAGCTATTATTTATTTTGGGACAAGGGAAGGTTCAGTTAGCGAGAGAGCTACAGTGAGCTCCAGTCAACTGCAGTATTTTTCAATTTTTATGATGGCGGATGAAGGGTGATGGGATTTTGGAAAGCTCTCTAGTAGGCTCCAGGAGGAGTGACTCCATAGTTTGCTACGTGTTTTATCAATTGTGAAAGTTGATCTTCGATGTCGTGGTTGTGGTCCTAAACAAGTGTTTCTCCACTTACCGCCTGTGTGGGATGATTTTAGGAAATGTTGGACCTGGCAGTTAAGTACAACAAGGCTGTGCAAGAGGAGGACCAGCTCAGTCCTGAGAAGCTGGCAATTGCCAATGTGGGACGTCAAGATGCAAAGAAGCACCTAGAAGACCATGTCTCTAATCTGATGTCGTCCAACATTGTGCAGACCCTGGGGACCATGCTTGACACTGTTGTTTTCTAGTCAGTGTTCTCATAAGTAAATAGGGAGTCTTTTTATGTGAAGATCTATGAAGCTGTTCTTGGTACTGTTGATAATACTGTGAATTTGGGGCACTATTTGGCCATCTGAATCGAAGCACTGAATTTGATCATTTACTTTTTGGAAGTGTTGGATGAGAGTTTAGGGTTCATGTAGGGTAGCTGGCAATCCTCTTTTCCATGCCGAAGTACATAATGCCAGGTTGTATGCGGGCATCACATTTGTTTTGCTACCAGTCGGGTCTAGATTATGATTTTTAACATTGACATTGTCACTTGATTTGGGTTGGGTATGTGTTTTAACCCTCAAGTTTATGCATTCATTCATGGAGAACAGCTCATGAAAATCGTGAGTAGGAAATGCGGTGCAATAGAGAATTTTCCCACGCTGTGCCTCAATGAAGCTTAGATCTGGAAGAGACGACACGAATGGCAGGTACCCAGGAATTCAGAATCGGAAATGCACAGTGGATTCCAAGATTATGAGTTTTGACCAAAGATTTGAAGGCGTTGACTTGCCCGGACAGTTGCAAATCCGCCGACGTTGAGGCTTCTCAGTTCTCACAGAGTGCTGCACGCTGGGGATCAATGAGTGCAGCGTTCTTCACGTATTTCTCCCTTCCAAATTCCGGCATCTGCGTTCAGTTTCGGAGCTTGCAATTGGGATGATTTCGTGGACACAGTTGAGCACGACCGAAATTCTGCCCTGAGCGTTTCATGATGGATCCTGAACCTTGTCAGTGCCCATCTGAATGTGAAAGCTCGTGGCATGTGTGATAGCTGTCGACAGCGACAAAACGACGTCATGTTCGCATTTCGTGACGGACGCAGGACGTATTCATCAGTATTATTCACCTTTGAAAATCATTTTCTTCACAGAACTGTTCCAGAACTGAGAACCCCTCCCAGAACTGTTCCAGCGGTCACAGCTGCCAAGGCTTGTGCATAAAAATGATCCTATGTGAATCATAATAATCTGTGTCCCACAAGTTTTCACTGCATGAGGGCAGAGACATTGCTACCGGTATTTATCTTYAGTTTTGCCCTTGCGAAAGGAATTGCCTAGTAAATAACACTCCCTTATTATGACAAATCGTTACAACACATTGTCGTTCCATAATTCTACAGCCGGCAATCAGTACGCAGCTATGAAGAAAAATTGGGATGAAGTCTGTTACATAAGTTACAGACTGCCCACCTCGACGCCCTTAAGGGATAATTATTTTCTTATACCCATGGGATCTGTACTGTACTCTATGCAAAAACCATAAACCATAACTCTTGGGGTATGAGAATWTTTTCAAATCTGAGGATCGATACCGTTTGCTTCACAAGTCCAATGTGGCCAGAGCTGTCGTCCAAGGTCCCTAGCCTTCTTACACCTCACCAAACCCTGGCTTCTGACCGATGAACTTGTTGGTGGCTCGGTGAGTTAAATTAAATTCTTGTTACTCGGCCAGTACAAGATTTAATTCATCATGGTTCACCTCTTCTTCGCTTTCCACAAACAGTGCCATCCGAAATCCACAATCAGAAATCATGCACCAAAGAACGAACCAGATACGATACTCCCACAAGGCCATAACACTGGTCAGCAAATTGAAGACTGCTCATTCCGATAATCTTTGCGGTACTTGGTGAAGAAGGACGTCGCTCTGGCATTCCACTGCTGGAGAGTCTCCATTCCTGTTAATTATTTGACTACAGAGTAGCTACTCAGCCAGAAAAGCCAGCAATTGATAATACAAGTACGCTAAGAAAACTTGGCCTAGGAACCAGTATTAGTGGATGTGACACCGTCAGCAAGCCGGCCATTGGGTGATGGATTCATCAGCTAAGCGAATTTCCAGGGTACAATTGCTGCCATTGTAATCAATTCAGCAGTTTAATCTGCACGAGTCAAAAAAACAGGTCCAGCCTCGATGGACCTAGTTCTATGTGACTGGGTGGCTGTACCTAAAATAGGTATCTTCCATGGTTAAAAGGTATCCATATTATATATTATAAGTAACCTATATTATAGCCGATTATATTATAAGCACCTTATGAGGAACACTTCTGAGGAATGTGACGTCCTGCACTACCTGGAGTGCTTAGCGCGTGTCTGCGAGGAGAATTGTTTCACTGTCTGTTGTGATCAAAGTTCTCGAAGGTGAACTGACTTGCCATTCAGTCTGATTCGCAGCAGARAGGGACGAAGCAAGCACGAGAAGAGGGATGAGCAGCCATCTCAATGCGATTCAAGCGAAACGGACACAAGCGAAACTTACTATTTTGTCGATATAAAATTTATGCAGTTAGAAGCGCAATTGAGAAGAGCCTGGATCAGAACAGAGAGTGAGACAATGCAATGATAACGGTAGAATCCTGAAACATGAAGCACTGTTCATGTGGCTTTGGTCCACTGCCATACTTAATCTCGAGATCGACAAGAATCCAAAGTAGGCTAAAGTGGGCTACAAGATGTACTGGAGGATCGACTTGTCTAATTCTAATTAACCTTCTGAGATTCGCTGGCACGCGCGACTCCCGGGCGTTCGAAGCTCGAACTAACGAGCAAATCGTGCAATTCGAGCAACGGTATCGAAAGCTACAGGAGAGCAAGCGAGCATAACATTGAGATGAAGAAAAATTAAAAACATGCACAACGATCAACATTCCTGCAGCACACCGGGGACTCCATTCTATCTCCAGCAGCCAGACTCCCCGCCAGACTCCATCCATCTCACGTTATCGCAGATTGCTAATTAAAAGWCCCGATCGAGAAAGGATCAGTAATCGAGTCGGAGGGTACTGAATTCTTGCTGCTGCTTCGGAAACTCKARGACCACATTCAAGTACGCAAGGTCAGGTAACACCCCCGACGGCACGGTCTCATCCCAATGCTCCGCGACGTACTTGGCCACCGCAGCGCCGACGGGCACGGCGTCATCCACCGATTTCTGGTAATGCGCGCCTGCAAACAAGCGCGACCTCTGTCCGAATGCCACGGCGTCCGCGAACGATGTGAATTTCAGGTCCGTACATGATTTCCTACTATCCAAATAGACCATGAAAGTTTGAACTCGTGAGCATTAAATTTGGAGACTGGTAACGTAGTGAAAACCCCAAAACCTCAAAGTGTGACAAATTAACAAAAATAGTTTTTAAATATAAATTGTTTTTTTTTTATTTCCAAAAAATAAGAGATCTGATTACCATAAAGTTAGACATGTTCAATAAAAATTTCATGTTCATTGGACTTGTGCTTCAAAAGTTATACCCCAAATTAACAAGGTCACTTCAATTGTGACGGGAAATAGTACCACCCTTTCTGCAATCACCCCTTAACCCTTTAGGGTCTGGGCATGTCACTGTGGAAATCATGAATTCTGATACCGTGATAATCATTGATTTCAAAAATTGTAGGACGTTAAATCGTGCCTACTAAAGTGGGTCCCCCGTGCTTGGCCTCGCAAGACGGCGGTGATGGTCTTCTTCTTCAATTTTGTCGACGTTGATGTCCTGTAGCATCACAGTCTTGCATGTTTGTGCTTGGCCGGGTCCCGTGTGCCAAGCCAAGGATTTCGACAGGCCAAGCACGGGGGGCCCACCTTGGTAGGCACGATTTAACACCCTGCTAAAAAATTTCAAAAGAAAGAATTGAAAGTCAAAGCATTTTATTTTATTTTTAGCCTCGTAAGAAACTGTTTCGGGGTTGTTCCCCAAAAATGTTCCCTACGCAGGGAACCAACAACTGCTAGTCTAAAATTTGGAATTTAAAAAAATAAAAATAAAAATCTCAGAAAGTATTTAAAAAAAAATAGATTTTGAAAATTGTTATTTTTTTCAAAAAAATATTTTTAATAATTTTAATAATTAATTTAAAAAAATATTTAATTAATATAATCTAACATGGCAGTCTTTAGGCCACATCAGATTGCCTACATGGCAGAGTTCCCAATGTGTTCCCACAGTCCGGAAACTGGCATTCTTCTAAATGCCCCAAAAAACATCTAATATATTACAGAAGATCTGTCTTTTCCACACAAAATTTTGATGATGAATAGTTGTACTTTTGTCCTACATAGAAAGATGCTATCTCATTCATCAACCAAAAAATGACCTTGGGGTAGTTTATGGGATAGATTTTATTTTACTTTGAAATATTTCAATCTACAAGACGCACTTTAGTAGTGAATCATGGCTTGCCAAGCACCACATTCAGGTTACAAAATGAACACTCTCTTCAATACTCACTACTCACTTATGAGTAGTTTGGATAAATGTCTTAAAAGTGGCACCCACAGTCTTACTATGAGTTACTARAASCAAAGGCTTTCTTTTGTCATYYAGACCACATAGTCAAAGACATGTTCCTTTGTAGGCTCATCCATTGAAAAGTGTATGATCACCATTGTGACTCACTTGTTGGCACCCAACTTATGGTAGAGGGACCCRTAAYAGATCAAATAAGCATTTATGGACATGATCTAGGGTAGTGGTAGGCAAAGCAAATATTTTCATAGGTGCATTGACTGAAATGATGGAAATTGMAAAAACTTTGGTAATTTTATCTCTTACAATGAAATTACTATGAATTTTAAAAGGTCAAAGTTGGGCTTGACCCATGATCAACATCTAGAGTCATCCGATTCCGATCATTCAAGAACTACTTTCCCGCTCATTGCTTCCTACTTTCTTGCTCACTTGTGTGTCATGAACTTATAGGTCCAAACCTTGAAAAAGTAAAAAGCACACATTCCATGAAAAAAATGGAAATGTGTTTTAGCCATGGTAGAAAATACAACACCCTGTTGATTGGTGATGGGGCGCCGGTTAGAAATGGGTCCCTCTACCATAGAAGCATAAGTCACTATATATGGGAAATTTTGTTAAAATGGCAGTTATTCCACAACTTTTACACTATTGTAGTTTAAATTGTGCAAGCTGAAATCTATACCTCTTCTAGATGGTTTTTTCTATGTGGTTTGAAATCTATATCTATCCTACATGGTTTGGACCACRCGGTCTTAGAATGGCATACAAAATATTGTCATTTTATTGAGATTTGCCATGTATACTTAAAATCATCACTTCCACTAAAATGTAACCTATAATGGGTCCCACATTGTAACTAAAGTAACCGACTAGATTTAGTATCCTAGATTTTATTCAAGAGCTAAATTAGGGATCGAAAGAAGGAAGAAGACTGATTTGGGAGATATTTTTCAACTTTTTTTTTTTCAGTTTTTAAGGAGTGCCGACGCAGAGATATAAAATCTTAAAATAGTGCCCCAAAATTTTAACATTCATCCACATATTACATTGAAAATATCACATTTATTTAGCGCATATCACATATCACTCATTCCATTTTCATCCATAATTTGGTGATTACATCCATAATTTGGTGGATTCATCCACAATTTTTTTTAATTTGAAAAATAAATCCAGTCCTATATGGTATTTAAATTCATTCCTAACAACTTTATGAAGATAGAAGCGCTCAAAGTAGATGAATGTTCAAACAATGATTTTTTTTTTAAAACTTAAAATTTTTAAATGTTAGCCTCCTCAAAAGAAAACCATCCAAAGTCGTTTCATAATTTTTTGACCCTCATGCAATATTCTATGAATATCGTACTTTACTAGGAGCTTAGGCACTTATGTGCTGAATATTTAATTAAAGTCCAAAAATAAAGTTAAGCGAGACTAAAATTTAATTAATGCTATTTAGGCAACCATTCAAAATTGGACAAGGTATAGGCATTTGGGTTGGTGTAGATACTTCATTTAATGGTTTTAAAGAAGATAAAAGGTTATTTGTACATAAAATGCATAGCATATTGAGCAAGGCTTGCTATAAATGGCCAATACATGTCCCTAAAGAAGCATTGTGATTTTTCTTCAATTAATAACAATTTTCAAATATTAGGCAAGACAAAGGGATAATTTCTTAAACAATTAGGCAAAAATTATCATAATTATTCATTGCCAAAGTCCTTAGTAAGATAGAACATTTAAAGTTAAAATTGTGTATCATTACATGAGATTTGAAAGCAAAGGAGCACCATTTTTAGGGTTATTCCCTTGGTTGTTTCCCTTGTTGTCCAAGAATTGCAAAGCAGTCATTAACTCATTGTTGCCTGAACTTTTTAATTTAAAGAAAAAAATTAAAATAAAGAATACATAAAATATTTAAAAAGAAATAAAATACTAAAAAATGATTTTAAAAATTTTCTTTTTTTTATTCCAGATTTTTTTTTAATTTCAAAAATTAATCAATCAATTAATATTATTTGACATGGCGATTTTCCAACTACATCCAACTGCTAATGCTATAAGTTCCCACAACCCAGGAACTCAAGATAACTTTTGGTCTTTTAACCCCTAAAGGACCATTGTTCCTTTGGAGGACAATTGGGATTTCGGGCATATACCTACCGTTGTACTAGTTTGTAAGATTTACTGAAAATTTTACTGCAGGTGAAAAATTTAGAGAGCTACGTAAGGATATAATTTTTTCCCAATGGGGCTTCTAGCAAGAAGTTATGGGAGATTTTATTGAAAGCGGGGGAGCAGGGGAAGCTTGGGCAAGGGCTATAGCCATTGGGGTTACGTTAACTGACTTGGGGCRGTTGAAGAGGGCTATTAGCAAAGGCAGGTTGTGGGGGTCTCCATCACGGCCGTGCTCACAACCGGGCGACAGGTGGCTCTTTCTCATGAGGCGACTGGCAAAATACCAACGACAAGGAGTTCTAGAGTTGGGAACAAGTTGGGAACGAGTCAAGAACTTTGGGAACGACATATCAAGAACGGTGGGAACGTCAGTAACTTTGATTTGGATTGGGTGGCCCGGAATTTAGAGGCAGCCCTCCATGTTCAGCCCTTGCTGCACATAGATGAAGTCATTTTTTTCCTGGAGTTTGTAAAATAACAAATTTAATTTTTAATTTCTTTCAGGGTGTACAAGAATTAGAAGTCTTACTTTTAAACGTTCGGATTTTTTTAATTCTCTTTTTTTAAATACCCAAAATTCAACCAATTATGTGCAGTGTAGATGTCTATTTCTTGAAGCTCTTTTCATTCCAAGATTTTTTTCTATATGTTCTACCAATCCAATTGATCTAAAAATTATCTTACACGTACCGAACATGCTTTGCCACATAACAAAATTAAAACTCAACTTTTGATAGAACAAGTTTTTCATTCTAAGAGTGGTCAAAGAGATATACTAGTTTTGGGCACAAAGGAAAAAAACTTTTTCTTTAGGTATACATGTCAATATCTCACTCCCTTTCACCTAAAATATGCTGATTTTTTCAGCACATGGAGCTCTCATAGTCTTGGACAAGATCCTACGGTTGGATCCCTAGAAAATAAACACTTAATTCACCTTTTATGTGAATTCTCTTTAAATGGCAGTTTTGAGTGACTTCTACCAAAAGATAGTCACGGTCTTTTAGGGGCTAATGGCCTCAAATCTCATCCAGTGAATATCTATTTACAATAAAAGTCCCTTAAAACAACCACCCTTACCGCAATAAATGCTTCACCTACCATTGGTTATCTCAAAGAACTTTTCAATTCTTGTTGGTTCTTCTTACGAGTTCGTGGTGGTTTTGCTTGAATGGGGGTGGGTCATTGAAGGTCCAAATATATTTGTGAAAAGCAAGTGGTGGCATCTTTACATGAGAATACCTTAGTTTATGCCTTTTTCACTATAATAGAATAACCATAATACTAGCCTTCTCCACTATAATAGAATAACCATAGAGTTATCATTCTAAACTACAAGTCTACAAGTCAAATAGTGGTGGAAAGGTAAAGGCAATTGAAGCTGGTTTACATAGAACATCATCCAATTAGATTGAAAATACTTCAACAAAATTGAAGTTGAGTATTGTATTATTTATCCAACATGTGTTATCCAATTTATGGAAAAATTGAAAATATRAATGCCTTGCATTATGGCAATTTCTTTTGTAATCTCACTATTTTAAGGTACGTTTATACTACTTGGTGTTAAAGAGTGTTGTTGCTAAGGGTCTTAAAAATTAATTTAGACCTATTTCCGGACTAGATTCACAATACAAATATCACCCCTAACATCAAGTGTGAACTTATGGCATCTCTCATCTTGACCTTTGGATCGAACAAGGGACACTCAGTAAATAGACTCTTTATGTATACCAATCAAAATGGAAAGACTTAAGTTAGTTCTCTCTAGTGGACTATGAGTCACTTCTGACTCATCCTCCATGTGAAAAATCCAGTTTGTAGTTCGTATTTTTTGGAGCTTTGTGTAATTAGTTATGATTTTTTGAAGTTACAAAAAAGTGCATTTGAATGGGCTTTCAAACCAACCACCTCCTCAAATGCTGATTGTACATTGGAGAGTGCAAAATGTACCTCTAGAGCTTGATTGGTTTTAGAACCTGCTCCATTTTAGGACCTCCTACCTTAAGCTAAGAGCCTCATAACATTCAGTAGTCTTTAGCCAACCTGCCTTTTCCTTTCTTTAGCATCATCCATCCAAATCTGGAGGGCCAAATTTGAATGCATGGTAACCTGACACCACTAAACACATACCATGCTTTAGAAAATGTTGATGGAGGTATGGAGCCACTTGTCAACTATTTTTTGGTGCCAGAGAACTACTTGCAAAACAAACTAAATTACTAATGGCCGTCCATTATATTAGTGTGCATAGATTTCAACCGAGTTTCTTTCTTGCTGACATTCTAACAAATTTGACATGTGACCTCATAGCTTCTGATATGGTGTAGAATATTCCACACTATATCATGTGATGGATGACATGGTGTGGAATATTCGTAGAGGGAATATCAACATATTCGTGGGGGAAGGCAGTTAGTAGTGCTACTACTGAATGTTATGCTTGATCTGCAAAAAAAGTTGTTAATTTTTCCCTTGAGAAAGCTCCAAACACATGACTCAGTGACAGTGACAGACAACATACAACTCTCTTGAATTTGGCCATCCAACTACTCATTTGTGATACTTGAAATTAAATGCTCAGTTGGTCTGACTAGAAGCAATGGATTGTGACTGCCTCTTTTGGGTGCGAAGTGTCACAATGCACTCAAAATCCAATTTATTTTTATGTAATAATCCCCTCAACCCCCCCCAAATACTTAATTAAATTTTTTTTTGAACCCCCCCCCCCCTCTTTATAATTTTCAAGAAGCAAGAACTGCTCCAAACAATATGGGATATGTTTCCCAGTATCCGTATTTGTACATGTATTCGTATTCGTATTTGTATTTGTGCCATATTTATACCATATCTATATTTTGTATTCATATTCGTATTTGTATCTGTATCGTATTTGTATTTGTATTTGTATCGTATCTATGTTGGAGATCGTGTCCGAGATCAACGGTTGTGGTGGGGGGTTTGTAATTTTTTTTAAATAAAAAATCAACGGCTCTGGTTATTTACGAAGGAGGGAGGGAGGAAACTAATACCCAAATGATTGGCAACCTCTTTTCACTGGATATATAGTAACCTTGTGAAGATCGACAAAGCTACAACTTCAGCTTATAAGTGTGCACATGTATGTAACTTAATATTTGTTTTTTCACATTAAATTTGTTAATTACTCGAGCACAGAACTGCAGCCTAGCTAATTCCACAAACAAATGCATCTGGACAATTGAAAGATGATCATGGCTGATTCAGGGACTTCAGAATTAGTTCCTCATATCACCTGCATATAAGATATATTAACCCTTTAGTGCCCGTGGTTGATTGGGGGGGCACCATATTTTTACAGGAATGTACAAATATACAAATAGAGTACATTGGTGGTTTTCAAGTGTATGCCATTACAACTTCAAAAATTCATAACTAATTCCATAAAGCTTCAAAAAATATGAAACAACTTGGGTTAGATGCCAATTTTACTTGTCTTTCAAAGAAACTTTATTGAAAAACATTTCAAGAAGTTTCACCTCCCCAAAACTCAATTATAGCTCTTAGATGGGTAGTTTTTGCCCCTCCTATCTTAGCAAATTCATGCATATCTTTAAATTTCATGAATTAGACGGTGGTGGGATTACTAGGCAACATTTTCACCTTCATGGCTCGTGTTTTGCAAAAAATTGCCCAAATTGAAGCTTGTTTGTGCATTTCATAAGCTAGCACCACATTATTGAAACTGGCCTAGCTTACTTGCAATTGCATGCAAAACAATTTGATTCAAGTTGAGCATCTAAAGATTCTCTAACTCCGTTCCTCTTTGAATTTTTTCAGATTAGGTGTACTTTGACCTAGAATGAGTATAGAATCCAAAAATTGACCAAAATGTGGTCGACCGATCACTAAAGGGTTAACATCAACGAGGTTAATAAGTGCATTTCTAGCAAGAAATCGTTGCTTAGGAATATCTCTCTAATTAAAATCCAGATGTCTAAATTTTTTTATTTGTAACCAAACATGTACATATACAAGCAGATTTTTATTGCTATTGAGCGCTCCAGATATAGGTGGACTACTACACGAAATAATGAAATTAAGTTTTGATGCAATTAGGATACCTTATCCAAAGAAATTATCTCATAATTCACTGCTTGTCTACATGGAGATGCATGTGAGTATGTGACTCTCGAAACCTAGGCCAAGAACTAGTGCAAGTGTGCAACAATCCATGCAAATAAATAAATAAATTCATTAATTAAAAAAAAAAAAAAAAAAAAAAAAATATATATATATATATATATATATATATATAAAGAAATATAAATATAATGTAGAATGTCAAGAAATTAGTGAAGAGAACCTGATTTCACTATTTTCTATAGTTTCTATAGTGTATGCACATATTGAAATAAGGTAGGAGGCTCGAACTCGGATCGGGCATTTTGAATGGAACATGCCTCCAAGGTACATTCTGCTTTCTTCAATTTATCAAAATGTATCAACGGTGTACATTTCAGGGGGGGTTGCTTTTAGAGCCCTGTGGTGTTTTGACTTCAAATTTTCATAACTAATTCCATGAAGCTTCAAAAAATATGAAACAACTTTAGCCAGATGTCAATTCTCCTTGTCTTTCAAGGAAAATTTATTGAAAAATATTTCAAAGTGTATCACCTCCCTAAAATTCAGTTCTAGCCCTTAGATGGTCCACTTATGGACCACCTACCTTATACAAGCATTCAAGCAACATTTGAGGAGAAGAGAATTGTGCTTCAATTAAATTAAGCAACGTGATTCCAAAGTCTTATCTTCTCACATACCAATAGGGTGATTGCAAGAAAGACTAGTACTATTTTGCATCACAATTGGAATGATGGAGTTGTCATGTGCTATAACTTTTGAAGCATGAATCCAATTAATGTGAAATTTTTATTGGAGATGGATAACTTGATTTCAATCAGATCCCTTATTTTTCAGAATTTTTTAAAAATCATTTTGTATTTAAATTTGAAATTAGCTAATTTATCACATTTTGCGGTTTAGGGTTTCTTAGTACTGGGGAGTATCCAAAATTAATGATCTAGAGCTAAAAATTTTGTGGTCTATTCCTACACTAGGAATGCATGAATCCACTGAAGGAAATTTACAAAAACATTATTTTATGTCCTCTACATTCATGCAAACAGGGCTCCCTTGCACGCACGGTTTTGAACATTGAAAATAGTTTGAAGATCATTCTTTTGGTACAATATCTTCACCAAGAAGTCTTTCCAAATGGCCAATTTTCAGTTTCTTTGAAAATGTTTTTTCCTATTTTTGACAAATTAAAACCTCAAAACACCAATTTTCATGAAATTTTGCACTTTTCTAGTTCTCCTACTTAGAGAATTTTTCTGCACTTTTCCTTCCTAAGGTACCTTCTTCTTAAAGGTGTATACATTAAACATATTTTTTATATTTTTTGAAAATTGTTTTTCTAATTATACAGTACTCCCGAAAAAATTATGAAAACTGTGGAAAACGCTACAAAAACCGGTCGGTCTTTCTTGCAATCACCCAATATTAGAACTAGAAATGTTCTAAAGAATTAAACCAATCATCAATAATCTTTTTTCTCTCTAGTCTCTACTCTCCTCAAAGCTTGACAACTACCGTTATACGGTGAGCTACTTATGACCTAATTATTTATACAAATACATCCCCCTACAAGGTAGAATGGCCCTTGTTACACTTCTTGGCATTGCTTATTGTGCTTGACACTATGAGATTCACTTTCCACATTATGGCATGATTTTTCCCAGCTATCCAGTGCTGAACACATGGAGCCCTACCCCCACAGACCTCCCACAATAAGAGAGCCCTAGCCTTCACACTTGGACTCCACCTATGCCTGTAAGCCCGGGCTCTCACATCGCTGGAGGCCTTCCACTTTACATGGTCTACAAAAACTCTCTTTACTTCCTAAGATGATATTTGGATTTTCCGTAACCAACTCTCATTGTGTGCGTCAGTCTGCTCGAACATGTTTCATCCACAAGCAAGATAATTTGTTCACAATCACACAATATCATCCACAAAGACTATGAATAAGTGAGATTTCATTTGGGAACAAAGTTGGTTAAGTCTTGTAACCCACTTGCCACTTCCTTGCGGCTTGAAGGTTACCTAGTCCATATTCTTGGTTCAAGCTATTTCATTGTTCCACTTCGTTGTTCCAGTGGTCATGTTGTCTTTAGCTTTTGAAGGACGGACCAGTGGCCATGGAAATCATGCATTTTTTATACTGTGTGACATCATCTACTTTGAAAACCCAAATATTTCTCATTGGAAGTCAAAGTACTAGAAAAGATCTTCCCTTTCCACTCCTAGTACCGAGAATGAAAAGTTGCAATTCTCTCCTACAAGGTTTGATTCTCTGTCATCCAGAGGACACAAAACGTCTGCTGCTGCGTGCAAAGGTTAGTCTTTACTCCACACAATAATATAAAGTGGAGCGGCTCCAGCCTAGTACAGAGAACAATGGGAAATCCTCATGCCACCCATATCCTGAACATCATGATGAAAGGCAGCCTGGTTTGCATGCTCGTTTCTGCCACCAAGCAGGACCGGAATCSATATTCTATGCCTGATGAGTCCAAAATGAATTAAATGCAAAGGCAGCCTGACTGTGAGGAAAAGAAAACGTGAAGARTGTGGGAAAGGATGGTACTGAACGTACGTACCAGGGCTTTTTATTTTGGCTTTTTGGTGCCAGATTGCAGTAGAGAAAATAATTTGGCTAAAAAAAGCCAAAAATAATGGCAAAAAACTTGGATGAAATCACCAAACAACTTTGGATTTTATAAAAATCGTAGATGAAATCGTCAGATCTTGGATGAAAACCATACTATACATTCAATATGTGGATGAATGTTGTAATTTGGAGCACCACTGTAACATTTAATATCGCCACTGTGGCATTTTGTACAAAAAGAAAGAAAAAAAAAGCCCTGGTGCGTACGTAGCCTGCTTGGACAAAGAGATCCCAAACCTACCCAACTATAGAAGCAGAAGGAATCTAAGCTTAGGCCTCGATCAACAGGAAGCCAAAAAGCCTCGGTACTCCGATCCCAAGCCAAATTCTCTCACAGCATCCACACTTCAGAAACAAACTTCAGAAACAAACTTCAGAAACAAGAAAAGCTCTAAAATCAATCCTCCGCTGCCAATGCCCTCTTATCGATCCTCTGGACAGGTAATCAGCTAGTCCATGGATTGCAACGGACGTCTAATCTACAGGAACTGAATATGCAATCTCGGGTACACTATACGTTGCAAACATTCTTAATTTGTGAGCTGCAAGAATTCTTGCACAGCTTATGCATGTTTGGGTTTACTATGTCGGTAGAAGGTGTTTATGTTTCGCAGGTTTGGAGCAAGGTGGGTGTTTCTTGCATGTGTTTTGTTAGGTGTACGTGTTGTTGCTGTTGAAGGGAAGCTGCGTTGCTTTTTGCTTTGTTTCGGAAGTACTCTTGGATGATAAGGGTGCGCGCGTCCGGACAATCCGTGTGCATCGTTTTAGTAGGTCATGAGATAGCGCTATTTCGAATAGCTGCAACAAAGCTTTCCAACAGCTGATTTGCAGTCCATGCAGAGTGTGCGACTTGTGCAATTAATACGCGGCCGTGAGCATTACGTCTACCAATTGCTTAAACCCCACCACCGCTGAAGAAAAGGTGGTGACTTAAACAGACAGATAGCTAGGAGAGGAAGACGATGAAGTTGATGGTCTTCGCTGCTTAATTAAGAGAGTGCATGCAAACGTCGAGCTTGATATCGTCTTCTCCGGAATTAAACCTCCAACTCTCGTAGCTATAACTTGAACGATGTGAGAGCATTGCATTTCCCTACCCCTGAGGGAGTTCTGTTGATTCTTTTTCATACTTATTTGAAATCAAGGTGTGTTGCGTACTCTTCCTGCAGAGTTCGTTTACAGCTTTTGTCTTTCGGGAACAGTTAAAGCTATCGATCACCATCGGCACTCTTGCGCACATATCGGCGATTCTGGTTAGGTTGAGAAACTCGAAACTCGGGAACACAAAAGACTGACGGTGAGTTGGAAAAGATTGACGGGGAAATCAATCAAGAATAGTGGAGTACCCTAAGATCGAACGCCAGCCATCAACGTAACTGCTTAGTTGTCCGCAGGGTTTAAGTGCAGCCTGAGAGAGTACCCTCTCCAGCATTTGAATGTGAGTTGTTGCATTGCAGTGTTTGGCAAGACTCTGGTGCCATGGGCCTCCCACACGACTCGGACTCGGACTAGGACTTGGATTCGCTGAGTGACGATGACCCTGCACCTGTCTGCGCTTCGCCTGTCGTCACGGGCTCCCCTCTGTGGCCTCAGAGCATTGGTCGAGCCATGGACCTGTACTCACGATCAACGTTCGTCACAACGAAGCGACGGCTACTCAGGATTACTGGAGGCTGTAGCGCCTACTGCAATTGAATCCGGTGCATCCCCCTTGCACAGAAGCAGGAAAGGAGTATAATGCGAACCTGGAGCCTCTTCTGGGAAAGTCCGATCTTCGTCAATGCGACGATGTCGCTGATGATGTGGGCGAGAGCAGCGAACAGGGCAGCTCCTTCTTTCAAGCTTTGTTCAACGGCATGAATGTCCTTGCAGGTAACGTCACTGTTTTGCCATTTGTGCACCCTGGTTATGCCTCACTTCTGTTGCAAAAGAAGGAGAGTATTAGATATGCGTTTTCTGATCTTTCCAATCAATAGTTATATGTCGAATTTGTGATTGTTTGTCTGTACTTTGGATAGCCATGCATAGGCAATGCTGATTAATCTGTGGAGTTTGTGTAAGCACAGTTGTATGAAGAACTTCTGTCTATTTTTTTTGGTACAGACATGAATTAATTTAAGCATGAATTTAGAATCTGTTTCAGTACCCCGCCACACGGCGAGGTGAATTTATTATTCTACACTTTTCCTTCATAGGGTACCTTCTTCTTATGGGTATATACATTAAATATATTTTTCACATTTTTTTAAAATTGTTTTTTTAATTTTACAGTACTCCCGAAAAAAACATGAGTACTATGCCAAACGCTACCAAAACCGCACGGTGTTTCATGCAATCACCCTAAACTATCAAAATAGTGCACTTTGTAAATTTGCATAATTCTAAAATCAATGCAAGTTACTCTTATCACTACAACTACATTGCTTGTTTCTTAAAAACTACACAATAACAAAGAAAATCATAACTCTCTTTATATCAAATACATAAACAATCACCAAATGTTCCACAAAATAGCTTTATTATTGAACCATAAAACATTATTTACTTTTGGAGGAAGTGCCAAGATGGCAATCACTTCAAATTTGCATAAATACTTTATTTCTACATTCATCCATCTTTGGAACCAAAAAACACTTTTCAATTGTATGCATGCACTTTTTCATCCAAATTTGGCAACTTCCATCCACATTTCAATTGAAATGCAAAATTTCTAGCAAAAAAAAACACTTTTACTTTTACCAGGGCAAAAGTAAGGATTTATTTTGAAACGGTACAATTCCGGAGCACATGAAAATGCGCACATCCACATTATTAGAATCCAAGCAAGAACATCATACCTTCAATATCGGTGCTTCCAGAACAAAGCACTAAACTATGTATACCTTAAAGAAAATCCAAGAGGGATGAGAGATGCCTCAAAAAAAACTAAGTTACAATAATACCTTCAAAGCAAAACCTTTCAGAAAGAGATCTAAAAAAACAAGAGAATGCCTGAAAACTCCTCCACCCTATATGTCGCATATTTCAAGCATCCTTTCAGCCATTTTTCAGGTCCTCAAACAGATCTGGTGAAGCCCTCATGTGGCAATTCAATGAGAGGGGAATCTTTGTGTGATAAAGCAGTGACCGTCTCAGTCCACAATTTCGCCTTCTCTGGACAAATTGCCGATTTGCAGAAACCAGCTTTGCAGCACAAAGMCTGGGAATCGAGTATTTTGTCGAGATTGGCAAGGACGAATGGACCRTACTCGACTACAAGCGCTTTGCACTGCACACCAGAAGATCAGGAAAGTCAATCAAACCATTCACTTCCTTTGCTTAATAGAGATACCGACTAAAACACATATTTACATTCTGATGCAGCACCGACATTAGACAAATTGGAAAACGGGGTTGAAGAGAAACAAACCTCGTCGACATGGTTTTGGACGCGGTTGCAACTATTTATCAACGCATCAAGCACCTTCTCCTGCAACAAATTCGCCAAGTTCATTTCTGTCAGCGTTACAAGCTCATACACGCACTCTAATACTGGTCACTCAAAATTCAATAAATATTGATCATTCCAACAGGAAGAGATAAATGCAAAGACTACAAACCGAAAATGTTTACAAAACAAAACAGAGACATCGTGGGAACAGCAGAAGAGAGTAATGTGATACAGCATATCGGAGCCTGAAGAAAATTGGTGGCATACCTGGGTCTGAGGGTCCTTCAATTTCATCTTGAGCTCCAGGATGACAAACTGGCACGTGGCGCAATCGTTGCCAGCCATGACCAATTTCGGAGGTTTGCACATCCTGGTCATCTGACAGAACTCCTGAGGCGTAATATTCTCAAGCTGCTCCATCATTCGTGGGGTGTACACGTCCACAAGTAGATCGCACTGGCCACAATACAAAATCTTTAGTACATTGTTTGCCATTCACCAGGAAGTGCTGAAATAAAAATGAGGGATCCACGACCGCAAACCAGACCCAGCATTCAATAGGGTATGGAWGGCAATGACTTTTTATCCAAAGTACAGAGCGCATTAATAAAATCATGAGGTCAAATACATCAACCCCTAGGACACCCGTTTTTCGAAAATTCTTGATTAGACCACAAGCGGGACAGCTTGCACGGCTTGGTGACTATTCCACAAACTCTACTTGCTATGCTAGTAGGGTTTGTGATTTCTAAGGACCATCAAGAACACCCTGAAGCCAAAATTAGGGTTCTTAATCTGCCGGGTCTTCATAAGCATAAGACCTGGAGAAGAAAAACAGTTCATGATGYTGATTCCAACATAGGGATGGAGCCCTCCAAGCGGAATCTCCACTCAAGGAGATCACAGAAAGTAAAATCTATGGCATATGTCATTAGAGATATGAACGTCGACTAATATTCTGAGACCGTTTTGCTTACTTGTTGTTGAAGCTCCTTGAGCTGTGCRCATCCAGAGTGGAGAGCAATGACAATTTCAGCGCGAGTCTTGTTCTTTTCCAAATAAGTCAGAGCATCGGTCGCCAAGTCCTTGCAAACCATGCACGACTTCTGATCGTCTTTCAAAGCGTTGACAGCAGAGTTCTTGCAGAGGCCAGAGTCGTAGCAAAGCTTATCTGGGCCAAGTCGCTCCTCTAGCTCCAACAACGTTTCCGAAACGTATACATTCACCTTCTTCTCACACTGTAGAGCAACATCACACAGCCGTATAAGAAATTTTTCCAAGACATCCATGTTTCGTCTAACATATACCTTTTACGAAGGTGTAACCCTAATGTATTTATAAAACGAAAGACCAACATTTAGGTCAACCCTTTTTGTATGTTATTCATTAGACCCTACGCAAGAGTATGGCTTAGCAGTCGTTCCGACAYAAATCGTACTTGCTCAGCAAGCCCACATGGGAAACTGAAGGAAACTGTATCCAGGCACTCAAAACATGCGAGCAAGAGGAGAAAACTGATCACCTTTTTCTGTAGCTCGGAATTTAGGGGATTACAAATCAGATCATCYGCGAAAGTAATTATCTCCTTCGACGTGTTTGGGTTCGACAATACAATCTGCGCTTCTTGCGACAGCTGAAGACAGGTTTGGCACAGATTGAGCTTCCCCAAAGATACCTCCCTTCCAGACCACTTTGACAACCTTAACACCGTCCCTACATGCAACAGGTTGAAAACAATTGTCAAATGAACTGCTGCACGATTTATAAGACCCGCCGTGCATACATGCCATTCTGTAGGTACGAACTGTAATGAAGGTCTGTCTGAGTTATAGAAGACTCTAATGTGATTATAACAAAGAGTCAACAATGAGATCAATCCTGACATGACCCGTTCAGTATAGTTTGATGAGGCTGTAGACAGCATGACTTAGTGTTTGGTCTTATCACAAACCCTCACAAACCCTAGGGTTTGTAATTGACGAGGCTCTTCAAAGAGCACCGTGAATCCGGGATTGTGATCTTCATCTGTAAAGCATCAGTGCTAGAGGTAAGAAACCCTAGAGTACGCTAAAATTACTACACCAGATCCTCTATTATAAAAACTATCCCCACTTCCGACAGTAACCACTAATTCGTTAGAAAATAAAATCACCCCTCCAAACCCTAAGAAATGGTTTAGAATGAGAGTGAATCAATTCCAGTGCAGACATTAAAGGAGCCAGTTGACCAAAAAAAGAAAGAGGAGGCAAATCCTGTTGCCGTCATACCGAGATTGACATGTGCTTCCGCCATTGTAAGCATACAAACCACCATCGTCACCACTAACAAGCTCCGGTTCCTCATGATGCTGAATTTAATCAGAAATTTGAACTCCAGACGCCTCGAACTAACGTGGAATCAGAAAAACTCCAGCAGCAGCTMTACAGASGCGCACACACAACTTGAATTRGRAACCTTGAATGGAARATTTCATCACTGCACGATCTCAAATTCAACAACATAACATATATATACCAACCGAGACAATCGGCAACAAAGAAGGAAAGAAAACAAGCACACAAAATGGACGTCAAACCCTAAGATCATTACAGAGGAAGAAATGGTGACTTTGCAATAAAAACGAGGGGACTAGACTAACCTTGCGAAGAGAACCGTTATTGACAGGAGTGAAGTTTGTGACGTGAGAACAACTGATGAAGCTTTGGGATTCTTTGCGAAGYCCGGCATTCCAGGCGAAGGGAACTTCTGCGAATGATGCTTCGTCATTAAAAATCTCGAAAAGCGAGCTGGACACGCAAGAGTCGCTCCACCCACACGGCAATCGGCACGGTAAATAAGTGTTTTGGGGATGAAAAGTGCGGAACTACACTAATGATGGGAAATAGTGTTACCCATACTAACTACTTTAGAAATGCTATAAGTTTGTATTCGTCATGAATATTTTTACTGGGTGCATGGATCCTAATAGTACTATAGTTGGGAAAACTTTGTACCTACAGTTGGTAAAAATATTCATTAAGGGTAAAAATTTATAGTTGTTTTAAATCAATTAGTGTAGGTAACACTATTTACCATCATTAGAGCATCCCCACTAGACTTGCAAACTGTGGCTGGGATTTGGCTTGCAAAATGGGAGGGCATCCATTTTGCAAGCCGGACGGCCCACCCATGGCTTGTTAAGAAGCCAAGGAGGACAATAGCAAGGACAATAGCAAACTATAGTGGCGACTTTTCATAGGAGGCAATCCCACTCATTTCAAATTTCAATATATCACTTACAACTTTTGAATATCTATTTTTGGACTTATTTTGCCTATTACCTATGGTAAGGTAGCAACACCCATAATTGTCACTCAACCCATAATCGTCACTAGAATTCCCTTAAATTGTTTCCAATGGTACCTTGCCCATGCTTAATTGTGGTTGGTGGGCTCTTATTTTTTTAGATTTTGGTGCTAGTATCAAGGCAGATTTACTAGAATGTAATTTAGGGTGCCTTAGGAAGTTCTACTTTGAAAATTTGTAGAAATTAGATGCCTCATCCAAAAATTCTATTTGTTTTTTTGAAAATTCATGATTTTCAATTGCTAATCTAGAAAAATATATTCTATAAAAAAAGGTGCCTCCAACTCTATTGAATTGCTTATTTTGACAGTTATGGGTGTTGCTACCTTATGCTTGTTTGCATGAAAAAMTTTGAAATCTATTCACACTTAATTTTGTTTATTGGTAAGGTAGGCACCCAAAAAATTGCACATGATCTCGACCGCCATATTCAAATGCTGTATGGGTTCATCTCCAAAATCAATTATGTACCTATGTGAAAGAAACGCTTTCACAACCAAACTTTGATCCTCCACAACTTTTGCTTATTATATCCAAATGTTGCATTCTTTAGTGCATTGGAAACTCCTTTCACTTGCCAAAAAGACAATATGAAAATCTAACCAGTACCAATTTGTGGTGGCTTTGGGTGAACCCTACGTGATTTGAATACCAAGACTAGAAATTAGACAGCCCTCCCATTCGCCGACGACGTTGACATCTTGACGGAAATCTTTTCGTCTATCTTTTCCGTCCGTTCCTTCTCCGACGAGAATCACATTTCGAAAGATTTMTTYCCAGATCAGYTTTCTATTCTAAACGAAGTCAAGGATGAATGTATTTGGATGARCTTCGAAGARTGAGCTTCAGTTAGTTGACCTCAATGGCCACCACTCAGTTCCGTGCTCACGCGCTCGCCGGGGTCCCCTCCCATTTCTGGCTTCTTCGATCACTCGTCGCTGCTTCCYCGCAGATTTCCTCCCCCGAGGTGCCTGTCAGATTACCTGCACCCGGCACTTCTTTTCCGATTCTTTTTGCGTCAAGTCTCGAGGTTTCTTGTGCCGGAAGTTGTTGGGGTTTGTTTCGGGTACCSGCCTTGGACGTTGCGCCCGTGTTTGGGAGAATTCCACGCAGCGTGGCTGTATGGCGATGATTGAGTACGGAGGGCGTGATAGATGCGAGCAGAACTGAGGCGAAGGCAGTGGATCGGAACTTGTTAGGGTTTCTTCTTTCGCTCAAATGGCGAGTGGTCGCGGATGGCGTTATGGTCGCGTCAGGTATTGTCGTTGACGTTCAGTTTTTGTTCGCGAATTTGGGTAGATCTAAGATCAAGTGAGAATGATACRAATTCTTCACGGGCGGAATTGAATTGAAGTTCTCCGGAGAAGCCGAATTAGGAGAAGAAGCCAACAGGAAGGAATCGCCGATTACGATCAAAGAAAACAGCAAGCTTTGTAGGTAGACACAAATAGGTTYGTGTTTAGAGGAAAGCATTTTTGAAGTTTTTTGAGTGTTAGTGAGGAGCTTGTTTCATGGGGAATTTGCCAAGCAGTCGGCGCAACAGCCGTGTCTCCCAGACAAGCGGAGGGCCTCCTCCTCCGCCACGAATTGTCCCTGTGCCGCCAGGCTACCCTGGCGGTCATGGTGCGCCACCCCCACCACCGGCGAATTACCTGGCCCATGTACCTTACTACCCTTACCCTCCCTACAATAATGGCATGGGGGGCCCAATTCCGGCGCCTCAGTACTTCCCGCACAACATTATTCAAAACAATGGGCAGTACGTGATGAATCTGCCGCCGGCGCAAATGTATAGGCCTCCACCGTATGCCCCTGCGCCRCCCGCTCGCGTGTCGGAAGTCGCGGAGCATCAGAAAGCCAATACCATTCAGAACGACGTGAACTTGAAGAAGGCCACGCTGCGACTGGAGAAAGATGAGGAGAATCCGGGATATTACCTCGTGGCGTTCACTTTCGATGCCACGGTTGCCGGAAGGTCAGTAATTCTCCAATTTCTATTTGGATTGTCGTTTGTGTTTGGTAATTATTGGGTCACCAACTGCTCGGGCAACGCTGGAGTAATACACGAGCTTCGAAATCTTGACTGGAGAATTCTTTCTTTGAGTGATGAGAATTTTCTTTGAACCCTAGTTTGATGATATTGCGCRTTTTAGGGTTATTGATCACGAATTTCTTGATGTTAGGCCACTGTTATTTTTTGGAATCTCGTAGTTCAATTGTGTATAACAATCTTGAGCAGTGCTGGGCTGACCTACTTTTCAAGATAACACTGAAGTCAATTAGATCTCTAAAAATAATGTGAGAACTAGTAATGTCAACTGTCATGTTGCCCCTACAGTGCTCAACTTCAGAGCCACGTAGCATTTATTCCAAGGCTGGAACTGTTGAACCATATCGACTTWGAATCACATATTAGAAAGCTTTCTTGCGAATGTTGAACTCAACATATTAATGGAAGAATGTCAATGTCAGAGGATCGCTGAATCTTGGATACGCTGAGTCTCCCTTGAATAGCGAATGACCCAAGTTGTTAGGCACTGATTACTTGAATGTTATGTAGGGCTATGGTTCACAATTCTCGTGCTGTAGCGCATCTAGTCCTTTTGAATTCTTGTATTCTTAGGGTACAAATTTTCTTGTGAATTTCTGTGATTCAATTTTTGCTTGTGACACTGATCATTAATTTCATGTGCAGCATATGTGTATTCTTCCTTGCAAAGGARGGCGGAAACTGCAGTGTGACACCATCAAAGCCTCAAATCTACAMACCACTGCGAACCAAATTTGAGAAAGGGCTCGGTCAGAAGTTCAAGCAAGATCCAGGGACAGGTGTGATGCTGGCTTTGTTTGACGACGAAGARTTATTGAGAGGAGGTGAAGACAATGTGGTTCCTTTGCTGATCCGGATGGAGACGGTGCCCAAATCCCCACCACTTGGTGAATCTCCACGAGATGCCGAGCCCTTGGGAGCTGCCCTGCCAGGATGGGTGCACTCCCAGATCACGCAGGCAGTCATTGAGAAGAAGGACGATGAGACGTACCAAGTACGGGTGGTGAAGCAGATCATTTGGGTTGAGGGTGTCAGATATGAGCTCCAGGAAATTTATGGAATCGAGAACAGTGGAGGTGGGGGCAACTTTGACGGAACTGACGCTGGCAAAGAATGCGTCGTGTGTATGTCAGAGCCTCGGGATACCACTGTTCTACCTTGTCGACACATGGTAAGACTATTTGTTTTGGATGTGCAATTGAACAAATACTTTTTTTTTGTCATTGATAGTGGTTTTTCCCAAAGTTATTATGCTGGTACTATATTTTAGGATATGCACTGTCTCTATTGTGCGCTTTTCTCGTATGTTTCTGCAGTAAGTGGAACTGTATTTGATTCTGGTCTCGCTTGTTTGAGAGTTTCTACGTTTCGGTTGGGTTGGTCAACCGTTGTTCTTTCTCTTCTAAGATAACTTTATGATGATTTCAGTTTCTTTTGTCTCTCGCTTCCATCTTTTCGCTTTGGTTTGACCAGCATGTATCATTCTTTTCACCCCAAAGTGCTCAAACGAACTGAAAAGGATAATAGTCCACTTTGGAAGCTAATAGTTGATTATAGGAACTTCTAGAACAGATTTTTCTTGTTCAAAAATGTAGGGCATGATTTCTCTTTCTATTGGTACCTTCCTAAATGATCTACAATCCTTGTTGATATGGAAGCGGTCGCTTTGGCCCATTTAGGCATGTGGGGGTTGAAGCCTCGCACATCACATCAATTTTGGTTTAGGGATTGTTTATAGCTCAGCCTTGCCACAAATTCGTCAAGGGTTCATTTGTATTCTACTAACCCATTTGCTATTACTGGGTCTCAGTGCATGTGCAGTGAATGCGCCAAGGTGTTAAGATACCAAACCAATCGCTGCCCCATTTGTCGGACTCCAGTTGAACGTTTATTAGAGATCAAAGTGCCCAAGAATGGCGTGGAGCTCAATAATACGAAGACTGACTCAAATAATGCTGTGGAGTCCAGTAGTTCACAGTCACAGTTGGCGCCTAAGAATTCCCCAGTTGATGAGAATCATGGCAAGATTACAGATGAAACTGGTCCTAGCCACGGGTGAATAATCAGCCAAAAAACTGATGATTTTCAACAATAAGTAGGAGTTTGGGGTAATCCATTCAGGGTTGCAGGAAGGAATGCTTCTTGTGACAATAGTGACATTCATTTCTGAGAAGGTGGTAGATACCATACGCAGCRGGGAMGTTCAGGTATGGTAGTACCGGCCTTTTTTGTGATTGATTCTTACTATCAAACGTCTTCATGAATGGTGAGGCTCCGGGCTGACTGATGGTCGATTTGTTCCTAGTTACATAACCTGTAAAATACACTGTATTCTGATCATTTTAAGGTCTAAAGAGACCATATCAAATGAAGTATTTATGATTTAGAATTCTTGGTCAAAAATTCATAGAAGACTTCAACTTTTTGAGCTATTGCTATGATTTTTGGATACTGTTAATGAAAAAAATCCAAGAGTTCATCATGATATTTGTATGATTTTACTTTGATGAAATTCATCAATATGCTTTGCTAAGGCCTCTGTAATTATTGTTTCCAAGTTAGCGTTTAATGCAATAGTTTATTTTGGTAGTCCAAATACCAAAATTTGGATATTCTTGTGTGTTTATTTTAATTTCTTTTTAAATGAATGGAGAAGGTGATATTAGAAAAGTCATCTACTATACCTATCGGTCAAGTGGCAACATTTTCTACCAAATACTCCATTAAATAATTAAAGTTGGCAAATATCATTGGGTAGTCCTAGAAGCCAAGAGATTTTTTCTCTTCCCATTAAATTTTTGAAAATGATGTCCCACAAATTTTGGCATGTGTTTTGAGAATAATTTTTTGTGCACCGGGTAGGGTAATTCAATTTTTTTTTATCATTTACCTTTTCCGAATGCCCGGACAGCTTTTTCTGGTGCCCGTTCGCCGTTTTCCGTCCTCTCTTTCCTCCAAGGGGGTTCCCCGTGCGTTGTTTGTGCTGTTCTTCGGTTTTTGCCCCTCAGCGATGGCGATGGACAAGGCGCGTGGTCCGCGGACGACGGAGTATCTTCGTGTGAGCCGTAGCGCATTTCATTTTCGCATGACCAGCWGAAACAATTAGAGAGAATTTGCGCTTTATTAAAATTGTCTTCGAGGAGGGGTTTAGGTTTTCGCCGGAAGGTAGCAAAGCAGGGGAGGGAGGGATGGTGGGAAGCCATGCTGAAAGCTCGACGATCGACGCTGTCGCCGGCGCTGTGGCGGGGGGCGTGGCGCGCACCATGGTGTCGCCCTTGGATGTCATAAAAATTCGATTTCAGGTCTTTTTCTTTTTCTCTAGTTCGGGATCAGGGTGTTGTAATTTCATTCCGCATTGCCTTTGGTCGTTGGCGCAGGATCTTGAGTGTTGTTTTCGTATTCGATAGCATCAGGCAATGGCTTTGATCGGTGTCCTGCTTTTTTGTGGAGTTTTCCGATTGATGTGTGCTGATTAGTGAGTTGAAAGGCTTCTTTCTGATTCTTATCGAAGTTGCTGAATTACTCTCGCGTATAGAGGGCTTAGAAGTTGTAGATTACAATCTTTAGTCCGATGGAGTTCCTTCGAAAGCAATGTGTTACTTTCACTGGTCCAGATTTGAACTAGCACTGAATTGGATTTCCCTACGCTGTCGTAGGCTATTTGATTGCGTCGAGCAACAGGTGGTTGGATAGGGTGCTAAAACTGTTACATTAAAGACTTGGAGATAGTTGGTCGGTTTGCTGCAATGCAGGTGCAGCTAGAGCCGACAAGTAGGAGATTCTCTTCTAGGAGTCCTCCCGCAATTTCGAAGTACACAGGCGTAATGCAAGCTGCACAACTCATCGTGCGCGAGGAAGGAATTCGCGTAAGTGAGACTGCTTTGAGGTGCCTTGACTGTKTTGTCTGTTTCGATCTGAATTGGGGGTAAGGGCTTGGGTTGTTGATACAGTTGATGTTAACAGGAATCTGTTTGTCATGGAAAGATGTTTACGAGTTTTTTTTTAASAAGGTTGAAATATTCATAAAGAGCGATCACATTGCTTGCTGCTTGTTAAATGTCTGCTGTGTTGTTGCGTCAACCAGTCCCGATTCCAGTACAGAACGATCGCACTTTTCTTTAGTCCGTTTCGATGACTCTGAAGTACTTTGTCGACAGGGTTTGTGGCGAGGAAATGTTCCAGCACTGTTGTTGCAGATGCCATACACTGCAATTCAGTTTGTTGTGATCTCGAAATTTAAGACTCTTGTCTCAGGTTCACCACAGGCAGGTCCAATCATTTCTCCTTCCCCTTGATTTTGAAAAAGTTTCGTGASAAGTCTTGRCTAAGTACCCGAATGATTCAACGGGTGTCTTTCCCTTTGCACACTCTCGCATAGTCGTCAGTATCCTCTTGTGAAGAATGAGTAAGTGGGATGTTGAGGTGCGAGTAATGTAGTCCGTCCTCCCTATAGTCAATGCATAGCCCCGTTCAATTCACTTACAGGCTGAAGTTTTGGAATAGCAGCGCGGCACTCGGGATTGATGTCCTATGTAGGAGGCTCCTTGGCAGGATGTGCCGCTACTTTTGGTTCCTATCCCTTTGATCTTCTCCGCACGGTTCTTGCAAGTCAAGGAGAGCCAAAGGTATGACGTTTGTGCCCTTGCGCTACTTCTCGCTTCTTGCAGTTCTTACGTTGGCACGTGTATGTATTTCAGCTGGAATTTTGGCGGTCGGAATGCTTTCCTTGGTAGTATGTTGAGCTTTTAGCAGTGTTTCCTGTGCATCTTGTGCCACATGCTTCCTGTGTGGAGTATTGTGACGTGCATTGTTGCATGAAAGATAACTTGGATTCGTAGCATTTTGGGGGCATATAATGGTGATCTGCGTTCTGGTGGAGCAGGTCTATCGAAACATGCGGTCAGCCATGGCCGATATCTATAGTCGGAGAGGAGTGCTAGGTCTTTATGCCGGCCTCACACCTACGCTCATGGAAATTGTGCCATATGCTGGCCTTCAATTTGGCTTTTACGACTCCTTTAAGCGTTGGACTTCTGTAAGTGTAAAAGTTATCGCCTAATGGGTAACATCTGTGGTCAACCTAGTTTATAACGACTTTTACAAGCTTTTAGTCTGGACGTTCATGAACTTCTGCATCTACTTGACCTGGTGCTTATTATGTTTTGGGCATTGCACATGCATTAGTAACTGCAGGATGTCAATTGTGACTTTTCCTATGGTTGGCAGGCTATGAATCAGGCTAAGGACGGCAATGATGAGTTGTCAAGTACGCAGAAATTTTTGTGTGGATTTGGAGCTGGATTGTTTGCTAAATTGTGTTGTCATCCGCTTGATGTTATCAAAAAGCGTTATCAGGTAGAACCCCTTTCTACATGCCCCTTTTTGAGACTAATACATTGAATCCCTAGTTTTCCGATTCCAGAAATACTGATTCCGGAAGAACCTGCTGAAGTTTTTTTATAAGTTATACGGTTGTGATAAGTTCATAGGAAGACCAAATTGAAAGAACTTGACTTTAGCA
Source organism: Pleurozium schreberi (assembly GCA_006891605.1). Classification (NCBI taxonomy): domain Eukaryota; kingdom Viridiplantae; phylum Streptophyta; class Bryopsida; order Hypnales; family Hylocomiaceae; genus Pleurozium; species Pleurozium schreberi. Next base: position 86,271 of record VACF01000082.1, read on the forward strand.
CGAATGAGTTTCCAGCACGCAATGATGCTGTATGATTTTGGTGGACACCTTAACCTTGAGTACTTATACAATTGTTCCTTTTCTTCAGGTAGAAGGCCTAATGCGGGACCT